>OX183134.1:27385061-27985061 GCA_945261195.1 Cryptosula pallasiana | reverse complement strand
TCTGTAAGATCAAATATTGCTGTGAACATGAAAAGGTAAAAAAATCAAATACAAGTGCAGATACAATACTGAATTTATATTGACACTCAACAATGAGTCAAGCAAATATTTTGTTTTAAAAGTCAATACATCGCTGTAACTTTTTTTATCGTTAACTAATGTTTGAATGTAAAAGTGATGCCCTCAATCAACCTTTTGTTATTATCAAATGCAAACAATTTCTGATACTGTTTGAGTAGATAACCCAATGTGAGCTGATTTTGCGTGTTAAAACTTCAGTGTAAAGACCTTTAGTTTAAATCTCTACAATGATATAACAATTCTTTAAAAAAGTTTCATTATGAGACTTTTTGATGACATAGTTTTGTTCGGTGAGCTCCTTATGTACTTTGATAAAGTAATGCTTCAAAATTGCAGCCGTTGCCGGAACGTTCTGGAGTTTAACAGACAGGTTATAACTGTGATTATAGATAAACTCATTTTGAAATGTACAAACTGGGTTTCAATAGAGAATACTCTTCAAGCTTCTTAAATGTCTTTTATTGTGCTCACTGAAAGCATTGAGTACTTTTTGGTAGTTTTCTGCAACAACAAGTTTAATTATTTATAAACTTTAATTGAGCTTCACTTTGAAATAGATTAAAGAGTTACTAAGTGTTTTAGGAATTATAGTCACTTGTAGAAAAAAGAGCGATGCAATGTATAACTCTAACTATGGAACTATTACTTTCATATAGATCAGGAAAAAATTGTGGAATTGAAAAATTATGATAATAAGAGTATTCGAAACCTCTATTCGTAGAACACATTGCAATAAAAATAATCAAATCAAATAATCAATTTATAATCATTTTTTTGGGGACTCGTGGGTCAACGAAAAGTAGCTCGCTGAATAAAAAAATAATCATCGAGTATTTATTTGTATTGTTCGTGGGTAGCGAATGAAACTGAAAAGTGAATAAGTAATAACGAACAAGTTGATATTTTATTTTGTTAGACCGGTTTTACATCCTTGAAAAATACTTCAAAGCAATTGGAAGCATTCAAAATTTACTAAATTGTAGGGCGGCTTTACAAACTATCTCAGTTTATAGCAGTTCAAATTTTATTAAAGTTTTCATTATTTGACAAAATTGGAGTTATCTTCTTTATGATTTGTTTGGTAAACTATAGCATTTCATTGAATGTATATGTTGTTCTAAACTAACGTTTCATTGCATACGCGACGTATTGAATTACGCACACGTATTACTTTCTGTATCGTGTTCGACTAACAAGTCGCGAATACTCTTATTTGCACCACATTTACGCTAGTGCAAAGCATAAAAAAGTAAGCACTCTGTGTGCATGTGGGCAGCATCTGCAACAGAAAATTATATTTTGAACTTTGGTTAGCATCAAAATCTTTCTGCTTTGCACACATCTGAAACAGGCCCTGATGTATTTTAAAACATACGAGAAACAATTTTAATCTAAGTTACTTTATAATGCTTCATTTCATAACTGCATAAAAGGCTTTGGTCACTTTAAAACTAACATTATTTTTTAAACTGAAAATTGGATGCAATTACAAGCGCAGTTTAAGTTAAACTTCAACTTCAGCAACTTTGAGATATTTTATAATTTTAGAACCACAGGGCTTTATTTGTGAAGCATAAAACTCTTGACATGGAAAGCTTCAAACTACAAAGGGAGAACTTAATCATCTTTAAATGTGAAGTTCATAAAGAGTACACAGTAACATTAGCATGTCTAAAGTGCATGGAACTGTTCTGTGTACAGTGCCTTAATGTGCCCACCAATTGTGGAGACAGTAAGAAATATCTCTGCATTAATCAAGAAGTTTCCTATTGACTTTTTAGTCCATATTAAGCGCATGCAAAAGAGAAAGATTTCTTTGTTTTTGCAATGCACTTTTTAAGATTTGGAAAAAAATAAAGTATTCAAGTCTGTGTGGTCTAAATTTCTGTAGACGTTCCGTGTTGCTGAAAAAAACTCAAACCTTGTTTACACAACATCAACAAGGACTGAACAGTTCATTTAACAAAATAATATGTATGATATTGTGTTTCAGCTGAAAAGTGTTGCGTTCTAACACCCTCTGTTCCACATGATATTGTTGCCTTGGAAACTGTTGTTAATGAAATTCAAAATTGGTTTGGAGCAAATTACTCGCAAAAAGAGAAGGAACTAAGTCTGCTTGAAGTTTTAAAAGCAGCAACGAGGGTTGTCTTGGAATACTCGGAAGAAACTGCTTTAAGCGTCAAAAATCTATGTGAGAAGAAAAACTGTGAGGTAAAACTTGCTAAAGATCCAAGCACTGATGGATAAAAGCTTTGTTGTTTCAACGTTTAATGAGCTATCAGTTGGCTGAATAATGAATAGTGTAAAGATACCATAATACAAAATAAGAAATGATATTCCAAGCCTTTATTGTTTTTAATTTTTCTCAGACTGAAGCAGCTGTCATCAGCAGGTATGAGAAGTTAGAGACGTTATACATCGATTCAAGGAAAGAAGTCTTAAACCAGCTAGAAAACTTTGTCAATGAAGTTCAAAGTAAGTTTGACGAGATGCGATGTGTGACAAGAAAGTTTGAACAACTCCTTGCAGAAGGAAACCAGGTAAAGAAAAAATGTTTGAGAAGCTTGAATCCATATACTTGTACTTGTTATTATTCTGAAACATTAAAATTGTCGAAGTTGTGTTAACAGAATTTTGTTATTGTTTTGCTCTTTCAGTTTCACAATTTTAGATAAGAAAAAGAAAATTTGGACATTGGCTAAAAATTAATATAAATCATGAGTTTTAAGGGAAAAGGGCCTGGAGCAACAGGATAAAAAAATCAGAAAACGCAGATACATGATATCTGCCATTTGGCCACAATTATACCTATCCTGAAAATAAAAATACATGTCGAATAGCTAAAATCGATAAATCTTAAATTTTTCTTGAAAATAACATTGAATCTTGAAGGTCACTCTTTTCATTGATGATTGAATTTGTAAACAGTTCCTATTATTCTTTGAGTGTGATTTATAAAGCTAAAGAATTTTGGTTTTTTGGATCGAAATTACTTATAATGTAACTGCTCAAGTGTAAAATTCATTCAGTAGTAAAATATGAGACATATTTGCAGCTGAGCATTATAAGAAGTTACAAAAGCACACAGAAGCAATTATCACAGCTCACTGTTGAAGCAGTCCCAATTCTAGCTACTCAAAAGTTGATACAGCTAGGTATGGCTGTACGCTTATAATTATGATTTGAAAGAGAACAAACTTTGGATCTCATAACAGCCATAGTTGATACTGTCCAGCGGACTATTAAACAATATTTTTAGGTTAAAAATAGCTTTTACTTAATTTTTGTGGAAAAACTGTATGTTTTAGAGGAGAGTTTCATTGACACTGTAGACATGGTAGAAGTCGATGGATTTGTGATAAGTAACAAGGTCAGGAACATAACACAAGTTCCCAGCTCTATTACTCGTATCAAGACCATAGAACTGGGAAACAACGGATGTCCCTACCCGCTATATGCCACCTACTACCAAAGAAGTATATATCTACTAATGTCTGATACCAACATAGTCGAAGTCAACAAATGCTACGAGCATTCAACTGTGGGTCAACTAGCAAAACCAAATCAAAAAGTTATTTTGCACAAAAACAAAGTTTATTCAGCAAAACACGGAAGTCTTTATATTCCAGTGATAGACTTCACATCACATTGCACGGAAGAAGTTACAGAGCAGACGAACGAAACTGTAGAACACGACCAATGCGCAGTGGTTGCTTGCGAGAACAACATTGTTGTAGTTTGTTCATCGGGTTCAGCTTTAGAGTTTAATGTTTATGATGAAAACGCATCTAAAAAAAAAACATTTGAAATTTGTACATCCATTTCAACATTTTCTGTGTGCTCTGCTGGAAGTGATGCAATAGTTCTCTCAGATTTTGACCGCTCAAGAGTCTTTAAAATGAATTTGTTAACGGAGGAAATAGTTTGGGAACAAGAAATGGACTCCTTACCTCATGGAGTAGCTAACTACAGAGAGAAGTATATTTTAGTGGTGTGCCCATCTGACGATTGTGAGATTGATACACTCTCAGTTCTTGACATAGTTACAGGTAAATAGAATAAATTTTTCAAAACTTTTTGTTTGAGTTTGTACAAATAATGATTCAAATGGAGTTATAAATACCGGCAAACGTGTTGTTGAAAAAAAGGGAAGACAATGCACTTTTTTATAAATGCAGATCAAAGCTACACTGATGAGAAAAATGTTGCTATTATTTGATTTTAGGGAACTGCAAAGGAATTATAACACCTCCTGAACCTCTTCGGTATGAAAAAGAACTGTCGTATATCCACATAAAATGCGCAGGAGATGAACTGATTGCTTTCAAAGCTCACCAATCCAAGATCAGTATTTGGAAACTTCTCTTTTATTGAGAAATGCAATTGGGTACTTCAGGAGAGTTGTCTGATAAAGTGAAAAAATATATCCCTGTCTTTAAATTTCATTTGATAAGAACATTAACTAAAATTTAATAAACTAAGCCATAAGAGCTGATGCTTGGGTATGTTCTTAAAATACACTGGGAGAATACAAGCATATCAGATGTAAACGGCCACAAATTTCTATGCGTGAAATAGTGGAGCTTTTTGTAAACTTGTCTTTATGTTTAGGTAAACCAGATGCTATGAATTGTTTATTCTCAACAAACGTTGCCTCCAAAGTTGGATAAACTATTGCACGATTCTCTTACAGGTTTGGGACATACTTTGTAAGACACACTCCGGGTGTACAGCTGTCCTCTCATTGAGCCCTGTAAAACTATTGATTAAAACTGCTCGCAGCAAAAAAATACAATATGTTTATAGAGATCTACGGAGGTGTCTATGATCACACGGCCAACATAAATAGCTATCTGCTAGCGACAGTTCCGTTTAATCTTATGTTTCGTATTCAAAAAATTAATTGCACAATTTCTATCAATTCTCCAGTTGAAAATAAACTAATAAAAAGCTTTTTTATTACTCTTTAGTGTATTCATTTTATTGTATAGAGTTAGTATTCCAGACTTAATTATTATAGTTGTGAAAAGAAAACACCAAAAATACACTTTTTGCAATGTTGTTTTTTCATCAAACATTAATTTAAATTAATCTTAATATTATCATTTCGAATTATTGTTCTGTAACAATTATTTTGTTGTGGCGAACATTATGCAATAGAATTTTTAATTTTTGATCATGAAGCACTGTCACATGAAGGCCGGTGTGTCTATATTAGTGAGTTGACCAAAAATTAAGAAAATTGTTGACTTGAAAAAAGCACCTTCAAAGAAAATTATAACATTTGCAATTGTATTTTTTTGCAATTACAAAAGTCTATGCTCAATGCTAATAAGTAGGGGGCCTTAATTGTATACAAATAAGCTAGAGATTTGGACATTCACATTATATCTTTTTATAAACTGTTGGGTCTTTGAGAAAAACCGTGCATAGACTCTCTGTCCACTAATGCCACCAGAAAAAACCTTCTGCAACCAAACAAACAGGAAAAGTGATGAATGAGATTAAGCAAGGCTCTACAATTCTTAATACACAAAGCTCAAAATTTTGTCCAATACAAACCAGCGTTATGAAGCTCTCATCGCTACTTGTATAGAAAAATCTGTGTAAGAGAGCAGTTGAGAACTAGTCTAGTAAAAAAAGACATGGCGCTTGAAAATAATGTGTTAAATAAACTGGAGTTTCACCAATCTCTTAATTTGTGAGCCAAATTTTATATTGTGATTTTTTTCCAACAATTTTGTTGTTCTTACTTTACAGCTGGCATATTTTGGAGAATATCTGCATTTTTTTGTTTTGAAAGAATATTAAAATGAATGTCGAAAACATCTGCGCATTATATCGCTGAATCTGATTGCACAAATTTTAATAAATAATAGTTCAGATTCTGAAGTAGTGTTTTCTAGTATGTTAATTCGATGGGTTTTGTAACTTAGCTCTAAGGGGGAAACTTTCTCCTAAACCCATGTAAAAAAGGTACTGCAGTGTTTTGCCAGAAAATTTGATTATTCATAAATAATATATTAATATGCACGGTTTTCAAGTAGGATGCTATGGAAATTTTAAACTTGTGGGAGAAATGGGAAAGGTGTTGATTGGTGTCATCCAGTCAAATGTAATTGCTAAAGAGGAGCAAGAGAGATTCACTAAGGACAGATCACTTGCCCTTATTGCTACACCATAGCTACAAATTTCTTGCATAGTACGGGATACAAACTTCTTGCTGGTGAAAAGGCGCTTAAGATTTTGAAAAAAAGGAGACAAATCTTGAAAGTTTTAATTTGCACAAGATGCCCAAACTTGACTCCATTTATTTTGTGAATTCATAAAGGGTGAAGATGTGGAGTGTTGAGGAAAACGAAAACAGGCAGTTGGTTTTGGGGAGTTGCAGTAAAAAAGTGGGTGACGAAGGGTCGATACAGGAGTAGGGTAAGGGGATGTTGTAGTAGACTTGGATCCTCTACCATCAACACAATGGCATCCACTCCCTGAACCTCCTGTACACCTCATCTACTCTCTAACACTTTGGTGGCCGCCCCAAATAAACGTTAGTAGCTCCGCGGTCCACAACCCAGAGACACAACACCAGAGTTTACACGAATCAATACTTTATTACACAATTCTGTTTAGCAGTATAACATAGTTTTTGCACAGAATCCACAGACTTCTGTTTGCTCAATGTACAGCAGCTCATTTTATAGGAAAACATCAGGAACTCTGACCTCCTTATTAGGGGAGAGCCAGCTATATACAATAAAGCAAGTAAACAACAAATCATAATCTACAGCACAACACATGAAAACAATGCAGTCCAATCAAATTGTTAGCACATGGCAACGCATCTTTGGGCTGCTTTTCCACTCTTTTTAGATGAGTGGAAAGTTTCCATATTTGCTTCTGTTCCTACTGTCTGCATCTTCTCTAATCATTCTCTAGTGGTCTCAGGCTATCCATTCCAGCCATCTTTGTTGGCTGGCTCAGGGTATTGACTAGGGGTAACCCGGTATAGGTTCTATATAATATATAGAAAAGACCCAGAGTCAGCACAGGCCTGGTATAGGTATAGGTATCTGGTATCCTTAACCTGGTATAGGTTATATATGTTCTAAAGGGAGAATCCTGGGTCCACATAGAACTGACACTGGAAGATAGACGAAGGGATGTGAGTGGAATCTAATGCAATGGGTGGGAGTAGGGGTTCTGACTGTCTATACCACGAAAATCTCCCATATTATTGGTTGCTTTATTTGCTAAAACCACACAAAAAAAGATGTCATAGATCGTACAGAAAATCTTCCATAAACATAAAACTTTTCATTGCTTTTTCTTATATTTCATGAATAGTTTTCTTTTTAACAGTGAGCACAATTTCCTAACTAATTAATTGATCAAAACTGAAGCTGATAATAATGGACAGTCTTTTGGGCTGTTCTAGTTAAAACAATAGTGTCATCAGTGCAGACAATGTGAATATATTCAAAAAAACCTTCAGTTTCATGTGAAGTAGACTCTAACTCAGCTTCTCCTGAAAGACTTCCTTTTTTCTCACCTACAGACATACATATTAGATTAGTGAATTAGGTCATTGTTCTGAGTTAAGATGTAGAATAGTAGATAAATAAATTGAAACTAACTTCATAATTCTCTCAAACATCCACCGCAACTATTGAAACGTTTTAAATCTGAAAATTCCAAAAAAAGACTCCAGGCTTTCTGACTTACCTGTTTCAATATCTAAAATATGTATTATAACAGCTCCTTCGTGAAAACCTGTAACTAGAATGTACTTGTCACGATAGTTTGCTATTCCATGAGGTTTGCACACCCTAGTCTGCCACTGAACCTCATTCTTCAGGAAGTTAAACTTGTACACCATTGATGTTGCCTCGACTGAGAGGCAAATTGCGTCTTCATTAGCGGGACAGATAGAAAAGACATCAGGATACGCCATAAAATAAAATTTACGTGTTGCTGTTCCTGATGAACGATCAAAAACCACTACAGTTTCTCCGCCATCGGAGTTAAGGGCGACTACATAGTTCCTAACAATGGTCATACGAAAACCTTGTGTGGCTGCAACATCAAGTACTCTCTCATCAAAACCAGCTGATACGTTTCTAACAACGACCCTCAAAGATTCATTTCGGATGTCATAGAGATTGTTTTCAACTAAAGAAAGTGTCGTGAAGGGTAACCGCGCGACATATTTAGTTTCTTGCATTTTTATAATTGTTAGAATTGTATAGTCACTCATCATAAAACATGTATTTCCCCCGGAGTGGCTCATAGCCAGGGGCCATGCGTTCTCTGAGATTGTGACTGAGTTAAATAATAACATCGACTTTGGAAGCTCTGAAACACGGCTGATTTTACAACGAATCACATAACCATCAATTTCCTCCATATTTGTAAATCCTTTCTCATCATCTTCTGGAAAAGAAATCCTTCATTTAATGCCTGTTAGCCAACAATGAACTTGATAAAAGTACTGCATTAGCAAGACGTTGAAAGCTTTATTTTAATCTTGCTGTTAAGTTGTTGTTATGCTTTGGGAAGATAGTTTGCAATTGTCTTAAACCCACTCAGGTAAAAATTCTAATGGACAAATGAAAACTGATAAGATTTTTTTTCAGTAAATTTTGGTTTGTCTTTTGTGTACAGCAGCTTTAAGTAAACACCAATAAAAACTTGTACCATTGAATAAATTTTATGAAATAAATTCACCATTTAATGTTTGCATGCTTTAGGGATAGTTGAATCATGCTAAAAGCTGTAAGCTGAGTTTGCAAGGATGAGCACAAAATTTCAAATATTGTTGACAGATTTTTTTCAGAAGAGTGGAAACCTACGCAACACGGTCAATGGATGAACTGTTAGATGAGGTAGCATTTCATTGCAGAGTTCCAGCATTTTATCCTTGGTGGTTTTGTATTGCCGAATAATATCAACCTAAAACAGAGCAAAGACATTGAGCTAGCTGAGAACATTATTGAGTGATACATTTTTTAACTTGCTTGACGAGTCACGGGGTGTAACAGATATTAATGCGTTAGATGAGAATGTACTTTTTTCTGCAGATGTCTGATGACCCAAGTGAAGCTAGCACACTTTTTGACAATTGTAAACAACAATGAGTCTAGTCAAACAAAATGCTGCCCTTTGCAAAGCCCTGTTTCCATTGGTCCTTGCTGACACCTCCTCCCGTGATTGCATTCATCATGGTTGCCTTCTCCTGTGGCCTCCTCCCATCACTGCCCCTAATGTGGCCATCTTTCCCATGGCCGCCTCCTATCATTTCTACCTTCTCTTATGATTGCATTCTACTGCGCTCAACTCTTTCCATGGATACTTTCTTCCAATGGTACCTCCTAACAGTTAAGCTCTTTTGGCGATATTGATTACATTGATTGTAACTACTAGGAGTCGTAACTACTAGGAGTAATTAGTCAGAAAAGTGCAAAATAGTAATAAAACCAAACAACCCTTTTATTAAATAATAGCAATACCATAATAATTTGACAAAAATTTATATTATCTTTTATTGTTTCAAATTTATTAATGATGATACACCAATTAATTGGTAGTGAATCATTATGTTCCCATGGTGCAAGATCGTTCGGGTTGAACTAATACATCGTCCATTTGGGTCATGGGAATTATGACTCGTGCGAGTTGGTTTGGGGTTGCTCGTATTAGCTCAGTGTGGTTCCTCAAACCGTATTCGTTTGGGTTGAGCATTCATTAGAATCATGGGAATCGTTAGTATTAATTAATTTGAATTCATTTGAGCTGATCTGTTGAGAACGAGGGGTTGAACTGGCGTTTTGTCCGTAAACCAGCTTTTGGTTATTTTCCAACTGCTGCTTTTTACATTCATATAATAATAATCCTTTGGAAGTTTAACCACAGCTTAGTTATAAATTATATACTACTTGTTTGGGAAATTGATCAGAGCTCTTTTTGTTAAGTGGGCAAATTAAATTATTATTATTATTCTTATACTTACCAAAAAAAATATTATTTCTTATTATTTTGAATAATTAATTTGTTTATTATTAATAACTAATTATCATTTCTTCTAGCTATCATTATATTTATTAATAATAATCTATAATTATTACCAATCGTTGCTTTTATTATTATTTACCTACTCACAACTATTATTAGCTTGTGCTGTGAACATTCCACAAAATTGACTCGTATTACTACCTAATAATACGAGTGCGGTTGTTTACATCTAACTGCGATAGAATAATTGTTGTGCTTGCTACTCAGTGTAAAGGTTGGAAAATTCCTGGATATGATTTTGGTTCAAATTATCATAGAAACGGTTAACCATGCCAACCCAAATGAATGCTTACCAATTCAAATCAACGTTCAGCCCGAACGAATTCAAACCACGGGAACATAGTGAATGTGCCCGCAGTTATTTTCAGCAGCAGTATTATCAATGTTGTCATAGACCAAGTTGATACAGCATGTAAATATTATAAAAGCAAGCCACACGTCAGTAGCTGTTGAGAAGTATTATAAAGTGAAAATGAACAGTAAAAGGCATTTTTTTATAATAATGACAATAACTAAATTAGACGTTAATAAAAGTTTAATGAATATAATCATAATAATCACAACATAGAATAATGAATTTGGTTTGAAATAACTAGTGAACTTAATGGTTTTGTCAAATGATGTAATTGTTTGAAGTAACAAAACAATTAACAGCAAGGAGGCTTACATTGACATTAACGCATTAGATTTCAAATCAAGATACAACAACCACAATGCATCTTCCAAAACCAACACCAAGCAAAGCAGTACTGAGCTTTCAAAGCATATATGATAATTGAAAAACAACAAAACCAGTGATATCATCAGCTGGAAGATTATACGAAAGCACACCCATATATTGATGGAAACAGCATATGCCACTTCTGCTTAAATGAAAAATATTACATCATATATAAATTAGATATGGCCTTGCTCAACAATAGGATTTCCACTGTCACAACTTGAAGACATCCCAAAAAATTTCTATTGCCAAACTATAAAAGCCTGGGAACTACATAGCTTATTCCAACACGTTAGCGATAATTACACCCATCCAATAAGGCCTCTACAGTTTCATCTGGGGAGTGGATAATTAATTACATGAAAATATTAATTTATATATAGTGTCCATTTAGTAACATATTGTTTTATTACCATTCGTATACGGGTTTTTACTACATGTTTTACCTCTACGTGCAACAGTTTCTTAGTTTTCTTCATTCTTGATGGTTTTATCTGATGAGCGTGCTAACAGAGCATGAAACTATCAGTTATATAACATCCACTTAGCAACACCTTGTTCTATCACCATTCTTACGCAGGTTAGCTCACCTAGGTTTGAGCATTTTATGATAGGTGTTCTATCACCACTAATAGATTAAATAAATCTTATGTATTTAATAAATGTAGTCAATTCTCTATGAAAATAATCATCGGTATCCGTAGTTACAATTTTTAATTACTCATACGCTGTTTACCATTGCTTCCAACAGAAGGCTAAGGGGTTGGTAAATTGTTATTTTACCAGACTATACGGAAAATGGTAAGTTACCAAAATCCAAAGAAGGTGCTGGTAGGATTTAAAACTTATACATCAATCAATCGCGCAAAACTTCACTCGAGTTAATGAATTAAGAAATAATTTGGGAACAAAAACTTGTGCTATACCCATGCCCAGCAATAATGAGTCAAACCTCGTGACTGTACTTGAGGCATGTCTTGAAAATTTCTGACAATCCATTAAGTTCTTCGTACTTGGTGTTGAGTTTTTCATTAAAGTTTACTAGTTTTTTATAGGTTTCCTTTCGGGTTTCAGAGTACTTTCTTGTCAAGTTGCAGTATCTGGCAACAAAGGTTGGTTGGTTCTACAAAAATATTGCAATGAGATTTAGCACCCAATTGTCAGTTTTCTACCTTTAAACCTCCTGCCATTTACTCCACAACTCCCTGCCATTAGAATAGCCTGTAAACTCTCATCTCCCCTATCTGAGCTTGCTCAAGTTACTTGTACCTGTGTAAATAGTATCCCATACACCCCTCATCACTAGTCCATTGAAACCCCCTCAGCCCAGCTGCTTTATCTTCCGGACATACGCTAGGATCAAGGAAATCTATATATCTATCTACATACTATTGGTAGTCAGAAACACCTCTGAGCTTAGATATCTATTTTGAACTGCTATACATAAAACCACAATTTTCTACCAAAGTTCACCACAATGTTTACAATATAAACTCTGACAATGGTTCTACACATGACTTGTGCCTATAAAACACCAATGTTGCCTTTACGACAGTTGTTGAGAGAAATTACATTAAATAAACCAGACTAATCTTCAACAGGATGAAGACAAGTTTATTCTATTTACCAGTGGACACAAATTATCAAGCATGCTTCTTGTAGATAATGTGTCATTTATAATTACACCTTTAAATCAGCCCTCGAAACATTAGGTGACAGCAAAAAACAGCAAAATGCTTCAACTATTTTCAACAAAAAATGCCTATCTAACGTGAGCAAACTTGTTTGACTAAACGTATAATTACAGTTCAAAAAAACATTTTCCTTTAAATTTAGAACCGGCATGTATCATTGGTACTTTATCAATACTGTGTTGGGTTTAAGCCAGTTGCTAATACACATGAAATTGAAATTCTACTTGTAGCTATTGATAAAAAGATGCTATTTCATTGCTCGTCTATGGCATGTATGAGAGAATGTTTGGCATTCGCTTCAGTTGTTGAAGTGACCAAATTTCTACCTCTGTTGCATCCCAGCTCTCTCATTCTCTTCCCTCCAACCTATTCTCTTCCGGTCAAATTTTTACGCAACCTAACACTATTATCCTCAACATTTTCTTTGCTCGGTTTTCTGACATAAAACTTGCTAAGGTGCTTAAAAAGTTGATGAAGAGAAAAATCAAGAAAAATTTGGAGTAATTAGAAAATGAGAAAAAGTAGCAAAATCAAATAACAAACTTGAAACTGAATAAGAGAGAAGTAATACATAAAAAGCAAAAAAGAAAAAGAAAATCAAAAGTTCAAGAAAGAATCAGCATACATGTGAGAGGAAGAGAATATCAGAGAGTATGGTGATGTAATTCAAGAAAGACCAGATTTTAGAACCATGCTGAGTGTGAAAAGGATCAGCGAGAAAGAATCAAAATGGCTCAAATCTCTCATCGATTATCAGCATATCAGCCAAATAAGGTACTGACAAACTCCCATCGGAGTCGTTGATAGACCAAAAAAGGGTCACTTGAAAAATCCAATGTAATTTTTCTCATTTTCTGTTCATATAAATCAAATATATTATCTACAAAAATTCGAAACTTTTCAAATAATACTAAAGAAAAGGTTTTTTGCCTTAAATCTCATTTGACTTGTCAAGTTCACAAATTTTGAATTCGTTTTGCATTCGGTATAACAACAATTAATGAAAAAAGAGCAAAAACATTGTAGTGTTAAAGATATTCCATGTGATGGTAAAAGCAGACGAGGGTGCAACTTCCATCCTCGAGAATGACAACGGACAGAAAAGAGAAAATATTGATGCCAATTACCTAACTAGATCAAAATTCATCATCTCACCATCGTTTAGGTAATGGGAGTCAAGCGTACATAGATCGAATTTTTCTTAAACATTTATCTTAGAATATTTTTGATTCTTCACTATTCAAAAAAAAGCTCATGGTAGAAAGTTCCTTGGTGTTTTATAGATTTAGTGAGATTTCATCATGGCACTGTTGCTTTAAACTTGTCTAATAAAGTTGCCTCATTGTTGTCAATCACCAGTTAAGTAGCAATAAAATTACTAAAAAGTGTATCACTGCGTTCTGAAAAGAACTTGACATATTTTTTCTTGGATAAATTAATGTGTGTTGAAAACTCTACAAAGGAACCCTCTGGCAAGTTTTACCTGAGCCTTGATTTTAACATCTAATCTGTTCAAGTTTTCTTTGGTTTCACTTTCATATTCCATAAGAGCTCTTTCACTAGCTTTTGTAATTTTTATCAGTTCTGTTTCTCTTTCTTTGACATTTATTTCTTCACGTATCCATTTTCCAAGCTTAGCAACAGCTGTTCTCAGGCTTACTTTATGATGAGGGAAGGATGCCATTTTTATACAACATCTTTTCACTAAAACGCCAGCGATACACAGTGAAAAATATAAATGCTTATTATATTGTTTGGATATTCAAGAGCAATCAGTTCAGACATACAGAAGAGAAAGAGCCAAAAGCAATCAGCAAAAAAGATAACAAGACAGAACTGTAAGCACCCAGTTAGGAAACAGTATTCTTTCTTAGCAATACACTCCCAGTAAAGTGGATCAACTTTTTACCAAACCAGTCGTTTTAAATTTTCAAATAGAGCACCCATTTCCTTTTACTCGTTCAAATGTAAGAAACACGATTTAAAAACACTTTTTGTCTTCAGGTCTCAAAGGTTGCATCATTGCTGTATTGTAGCTGATTTTAGGGTTTCACTACTTATCCACTAGACAGTTGTCACCAGGCCAATGCCTCTCTGCTCACACAACAAGACCAGCAGATTCCCAGGGCCTGACAACAAAAGTCAGCGTCTTCCCAGAGGTGATCCTGTGCCAGTATGGCACTTCAAACTGTTGCAAAGAGAGAATTCTACTAAGCAACTGTGGTAAGCCCTCGGCCCAAAATGCAGCTAAGTGCTTTTGAGTAGCATACATTTATTCTATCCAAAAAATTAGAGCATCAATATAGTAGTACTGATGTTTGGTGTCACGTGCACAAGGCTGAGTTTGCATATAGTGACTGGGTGCAAAAGTCTGCCTTTTACAGGCAGAGTTACAGGAAGTGACATGGAGTGTTTAAACTAGTTAACTGAGTAATCCAATCACATACAAGAACAAAATAGGTAAACAAATGGGAATAATTGACTTAAATACTAGCCAATAGAATATGAGGGAATTAATTAAATGAATCTGGTGCACAGAAGGAAAGGGCAGAGTTTATGTTCTCTAGCCAGTAGTAGCTGCTGCTTTTCCTGCTTTGAAGATTCTGGTCTTTGGTGGCCTTGGGTCTTAAACTTTTCACATCTGGAGATGGTAAATGTCCAGAGACAGCTCCTGGAGGCTCTCGGGCTATTTTTTGTCTCCAAGCTACTTTAGCCGCCATGTTGCTGGCCCAAGATAGCTGCCCAGGGCCGGAATGATGGCACATACTGTGCAGGTATAGTTAAATAATGATTATATTGCTTACTTAATCTAATAAGTCAATTGTAATCAATGCCAATCTTGCTGAATAACTTTGATGAGGCATCTTGATGCGTACAAGCTATCAGGGGGACCTCAGAAAGTACTGCTAATAAGTCGTGTTTGATACAGCCATCAGAGTATTTCAAGTAACACAAAAAATTCTGATAAAGTTTGCTATACCCCTTATCTCCATCGAAATTGTTTACTACAGATACATTTTTAGTTCTCTGAACTAGTTTTATGATATTTTGTCTTTTGGTATGAAATTTGACTCAGTTTTTAGCATTTTCCAGAAAATAATGCAAACAATTTCAACAAGCATTTTGATGCACCCCATTTTTGAATTTCCAAAACGAATAATCACAGTGCAATAACAGATTTTTTATAAATGATACAATGTGTCCAAAGTCCTAAACAGTATACACAGGCTACAAGTACTTTAGTAAATATCCTGGGTCCAGCAGTTTACTGCTTTTATAATGAAAATACATACAAAGTCTCCGCTCACCTGCGTAACACAAAGATGTGGAATGCATGCATTGACTACAGAACATATCCATACAGTTCAAACAGGCAATTGTAAGTTCTGATTTCTCATGAATATCACAGTAGAGAATACGTAGCTTCTCTGCATTATCTATGTAGTCATCAATTGCCATCACGTAATGTTTGCTTAGGATAACTTTGTGATGCTGGCAAGTATAAACAATGGTTGAAAAGTAAGGATTCATACAATGTTTACGGAGATTTTTCTTTTTTTTTTCAAGTGATGATTCATTGTAAGGTTTGAGTGAATAATGCATCTGGATAGTTTTTCTGAGGTTTTCACTTGAACTCTTGCACACTCTAATGCGAACACTTCTCAAAGTTTAACTTTTTTATGTGAGGATTAATAATTATCATACATAAATTATAGATGATTTTTTATTTTTCATTTTCTGTTCGATGTAAAACGTTCTTTACTAAAATTAGTATTAAAAATTGAGTGTTATGTTTGTTTTACATAGCTTGGCTAATGCTATTTGCTGGTTTGGTTAGCATAAAAACAGCTGCCATGTTACCTTATAGTGTTCTGGACACATCTTCATATAGCAATCTTTACAATAGGTATCCGAAATTTTAGCATCTAATCCATTGTTTAGGCAAACATCGCACAATTTGAAGTTATCCCTCTCACGCTCTGGTATTTCACGAAATCTTTTCCTGTGGTAGAAGCAATACCAATGCTGAGTAAGCAAAAACATGGAGCTCTACAAAACTTGTTTCAAGCAAAGAAAAATATACTTCATTTATTACAAGCGAATCAGAAATTGTTCATAAAAGTACATTCAAATTTGGGAAATTTTCAACGTATTTTGATGTAACTGTCTAAAATCTTTCGATGCAGTATGGTAATCCGGAAAATAAAAAAGCTTCTTTCAGGAACAAATTTTTTTCTCACTGCACTCTATACATCATTACAACAGATTTAAATGCAAATTTAATAAACTTAGTACGGTCAAAAGTTATTTTGTTTTTCAATTGTAACACAATGAAATTACCCAAAGAAATGTTACCCTACAACCATAGCGTACTTACACTTGACCTTCCCAACTCGCAATGTAACCACCTCACTTGTAATTCATCCCTGTACCCGAAGGATCTGTTCTCGCAAACAATTAAATTTCATTTCTCTTTGTGCCCGTAATAATTAAAAGTTCTCAGAATACATCTACAACTTTGGTATCACAGAAACCACATTACTTGCATTTCCACCCTATCTAACCATTTTCGAAGCTCTGGAGAACTTGATCATAGCACTAAAAACTAGAACAACTGTCTTAAACCCACTTAGCCATTGCTGTTGGAACCCAGTAAAAAAACTTTGTCATTTTTCTGCAACCTTACTCTCAAAATTTAAGTACCAACTTTTGCCCTAGACCTTCAGTTACTTGGACCCAAGAGCCACAATGCACAAAATGTGGTAAAAAGTATTGCAATTAAACCGCATAAAACTTTTGGAAATGCTATGGAAATACCCTGACGTTAAAATAGGCAAGAGAGCAAATTATGCAATCCGCAAAAGTGAAAAGTGACTGATAATAGGCAGAAGTAAAACCAGTTTGAGCAAGGTCTGAGCGATTGCATGAATTCAAAGATTACTACTAGGATTGACATGGGTTGAAGTCCTTAATATTATAATACTTTTTGATATAACAATCTTTAATATAATCTGCCTATAGTCTCAGGTTTTTACATTTCATTTAAATAAATTTTCGGTCTCCTGGTCACAATTGGTTACCCACTGCTCTTTGTATATCTAGCCCCAGTCCAAAATGTCATCTATTGGCAAATGTTAATTGTTATTCTGATAATTGTTTGGTCTTTCTATGGAGAGCTGATCCGTCCATCAACATGGAAGCCACCGCTTCAATGTTTCAATGGCTTTATTTCCGTTCTTCAGTTACCCTAGGGTGTAAATCAAACTTTACACTCCGAGTCCAACAAAGCCTCTCAGACATGCAATAGTTCTCTCTCAGACATGTAATAGTTCTCTCTCAGACATGTAATAGTTTTCTTTCAGACATGTAATAGTTCTCTCTCAGACATGTAGTAGTTCTCTCTCAGACATGTAGTAGTTCTCTCTCAGACATGTAGTAGTTCTCTCTCAGACATGTAATAGTACTCTCTCAGACATGTAATAGTTCTCTCTCAGACATGTAATAGTTCTCTCTCAGACATGTAGTAGTTCTCTCTCAGACATGTAATAGTTCTCTCTCAGACATGTAGTAGTTCTCTCTCAGACATGTAATAGTTCTCTCTCAGACATGTAGTAGTTCTTTCTCAGACATGTAGTAAGACTCTCTCAGACATGTAGTAGTTCTCTCTCAGACATGTAGTAGGACTCTCTCAGACATGTAGTAGATCTCTCTCAGACATGTAGTAGGACTCTCTCAGACATGTAGTAGTTCTCTCTCAGACATGTAGTAGGACTCTCAGACATGTAGTAGTACTCTCTCAGACATGTAATAGTTCTCTCTCAGACATGTAATAGTTCTCTCAGACATGTAGTAGTTCTCTCTCAGACATGTAGTAGTTCTCTCTCAGACATGTAGTAGTTCTCTCTCAGACATGTAGTAGTTCTCTCTCAGACATGTAATAGTTCTCTCTCAGACATGTAATAGTTCTCTCTCAGACATGTAGTAGTTCTCTCTCAGACATGTAATAGTTCTCTCTCAGACATGTAATAGTTATCTCTCAGACATGTAATAGTTCTCTCTCAGACATGTAGTAGTTCTCTCTCAGACATGTAGTAGTTCTCTCTCAGACATGTAGTAGTTCTATCTCAGACATGTAATAGTTCTTTCTCAGACATGTAATAGTTCTTTCTCAGACATGTAGTAGTTCTCTCTCAGACATGTAATAGTACTCTCTCAGACATGAAGTAGTTCTCTCTCTGACATCAAGTAGTACTCTCAGACATGTAGTAGTACTCTCAGACATGTAATAGTTCTCTCTCAGACATGTAATAGTTCACTTTCAGACATGTAGTAGTTCTCTCCCAGACATGTAGTAGTACTCTCTCTGACATGAAGTAGTTCTCTCTCTGACATCAAGTAGTACTCTCAGACATGTAGTAGTACTCTCAGACATGTAATAGTTCTCTCTCAGACATGTAATAGTTCTCTCTCAGACATGTAGTAGTTCTCTCTCAGACATGTAGTAGTTCTCTCTCAGACATGTAATAGTTCTCTCTCAGACATGTAATAGTTCTCTCTCAGACATGTAGTAGTTCTCTCTCAGACATGTAATAGTTCACTTTCAGACATGTAGTAGTTCTCTCCCAGACATGTAATAGTTCTCTCTCAGACATGTAGTAGTTCTCTCTCAGATGTGTAGTAGTTCTCTCTCAGACATGTAGTAGTTCTCTCTCAGACATGTAGTAATTCTCTCTCAGACATGTAATAGTTCTCTCTCAGACATGTAATAGTTCTCTCTCAGAAATGTAATAGTTCTCTCTCAGACATGTAGTAGTTCTATCAGACATGTAGTAGTTCTCTCTCAGACATGTAGTAGTTCTCTCTCAGACATGTAGTAGTTCTATCAGACATGTAGTAGATCTCTCTCAGACATGTAATAGTTCTCCCTCAGACACGTAGTAATTTTCTAAGAAGTGCCCCAGTTTGTGCAAATTTTGAACTCAGTTATTTACTCTTGATCCGCTGTTGATATTATTTGGGGTAGATTTACTAGGATCAGCAGCTGGAGTAAAGCAGGATACCTCATCACTTGAATCTTATTTTTTATTATTGCTGCCTCATCAAACTTTCAAGAATGCAGTTTTCTTGTTCACCACTTCAAAAGTTTGTGGACCGTCTAGTTATGCTTTAGGAAAAATTAAAATTTTTCCTTTTCTATCTCTTCATAATAAAAAGAAAAGAACTTGTCGGACCAAAACAGTGTATAATATGGATTAGACCAGATCAGATTGAACATAATGAATTGTAGTTATAACGAAAAAGTAATATTTATTATACTTGAACTCTGCATGTTGTGTTTTTCTACAGATACCTATAAATCATTTATGTTAATTTTTTGTTCACAGATATTGGGTATGCAATCAGTTTTTGTATATAAGCTGAACGCCAAGTTAGTTATTCACTTTCTTGCAGAAGAAAATGATAGCGCACAACAGAAAGCTGGGGACAAGAATATGCATGCTCACAAAACTATCTACCAGTGTTTTAATTTGTGCCCACAAAATGTAAAGTTGGTGATTGAAATTTTTACAAAGTCCGTGCTGGGGCGCTGCTGATGGTGGAAAGAACATTTTCTCGGTCAGCATCAAACAACCCAAAAGAGCTTGCTTATAAAGCTAATCACCAAATCGTTATAGCAACAATGAACTTTCTGTTTTCGAAATTTGTGTGTTTCCATTCACTCACCTACAATCGTATAAAGGACATTCCAATCCTTCTCCACATGATATAAACAACTGATGTTTTAAACACTCATAACACTGCACATGTCCACACTTAAGCCGTCGAGGGTCGTCCATATCGCTGCTAGGGACCAGACAAAATCCACATCTATCTTTCCAATCATCATCCATTATAAGTCACTGGAATGTGTACAAAAATATATTGTTACTTTTAAATTAACAGAGGTTCAATTTGTTCGAGTACCAGAGAGGTTTTTGAAGAAAAATCGTGCTGGAGTTGTGCTTTTTTTCACCAGGTTACTATTGAGACAATTTGTCTTAAGTACAGTACAGTACAGTACAGTACAGTACAGTACAGTACAGTACAGTACAGTATAGTATAGGACTGTTTTTGGTAATTGCAATATTTGCTGTGCTGACTTTATTAATCTATAAGTAACTACTGTTAAAACTGAGAATTTTTTATACAGCTTCTCAAATATTTATTGCGAGTAACTAAAGCTGGCTCTTTAATAGCTGAATATGAGATGATCCTTAAAAAAAATTGAAACCAATAAAACCAGTAGATGGTTTGTTACTCACAAATATAAATTTTACTTTTGATTCAACAACAACTTTAGGCGTTTTTGCCTGGTAAACAAGATGCTGTGAAACAAATCAATAAGCGATTTTTGGGCAAGTTTAGCTCAGAATTATTTAGAAATAACCCGAGCGAGCTGATATGGAATTAGCCGCGTGCAGTCAAGCTAATGGTGATAGCAGTGAAAGGTTACTTTGATTAGTGTGGATGTGGTGAATAAATTTGTGGTTAAGATCAACAATCTTTTTGTGTTTAAATCTTAGCCAAGCAATCACACTCCGAAGAGAGTAGTAATAGATCGCCCCATTGTATACCTCTTCTTTTTAAAACTAACAAATTTGTCAAATCCGCTCGCTAAAATAAACTGTAACTTTTTTATTCATTAGTGATGTGTGGACGCTACTATAACTATTGTTGATTGCAGTGTTTTGCTTGATTGAACGTTTCTGTAGTGACTTGTACCTTGTAACAACAAACGTGTAGAGCCGACGAAAAAATTACTATTTACCGATTAATTTTTCTTTGCTAAAATTCACTACAAAGTTAAGCTTTTTCACAGGCTAAACCACTTTGTTTTTACTGGGTACAAATTACTACGCAATGGCTCGATCAAGCAAAAACAAGCCAATCAGCCATAATATTAGCTGTGGCCACATATCACTAACATATAGTAAAGCCGTGGCTACACACCTACGTTTTGTAGGAATATGACGAAAAAAACGTTTCGCAGTGTCGCTCTGGTGGCTACACGCACCGATGATTGATCACCGCAATGCTACGGAGTGTCCTGTGAGGCAAGGAGGATATAATTATTGAAAATAATCAATGTAATAATTATAATAAATATAAATTATAATAATTAATTAATTAATTGTGATATTTCTTTATAATACTAGATAAATAATTTATTATCTGTGATAAATAATTAAAGTTTATAAATAATAATTAGTTGTTTATAAATAAACAGTAACCTCTTTGATAAAAGTACTGTTGGCCAATCAGTAATGACCAGGTCAAGGTTAAATTATAAAATAGTTCTTTTTTAGTGGTCAAATTTCATCACTATATTTTATCCAATCGAGAGTAATATTTAATAATAATTGTCCAATCACCGAAGCGTCAGGCAAAAAACTTTTTCGTAGACCAACATGTTGGTCTACGAAATTGCGCGTCTTTTTGTAAAAAGAAACGTCGCTTGCAAAGAAAAAAAAAACGCGTTAGTAGTAATATATGAGCAGATCTCCCTACCAAGTGTTTTTTTTGTGGATCAGACCTTGGAGTTGAGGCAATAGGTTACGACGTTGGATGAATTCGCCGAGGTTATATTGTATTTTATTCGAGTGGCATTTGAGCGGCATTTGAGTGGCATTTAAGTGGCATTTGAGTTTTGATTATTTTTTTACTTAATTTTTTACTTAATTTGAACTTATATGGCATATAGATTTTAAATGTCTGGCATTTAAGTTTTGATAATTTCTTACATAACTCGAACTCATATGTCATTTTGAGAGAGAGGAGATATAACTACATTGAATCAATATATGATTATATACATTTATTACATAATAAGTAGGAAAATAACCTTGTATAATATAGCTATAGTAATACAAAGCACTACAACTTGTAATAACAATCAATACATAGTCTTTTTCTTTACAATGTTGTCATTGATGTACTGATGATATATCAGAAAAGGGAAATAGCTCACCAAGTCACATTATCCAATTCGTTTTTTTTTGAATTAGAGACTATCCATCGCTAAAACAAAAAATTATTTGAGGTAAAAATAACTACAACTACATCTAAATTGAGTTGAAGTATTATTTACAATGATTAGAATTTATTAAATAACAAGAACAACTCTCACCGAGTTTTATCATGTATCTCATCCTTTTTTTCATCAACATATCCTGTCTCAAAGTCATCAAAATCTCCACGTAGAAAATCTTCAAGTTCTTCATCATCGTCAATTTCTTCTAATAGCTCTATGTTCTTCTTTGCTTGATCATAATATGGTCTCCAATAAAATTGACCGACACTGTATGTAGAGCAAAATGAAAGATCGTATTCTGTCTTAAATTTTCCGTGGCTCTTTTTTCCTCTGTAGATCATCACACCATCAGTATTTCGGTTAGCTTCTGAAGTGTATTTGTCTGGTATGGCAAGTGTCTTCAACAGTATTTCTCCACATTTTTCAATGGTATAACGGATACAAATTACATTTGACTCCCCTCCTTTAAATCGATGAGGAACGAATCTATCAACAACATCTCGGTAAGGGAAAATAGCACCTTGTTGGAAACTATTGAGGGTCTTGATGATCAAGAAGCGTTTGAGCTGACCTTTAGTCAATGTACTCAAATATAGTGATTCCTCTTCAGCTGCCTTCTTGCTTAAAGGATGTCTGGTAACACGTTTGACATCATACCAAAGAACACTTTTATTTTTTGGTTTTCCCTTTCTACCCAAATATACAACGTTAAACGGAGGGGGGTAATTATCACAGTTGAAGTTTTTAGCTATTTCAACTGGACAGAAAAGTATTTTGGGATCGAGTTCATTTATATCTGAAGGATCATGGTAGCAAACTTGAGAATATCTAAACTTCTCCTTACTTGATGGATGTAACAGATCAGTCACTCGCATAATGCTTGGGATAGGAAGATCTTCAAATGTTTTGCAAACCGGAACTTTTGGTGAGTCAATCACTTGAGAACCTTTAGACTTTTCTAATTCCTTAGCTCTCCTTTCGTTGAGACATTCAACTGTTAAATGAGCTATAGCTCCGCTCTCCATTGATTTCTTATCAACGGAAGTAGTTTTGTTTTTTCACTATTTTTTTTCGTTTCCTTACTATTCGCTTTTTTGGAACAGTTTTCTTTCTCTTAGGAGTTGTTTTGCCGTATTTCATTTTATTTTTTTGTTGGATATGGATCTGTGCAAAGGAGCTCTTCAGAAAGATCGTCCATAACATTCTAAAAATAAAAGGGTAATATTTGCATAAGTGGCTAAGAGTGTATTTATTAGTTAGAGTATCTTATATATATATATATATATATATATATATATATATATATATATATATATATATATATATATATATATATATATATATATATATATATATATATATATATATATATATATATATATATATATATATATATATATATATATATATATATATATATATATATATATATATATATATATATATATATATATATATAAATATATATATATATATATATTTATGATAAAAAGCAGTTAAGACCATAGAATTATGATAGATTGAGAATGTGCTTATTAAACTATTGGGATGTGGAGACAAACAACAAAGGATGCGTTCAAATATATATATGTATTTACTTAATATCATACTGCTTTTAACATCACAATTGGTAAGAAATGAAATATAATAGTTTGAACAAAATATTGTAAAATAATAAAAAAACAACTAAAATTTTTTTATAAATATGTATGAAACGCTCCTAACATTAGCTCTAAAATACGTACAGAAGAGGATAGACCTTTATCTATTTGGACATAATTATAAATATGTTTTCTGAATTTATAAAAAGTTTTTTTGTTCCACTTCATGTTATGTAATTTTTTGAAAACTATTTGATTCCAAACACTTCTTTCAATTTCTTTTAAAAAATCGTTAATATTAACCACTTCGACCATTGACAAAACAGTTTCAAAACCGTTTTTTATAATGTCATCAAAAAGTTCTGTAGATACATCATGTTTCTTACAACACATCTCCATACTCATCATGTGTTGAGTTATACAGAATATTATAACTTGAAATGTCAAACGTTCTACAGCTTTTTCTTCAACAACATCATTATCTATCACATAGTTATGATACATTTCTGGAAGGAAGTCCTTTAAGTAGATTGGATTTGTTCTTGTATTATTCTAAAATACAAGTGATAATTAGATAACTAAAATAATTAAAGGTTTTCAACAGCTGTTAAATAGTACTTTTTATTAATTCTTACCTTTTCATCAGGCTGAGATTCCGACTTTAGATACAATGGTTGGCTTCCTACGTCTTGAGTATTCATTCTGAAAAAACAAAAAATTGGTTCAATTCTTTATAATCAATTTAAAGATAGATATGTCATAAAACCTTCAGATAGTTGTGTTAGCTAGCGGAAATAATTGTATTTTTAGCCTTACTTTTATGCAGAGAGAACTCTTAATAGTTGCAATGGAAGTTGTAGTAGATGTTGCTCCTTTCCCCACTGTTGTTGAACTGGAAGCTCTCTGTCTGAAACCCTTGTCTCTTATATAGCCAAACGTTTGACAATAAAAGTCTTATTCCCGCGAAAGCAACGGTTTCCATTCGCATGAAAATAAAATAGTTATTCCCGCGAAAGCAACGGTTTGTATCCGCGTGAAAATAATTTTTTAGTTCCCGCGAAAGCAACGGTTTCTATTCGCGTGAAAATAAACTGTATATTCCCGCGAAAACAACAGTTTCCATTCGCGTGGAAATAAATTATTTATTCCCGTGAAAGCATTGGTTTGTATTCGTGTGAAAATAAAATGTTTATTCCCGCGAAAGCAACAGTTTCCATTCGCGTGAAAATAAATTAGTTATTCCCGCGAAAGCAACGGTTTGTATTTGCATGAAAATAAAATATTTATTCCCGCGAAAGCAACGGTTTGTATTCGCGTGAAAATAAAATGTTTATTCCCGCGAAAGCAACAGTTTCCATTCGCCTGAAAATAAACTATTTATTCCCGCGAAAGCAACGGTTTGTATTCGCGTGAAAATAAAATGTTTATTCCCGCGAAAGCAACAGTTTCCATTCGCGTGAAAATAAATTATTTATTCCCGCGAAAGCAACAATTTGTATTCGCGTGAAAATAAAATATTTATTCCCGCGAAAGCAACGGTTTGTATTCGCGTGAAAATAAAATGTTTATTCCCGCAAAAGCAACAGTTTCCATTCGCCTGAAAATAAATTATTTATTCCCGCGAAAGCAACGGTTTGTATTCGCGTGAAAATAAAATGTTTATTCCCGCGAAAGCAATAGTTTCCATTCGCGTGAAAATAAATTATTTATTCCCGCGAAAGCAACGGATTGTATTCGCGTGAAAATAAAATATTTATTCCCGCGAAAGCAACGGTTTGTATTCGCGTGAAAATAAAATGTTTATTCCCGCGAAAGCAACGTTTTCCATTCGCCTGAAAATAAATTATTTATTCCCGCGAAAGCAACGGTTTGTATTCGCGTGAAAATAAAATATTTATTCCTGCGAAAGCAACGGTTTGTATTCGCGTGAAAATAAAATGTTTATTCCCGCGAAAGCAACAGTTTCCATTCGCGTGAAAACAAATTACTTATTCCCGCGAAAACATTGGTTTGTATTCGCGTGAAAATATATTTCGTATTCCCGCGAAAGCAACGGTTTCCATTCGCGTGAAAATAAATTATTTATTCCCGCGAAAGCATTGGTTTGTATTCGCGTGAAAATAATTTTTTCATTCCCGCGAAAGCATTGGTGTTCTCCTGTAAAAACAATGTTTCATTAATTTAACCTTATGATAAATGGGATGATTTCAGCTATATAAGAAACACTGTTTTCACACAAAAAGCAGTCACTTCAACATTAGCAACTGAAGGAGCAAGATCTACTACAACATCATCTACTACAACTACTAGAAGGACTTTCTGTTTTGAGGTAAGTCAACTTGATGTACTATTGAAAGTATAAATTTAATTTTTTTATCGATTTAGATACTAACATCAGTATGATATTTAGTAAATATATCTTCAAATTGGTTTTTGAAAAAGAAAATCAAAAAATCATAACAAGGATTTTTACTTTGTTTTTTAGAATGTCGACACAAGACAATACAAAACAACTGAAGAATAAAGAACCAAAACCTTCACAAGACAAGAAGGTGATTGATGACAATGTTCTTCTTCAACGCACTATGATTCCCTTTCAAAGCGCCAGTCTGAATACTCTGGCTACTCTCATCATCAAAAGCGCCTCTCTGTTAAGCACTCTATCTCCAGCTTCCAGAAGAAACATTGAAAACATCGTCAAAGTTGAAGATTTACCAATTCCTACAGTTATGCAGGTGTTAACCGTCGAGCTCCATGATGAAACGAACTGCACCATCATCTACAACTATAAAAAGGATGGAAAGATAGTTAGAGTGAAGAGCACTATTCCATCAGCAGCAGGATTACTTGTTAATGAAGCTTCGCAGATAAGACCACTGGTTTTGATCTACATGGGTGTTGAAAAGACTGGAAAAGCAATTTTTCGCGCTGCTACAGAAACAGGAACTACTTTGAGGTGTAAGAATGCATTTGATGTACTACCAGAAAAAAGTATGAGACAAATCAATGCTTATTTTGAGGTAGCTCATCTTCAGGATTACCCAACAGATAGTGTCATATGTTTCCAAAACCCTGAAGTGATAACAAAATCTGACAGGCGATGGAATGGGAATGAAGAGAGTCTTTAGTTCAATACAGAAGTGTTGTAGATGAAGAATTACTGATCGGAGATATGCGCATTCCCCATCAAATAGCTTCTGCTGTGACATCGGAAAGATGTGGAGTTATTCTGTTCAAGGGCCTGAGTCGAAACGCAGACAATTCAATTTTCTACAACATCAGTGTACTCGCAGCTCATCAAGCCTTCGTCCAAGCCTCGGAACTGACTGATAATCCAAAATCTGAGGATTTTCTCAACCTCTTCGATGATGCTGAAAAAGAAGACTGTGCAGAACAAACTCTTGAGAAGTTGATCTATAACTCAAGGGATTCATATCACTATAGGTAAGTTTTATTAATTTTTACCATAATTTTAAGAAAGTTGGTTTGTGAAAATTTTGTGTATTCTTACAATGAAAAATCACTTAATTTCTCTTTTTCATGTAAATAACAACAGTAAAACGATTTATCACGTAAATGATCAATTTGTGAACGTTTTTGTAAAATTATTTTTATTATATATATTTCGGATTAAAAAAAGGATTTTTTTGTGTCATTAGTGCAGTTTCTTTTTACATAAAAGTTGAAAAAATAACAAAAGGTTATAATTATTTCACAAAAATGTTTAATTTTTCACAAAAATGTTTAATTTTTCACAAAAATGTTTAATTTTTCACAAAAATGTTTAATTTTTCACAAAAATGTTTAATTTTTCACAAAAATGTTTAATTTTTCACAAAAATGTTTAATTTTTCACAAAAATGTTTAATTTTTCACATAAATGACCAACTCATAAGCAGTTTTTGTAAAACATTTTTAAAATTATATATATTTCGGTTTTAAAAAAAAGTTTTTTTTGTGTCATCAGTGTATTTTTTTTACATAAAATTGAAAAAACAACAAAAGGTTATAATTATTTTACAAAAATGTTTAATTTTTCACATAAATGATCAACTCATAAACATTTTTTGTAAAACATTTTTAAATTATATATATTTCGGATTAAAAAAAAGGACTTTTTTGTGCAATCGGTGTATTTTTTTAGGTAGAAGTTGACAGAAAAATCACAAAAGGTTATAGTTATTTTACAAAAATGCTTAATTTCTCACGTAAATAACACGTTTTATCACATGAATGGACAATTCATGAGTGTTTGTTGTAAAACATTTTTAAACTATATATGTTTATATATATATATATATTCCAAATCCAGATGAAAAAAAGAACTTTTTTGCATGTAATCAGTGTATTTTTTACATAAAAGTTGAAAAAACAACAAAAGGTTATAATTATTTCACATTAATTTTTAATCATGCTATACTAATACATCACTTTTTATTTTAGTCCATTATATCGTAAAAAGAAAACAGAATAAAGGACTTTTCCCTGAAAAAATAATGAGCTGAATGATGTAACTCAGTGAGTTATTTTCCCGTTATATATAATGTAAACTAACTAATGTAGCTAAGAGTAAAATTCAAATTTGGTAAAATTTATTTATATAATGAATAACTTTTGTATTTTAGTCAATTATCGGATCTAAAAGAATACGGAATACAAGAATTACTCGCTGAGACTAATAATATATCAGCGGAACATCAAAGAAGATATTGTTCAAGAAACACGCTTTGTAACCATTGATATCGTAAGCTATAGTAGTTTTATGAATGTAAAAACTAGATATGGTATTTTCTATTACGATTATTTCCCTGTAAATTTTATTCATCTAGAGGGGTAGTTTGGTGATTTTTGACAGTTTTTAAAAAAATATCAAAAACTGTATATTTTAAGGATTGTTTTTAAAAAAGTTAAAAAAGTACAAAAAAAAGTTAAAAAAGTTATGTAATAAAACCCTGTTTTGAAACATAAAAAATTTAAAAGGAAGGTGTAGGATAAAATCCTCACTCAAAAAATTAATAAAAATTGAATGGAATAAAAGAATATTTTCTCAAATACCAAAATTTTGTAAATATAAAGTGAAAATCTCTGTATATATTTTTTCAAAAAAATATCGAAAAACTATATATTTCAATGATTATTTTTAAAAAGTCATGTAATAAAACCGTGTTTTTGAAACATAAAAAATTTAAAAAGGATGGTGTAGGATAAAATCCTCACTCAAAAAATTAATAAAAATTGAATGGAATAAAAGAATATTTTCCCAAATACCAAAATTTGGTAAATATAAAGTGAAAATCTCTATATATAATAAAACCCTGTTTTGAAACATAAAAAATTTAAAAGGAAGGTGTAGGATAAAATCCTCACTCAAAAAATTATTGAAAATTGAATGGAATAAAAGAATATAAAGTGAAAATCTCTATATATATATTTTTAAAAAATATCGAAAACTATTTATTTTAATGATTATTTTTTCAAAAAAGTAATAAAAATTGAATGGAATAAAAGAATATTTTCCCAAATACCAAAATTTTGTAAATATAAAGTGAAAATCTCTATATATATATATATATAATAAAACCCTGTTTTGAAACATAAAAAATTTAAAAGGAAGGTGTAGGATAAAATCCTCACTCAAAAAATTATTGAAGATTGAATGGAATAAAAGAATATAAAGTGAAAATCTCTATATATATTTTTAAACAATATCGAAAACTATATATTTTAATGATTATTTTTTTAAAAAAGTTGAAAAAACAAAAAAAACCTTTGTAATAAAACCCTGTTTTAAAACATAAAAAAATTAAAAGGATGTTGTAGGATAAAACCCTTGCTCAAAAAAATAATGAAAATTGATTGGAATAAAAGAATATTTTACCAAATACTGCATTTTTCTTGTAAATATATAGTAAACATTTCTGAAATATTGTTGGTGAAATTTACTGTAAAATGGTTTCAAGTGTGTCAAAGACTAAATATGATGTTTTCATTGAAATGTTTTATTTTCAAATTAAAAAAGTTGAAAAAACAAAAAAACTTTGTAATACAACCCTGTTTTAAAACATAAAAAAATTAAAAGGATGCTGTAGGATAAAACCCTTTCTCAAAAAAATAATGAAAATTGATTGGAATAAAAGAATATTTTACCAAATACTACATTTTTCTTGTAAATACATAGTAAACATTTCTGAAATATTGTTGTTGAAATTTACTGTAAAATGGTTTCAAGTGTGTCAAAGACTAAATATGATGTTTTCATTGAAATGTTTTATTTTCAAAAGATTCATATAATAACATTGAATCAATTAGTCAAATTTAACACTCAAATTTTTGATTATCAAGTAGGCTTAATGTTTCTATTGCGAATAATTCTCAAATATTGTAAATTTTAACTATCTAGAGGTGTATTTTGTTGATTTTGATGTGTTTTTTTCTTTAAAAAGATTATGTAATACCACATACTTCAGTTCTAATTCGCTTGAACAATTTCATGGGAGACAAAGAATAAAAAGTTACATTGATTTAGTTTTCCGAATTGAAGTTGCCATCGAAAATGGTTTGTTCTTGAATGGGTAAATCCATAACCTCCTCATCATCATGACAGAAGTTTTGCATTTTGAAAAAACAATTTTTTTTCTTTAAAAAAAAATGATTACGTAATACTACATACTTCAGTTCTTGAAGTCGCCATCGAAAAATGGCTTGTTCTTGAATGGTAAATCCATAACCTCCTCATCATCATCATGACAAAAGCTTTCTGATGATTGCATTTTGAAAAACAATTTACACTGATTTAGTTTTTAGAATTGAAATTGCCGTCGAAAATGGTTTGTTCTTGAATGGGTAAATCTATAGCCTTCTCATCATGTCTAAGTTTTCTACCCCAATTACTCCAACTTCTCAGAGATAGAGATTGTTTTTATTTAAAAAAAATAATGGAAAATATATATATAAATGATTTTTTTTGAAAAAATGGTAAATTTTCAAAAAATTCAAAAGAAAATGTGGGATAAAACCCTCACTCAAGAAACTAATTTTGTATGATAGGATGATTACCTAACAATAAGACAATAATGAATAATACATATTTAAGCAAGTATTGTTTGCGAAAAAATAATGAAAATTTAATGAAATGAAAGAATATTTTACCAAATACCCTGTTTTTTTGTAAATTTGTACAAATATATGAAATTTAACCATTTAGAGAGAAAATTTAATGAAATGAAAGAATATTTTACCAAATAGTCTGGTTTTTTTGTAAATTTGTACAATTAGATGAAATTTAACCATTTAGAGAATGATTTCTTTTTGCAAAAAAATTAATGAAAATTGAATGAAATGAAAGAATATTTCACCAAATACCTCTTTTTTTGTCAAAGAAAGGTGTAGAATAAAGAGCTCACTCAAAAATTGATTTCAATACAATGGACTACTGAATTATTATATCATTTTCAATCAGATATATGTAGATACATACAAACGGATGAAAATCTCTCATCATCCATTTTTCATTTGAAATGATATTGGAACTATTTCAAGCTCACAATATTTAATATGTTCTCTTTATGTATCCCTACTTATTATACAATAAATGTATATATTCACATATTGTTTCATTTTTAATCATTGGATTTATTCAGTGTAGATGTATCTCCTCTCTCCTCTCTCTCCTCTTTTCCTCTCTCCTCTCTCTCAAAATATAAGTAAAAAAATAATCAAAACTCAAATGCCACTTAAATGCCACTCAATAGCCACTCAAATGCCACTCAAATAAACTACAATATAAACTCGGCGAATTCATCCAACGTCGTAACCTATTGCCTCAACCCCCAGATCAAATCCACAAAAAAAACACTTGGTAGGGAGATCTGCTCATATATGACTACTCGCGTTTTTACCGCATACCTACGAAACGTATGTGTGTGTAGCCACCCCTTAATTGTAGTCATTTGAGTGAATGTATTTAACAGGCCTATTACTTACTTGAATGAAAAAAAATATGCAATTTTGGGGGCAGGTCTATTACTACCTTGTTTGAATTATGATTGCTCGGCTCAGATTTCACCACAAAAGGGTTGTTGACTGCTGATAAACTTAACAGTTCACTTGTTATTACCATTCGCTTAAATGCACCCGGTTAATCTCACGGCATTCAAATAGAACTCAAGCTCATTTAAAAATGCCTAACAATTACTTTTTGATTTATTTCACGGCACGTTGTTCACCCAGCAAAAAACGGTTAATGCAAAACAAATAATGTCTAAACAATGATTTTTTTTTATTTATGTAAATGAAATTTATCAGCTCAGTGTTTCGTAAAAGCGATATCAATAGCAAGTAGACTGAATGTCTATGATCAATAGGGTGAATCAGAAACTCACTCGGATTATCAAAGCTTAATAACCCTTTTTCAAAGCGTTCAGCAGGCTTACAAAAAATTTGGATTTCTTCAATAGCATTCAGACAATTTGGAAAGCGTTCAGACATTGTAAAACGCAAAAGACAAAACATTCTGAGCCATCATAACAGGATGTAAATTAAAGCTAATGATGATATAAAAACTTTGTTGTTGCCTTGGCAAGACAAACCTGCATCAAACAACTACTACTTCATAATATAAATCATGGTTATTTTGGATTCAACAGTTTTTGAGCGTATAAATTAAACTTTGAGGAAAGTGTTTTGATCTTTGCTGGCGAAAAAAATAAATTGGTCAACATTCATGTTATTAGAGTTAATTTTCATTTAAGTTTGGATGATGATAAATAATAATAAGAATATTAATAGATTAATTGTTATTATTATTAATTAAATGATTATTTATTGATAACTAGAAACAATTATTATCATCAGTCAGTATTCAGTAGTAAGTTCCTTAATAAAAATTTCTTCATTCTTTTCTGCTGCTGTTTAAGTCTTGATGAATTTTATTTATTCATTTTTTATCGTCATTATTATATTATTTCCCTAATAATAGTTCACAATTACTATTATCATTATTAATCAGTAGTAAGTAATATATATTATCATCAGTAGTTTTTCTTTTTTTTCTACTGCTTTTTAAGAATTGATGAGTAAGCATTCAAGAATTTATCATAATTTTTTTTATTTTAATAATAATTAATAACAGTTCATTAAGGAGGTATTTTAAAGTTCTATACAAGGTGATAGTTAAAGTTAAGTTGTTACTAACTGAAGTTGTGGATTGTGTTACAGAGAAAATGTCTCATTGTGGTGGATTTCTGTGTGTATAGACTGAAACATGTCTAAGCCTGTACCTAAATGATCTCACTTGAAGAGAGACTGCTTCTGCCGCTCAGTGACACTCTTCTATGTTCACTAGGAGTACAATAGGAGCAGATCTCTGAAAGGAGCATCAGGACAATCAGATTCTCCTGGCTTCCTAAGTGCCTTTTTATGAGCACCAGGTCGTATCAGGAGAACTTTCATGTAACATTTTTGGTGCACCAGTTAGAATGTGATTTTTTATGTGATTTAATTTTATTATGTAAAACAGCCTTTCTTTAAGCACCTGTCTGTTAATTTTGTTTAGATTTTCGTATGTATACTTATTGGAGTATTGGTATTGATAGTGTTAGATTTCAGATTGTTATATTGGTTTGTATTTTGGTTTGTATGCCAGGTCAGTTTAGAATAAAGTATTTCTACCTTAATAAGCTGATGTGCTTATACCAGATAGACTATGTAATGGGAGTTGACGTATTTGTAAAAGGGATATCTAGGTTACATACATACAAACTAATCATTGGTAAAAATACATGCATATAAAGTTAATAATGCTGGTAATAACGTGCGCTACATTCACTGTTTCATTATTGTCTAGTAGGTTTGGTTGATACACCATCTGAGCCCACCATTTTTTTAGCGTAAAAATATGTGAGGCCTCATTTTTTTGGGTACACGTAAGGATCCTCCCATCTTTCATAGGAAATCCACCATTACATTTTTTAAACGATCTTGTTTTTCTCAAAACCTTTAGTTGACATTTTTTTGTTAGCATCTGATACCAATTGTCTGAAAGCCTCAACAGCTTTTCTAGAGATAAGCTTTACCAGCTGATTAATATTGGTAAGTTCCAGCCCATGATTGGAAGTACCACTATTAGCAATGGACACATTAGCAAAATATTTTTACCAAACATTCTTCCGTCTAGCGATAGTTGGGATGTTGATAAAAAACCTTCGGGCTTGGCAAAATCTCATCACATTTCTCAAATGTTCCCTACTCAACATTATATTCCTAAAAATTGAAGGCATTTTAAAAACATTCTCCATGAGTCACTGTAGAACTCTTATATCGCATTTGCCAAATCCAAAGAAATATTCTGATCAAACTCTCTTTGTCACCTCTACTTGATTTATTGGTTGGTTGCAGTGTTTTTTGGAAAGAAAGGGTCATAAAATGCTTTGAAAAATCTTTGCAGACTTCTAGGAGTTTTTATAAGGCTCAACCATTTGCATTCCGAAATTGAAATGACTCTGTAACTGGAGAATTGGATATGCTGTGAGAGATTTGCATGATAAGTCTACCCTCCCTATCCCCCCCCCACCCCAAGACCCCCCTCCACCCCTTGCCCTGTCACTAATGAAGAGACAAGTAACCCCTGAGCCTTCTCCCCTCCGCATCTGTACTAATTCCCCCATAAATTGGTTAGGTCTTCTTACAATTGTTTCTTTGGTTAGGGGACACAGTTTAACGCTTGTTAGTCAGGCAGATCGAAAAGGTCTGCCAACGAGATTCACGGATTTCTTGAAAATCTAAAGAGGACAGAAGCTGTAGAGGCAATGGTTGAATGACTTTGTTAAACCCTCACCGAAGTACTAACTAACGATAACGATATACTCGTCTTTTAACATGCCAATATCTTGTCTCCTGTTGAGAAGCTCTTTGTCCTTCAAACGCTTGATCAAAATTTGTGATGTCCAAAATGTGGTAACATTTCAAAAATCTCTCATACTCAGCACGTTTTATCTTTCCAACTTTTCCCTTTTTGCACTCTTGTTTGATGATGTATTTCTTTTTTAATATGCTAGAAAACTCTTACCTCAATGGAAGATGTTTTTGTTGCCATTGAATCAAGTCTTTTAACGATTTCGAAGTAAATAAACTCGTTCTTATCCCCAATTTATGCACTTTGAGACGCATTAAACAACTGTGTCTTGGTGCAATAAAACTTGTGCGATCAAAAGTAAAAGTATTTTTTCCCAATTACAAGCATTTTGCTTACTTTTTTTCACAACAAAGCCGAAGTCTTCACTCGACGTATGTTCTAACCTTTGTAGCAAAACTTTTTTCATGATGCTGATGTCATAGCACTGTAAATTGAATGTTACGATAGGAACTTGATGATAGGAACTTGATCCGTATACGTTTCCAAATCATCCAAAATTCTTAGAACATCTATTTTTCGTTTTTTCCAGAGACAGTCCACCAAATATTTTTGTTCTGCTGTTTCAGTTGAGCTTTCTCATCTTTTATCATTTTGGAAACCTCCTAAAGTCCTGCTTCTCACTCCTAATCCAACCTCTTTGCCAATGTTTTTCAAGAATTGAATAATAGCCCAATCTCATTTGCTACCTTCATTTATTACGCAGCACACTGTTTAAAAACTGGGTAAGTGGGAGCTAATGGAAAAGCTTAGCAATTTATGTTCACTCGCATAAAATGTGGTGACCAAAACCTTAACTCTTCTGAATTCAGATAGCATACAATTGACATTAGACATCGCAAAATATGGACAAACTCTCTAAGGATCATTTCCTTCACTGATAATGTCCAACTGTTCCTTTGTGTCACGAGGTTTGCTGTCACCTCCAGAAAACTCCATAGTTGTTGGTTTTGAGGTAAAAGTCCTGTGTCATTTCATGTTCCCAAGTCTTTTGACGTGATTAGTCAAGGTAGGACAAATGCAGGTGCTAGCGTATTTTTTTTAAGATTGTTATGGGACTAAAGTGTTTGAAATGAAGATCCAGATATAAATTTCGATAATATCTCAAATTGGAATTCCAAATAATCATTAATGATCTGTTTTCACACAAAGTGAATGCAGTTATCTTTTTATCAAATACTTTTTCCAGTTCTGTCCAGATCGGTTCGATCATTCCTTTTTTGCTTATTATAACATATTGTGGTAGATTTCAGTGCACTCTAGTAGTAAACAGGTAGTTTACGCTAGAAACCTTGCGAAGCAATGCGCTAGACTTCTGCCCACAGCATTTGGTTAATAGCTGTTGGGTAGGAAGTCCTACTGTGCCGGTAGCATAGTAAGCAGGGCCGGTATTGACCCCTGCAGGGTCGGTAGTGACCTCTACCGACCCGGTACAGCTGTACTGGGCCGGCACAAGATGGCCGCCTTAGACGAGGATCCGTAAAGATGTCCAGGAACTTAGTCAAGGTCGTAAACAGGAAGTGCCTACCCCTAAAGTACCAACTTAGTGGACCTAATTCTATATACAGCCTGGGAACCCTGTAGGAGCCGTCATTGGACAATTAGGAGAAAGGACTCCGCCCTTAGCCACTTGGCACCTCCTTGTATTATCTTGCATTGCATTGTGATTGGTTGAGTATTTATATAATTAATGTAATTGGTTCAATTACTTCCTGTGCATTGTCTCTTATATGTTTTGTGTTCATTAGCTCTCCTATAAAAGGAGAGCTCCCACTGTTAATCTGTGCATTCATTTACAATGAGCCATGGCATATACTCTTATATTGCTAAACCCTAGAGGAATAATTACCCTCAGGACAGCTTAAGAATAAAGCCATTATAACAAACACTACTCGGTACTGTTTGTCTGAGCCATGGGCTCTTGCCTTACCGGGTAATTCGGTTGCCCTATACAGTTGTCACTGTCGGTCAGTACAGTGTCCCTCTGGAGAGGTAGAATACTTGAGACTAGTGGATGTCCGTGGTAACAGACCGGAATCCATTACAATATTGTAAAGAACTTGTATGTGTGTTGACACAACACCTTCACCGGACCACTGTTGATATAGCCTTCCTAGACTGTTGAACACTAGGGCTTTGTGGTTGCATAGCCAATCTAGTGTCAAGGCACGAACCTGTGATACAATATCTACTAACCGGTAGTATAACTCCACTGTATACGGTACATAATTAATTCCACTGTCTCAATATGGAGACTTGTTACTTCACAATACGGGGATCTGTTACGCAACAAAGCCAAATCCGGTTTCACTATACTTCTCAATTCGGCTTAGCAAGCACGTGTATAGAGTTTTGCAATCGAGTTAGGCAGACTTGTAACAATTTCAAAGAGTGTTATTAATCTCTGAGTGTTCAATTATCGACAAGTTATTCTGCTTTACAAGTTGTACAGCACAAGGAGAGTTGTGGCTGTTAATAATAATATATTCAACACAAGATACAAAAACTTACAGCGATAGGTGTTTCGTAGTGCTTAATAGTCCTGGTACGTTAGACAAAACTAATACTCCAGCTTACGACTACGAGGATTCATAACATTCCCTAACGCTTACAGTGATTCAACTCTGCACAACTACTCCAAGAACTCTGGAGGCTTGGGCGATCTTTTCTGCTACTTATAAAAACAATATGCAAACTAATCAGTTGAAATCTACAACATGCGATTGGTTAAAATAATACAACATAATTGGTAGATAAAACTAGGGCACTACATTCAAACACTACAGCGCCATAGACATATACATTCATACAAGCAGGCGCATTACTAACTACTCACCAATAACAACAATAATAATTAATTAAGAAGAGTCAAGATGGCCGCCGGAACGATTCCTAGTACGAATTCTTTACTTGGCTACCACGTCTCCACGATCCGTAGGTACACAGGCTCTCCAGGTTGCAAGGCATCCAGCTAACATCTACTTCAGTAAGATAAGGCAACTCCTGGCGCATCTGGCCGCGCACAATCTCTCACAAAAAATCCATCACAAATTCAATCTATGCACCGCATTACTTGCATAATCATTTTCTTTAAAGGTAAGATAATCTTCAACAAGAAAATACATCGCCATGTTTGTAAGTTCATTATTGAGGTTAACCTTCCCTAATCAATGTTTTTTTTGCAATGCCAAACGTCTTAACACACAAAGGCTGCCAGTGATTTGCTGCCCATCACTATTTGTTAAACCAAATTGTATGTGTCTGTTGATGAGAATGAAACTAGATAGATTTGTGGGAGGTTCTCAAATTTTCGTCATTCAGATCAACCTGTATAAATGAAACGTGAGTCTGTAGTCAACATCAACCTCCAACTTGTATTTAGTCTTCGTCACAAAATTTTAGCGCAAGAATAGTTTCAATGACACCGCTACAAAAACTGTGAATTTGATATTCAATACTGATCAACCCACTCTCTGTCACACTACAGTTGATTTGACAGAAAATGGAAACAGCGGAGTTGAATGTCGATGGTGTTTTCCAGAACACAAATGATGCTGCCATTTCCTCTCCTTCAACTCAACCTCCAAACTTTTTTCAAAAGGTACGGAGTTCCGGATGTTTCAGAATCATTTCAACAGCTCTCCACTTGGTCTCTGGGTACTTTGCCCTAAATCCTAGCGTTTAGCATATTTTTGACATACCCGGTTTGAGATTAGTTTCAAGAGCTCCACATATCTAGCTATCAGCTCATTCCATCTTTCATCTTCAAAAGTCAGAGGATTGCTATCATCAATGATGTTTCTGGATAGCATCTGTTGCAATGTTTTGTTGCTCAACGCATTCATTTCTTCGCCCTCTCGATCTTCTTATTATTACTATATCAGTTTCTGTGTAATCTGTGTCTCCATCATCAAAATAGGAAATAGTAATTGTAACGAGCTTGAAGACGAGATCACTGTTGATGATGTCTGTTGAATTATTTCAACCGTTGTATGATCGATCCTAATTCTTATTTTCTAACAATCTTCTAAGTGTTGATGTAAACTATTAGGTTCATTTTGTTTGGTGTTCAAACATTATTCCTGTTTAACAACGCTATTACCCGTATTTTACTCTTTAAATATAGTATGAATTTCTTGAAAAAAAAAAATACAACAACGATTATCATCTTTTGCGTTCTATTATATATTTTTTCTATGATTAAGTTTATTACATTTCGTAAAGGTAAATAATGCTTTGTTAAGCAGCACTGTCTGGATATTAAATAAACGTAAAAATATTTTATTCAAAGCTGACTGGGCATACAGACCAAATTTCAAGTCAATGTAACGACCAGGACTTTATAACTATCAATACCAATCTAAGCGCCCCAACAATAATTGATAAATTGGAGCTAACAAAGATTTTGTTTACAAAATAGTACGACTAAATCATACAATAAACAGCATTCTAGCTACTGCATAAAATATTTTGCATAAAGATTCTCCTGGTACCAGCTGGTGCTCATAAAAAAGCACTGGGGGAACGATAACTCAAACTCCTGATGCGCCTTTCATAGATCTGCTCCATTATATTAATCTCATTAGCGTTGCAGGCAAGTGACCGGTTGTCACTGTTTTCTGTAGTTTATGCCCGCTATTGCCAGCCCAACACTGGGTAGCTTGCAGGGAGGCGCTGATCAATTCAGGGCCACCATTGACCCTGCAGGGGTAATTATTGACTCTTGCAAAAGGTAATGAACCTGCATGGGCGATAGAGGGACCCATACAGGGCTAGCACAAGATGCCTATCTTAACCTAGGATCAAGAATTTAGCCTTGTGGTTTCAGAAGGCCATACCCATGCCCTACCTACTTTCAAACCACAGGAAGTATAACTTCTAGGCAACGGGTAACCATAGACTAGAACTCACCAGGAGTTGAGACAGTTACTCTATAGACACTCGACCCATTTATTCTGCCCATTGGCACCGGGCGCTTAATCTATCGGATAACTTGCATTGTCAGTTTTTGCATGTCCATATACTCTTGCAGAGATATATGATCATCTATATAAAAGGGCCAAACTAGTCGTGTTTCATTTCATTGCAAACTTGATTAGAAACTTTATTTACGCCAATCAAAAAATGCATAACTGTAGTAAACGAAATGTGAGGCTGATTTCATAAGATAATAGAACAAAAAGTAGAAATAAGTGGTTGCGATGAAAGTTAAATACTGATGGGAATTGTATTTGGAATGGTTGATATGAAATATAGCAGTATGTGACCAGTAGTAGTAATATATGAGCAGATCTCCCTACCAAGTGGTTTTTTGTGGATTAAATCTTGGAGTTGAGCCAATGGGTTACGACGTTGGATGGATTCGCCGAGTTTATAGGGGGTATTTGAGGGGTATTTGAGTGGCATTTGAGTGGTATTTAAGTGGCATTTGAGTTTTGATTATTTTTTTACTTAATTTGAACTTATATGGCATATAGATTTTGAATGTATGGCATTTGATTTTTTTTGATATTTTTTACATTGTATAAAAATGGAACGTGATATGATTGTATTGTTATTGGAAGTTAAGATGTCGACAGAGGATGATGTTGAGATGAGACCGATGAACGAAGTTGATACTGTTGATGGTACTACACGTGATATGATAGATGTTTTACCGAGTATGAAGCGTAAAGCGTTGATAATTATGATGATTTTGGTATTTGTCGTAGGATTTTCCACTGTTGGAGGTGTTACTGAGTTTAGTATTTATGAATAAGCTATGGAAAAAATACAAAAGCGAGAAACTCTCCTGTTGGAATCATAAATGAAACTACTGTTGGTTGATGAACATTTTTTTATGATGAATGGGAAACCTGAAGATTATGACCCAAGGATGCGATCTCCTTTTACAGCAATGATTGCAGGACCAACTGGATCGAGAAAGACGCAAGCGATTTTTTGAATGATTGAAGCTAGTCAGACTATAGCACACCCCCCGCCAACAGAAATTCACTACTGTTATGGAGCCTACCAAAAAGCCTTTGATGATGTACCAGGAGTGATTTTTCATGAAGGGATGATAGATATAACAGTGAGTTTTCCCAGAGATGGTAAAAATCGATGGCTGATAATTGATGATCTCATGGATGAGGTTTCTGGTAAAGCCGATGCCAATGCTTTGTATACAAAACATAGTCATCATTTGAACATAAGTGTGTTTTTTATTGTTCAGAATCTGTTTTTAAAAGGAAATCGTACAATTTCCTTCAATAGTCATTATTTTTTTCTTTTTAAAAATCCTAGAGATGCTTCTTCTATTTCCTATTTGGCTCGACAATGTTTTCCATCAAAAGTAAAATATGTACAAGAGGCTTTTGAAGATGCAACAAAAAAACCATACTCTTATTTACGAATAGATACGACTCAACAAACGAATGATCAACATAGACTATTGGGAAATTTTACATCGGATCTTCCTATGATATTATATGTACCCAAGTAAAAGGATATAAATACAATTACTATTCATTTCATCTCAATCATATTTTGTTATTCAACGACGCAACACGAAAGAGTTATAATGACTAAAGATTTGGAGAAAAAATTAACAAGAAATGCTGCTGTGTTGTTATCACTCAACAATGCAACCTTTGCTATTCAAAAGTCTGTTATAGCCAAAGCCAAAAAGGAGTTTATTATGACTCTAATGGAATGCGCTAAAGCTATTATAAATGGAACGATACCATTGACAACATCTCAGTACAATCAGTTGCAGCGGAACGCGAAGGATATTAGCGCTTTAGTAAGAAGATCAACGTTAGATGATAAGAAAGCTGTATTGCAAAAAGGAGGATTTTTAGGCGCTCTACTAGGACCTATCATCAGCAATATAGTTCCTGGGTTATTTAAAAGTGTGCTAGGAGGAGGGAGAAGATAAAGATGAAAGTCTCAACACGAATGATGCGAAATAAAATGGCAATTTTAGCTCCGGATGAACTGAGTAAGAAAGGAAAAATCGCTATAGTCGAAAAGGCTAACTCAGATTTGTTTCAATCATTGATAGAAAGTGTTAAAATTATTATATTAGGTAATGTTCCTCTTGATTCTGAGCAGTTTATTGAGTTGCAGCGTTACAAGAAGGAACTACATAAACTTAGTGATTGAGGGACAGTTGATGATAAGCGTAAAATTTTGATTCAGACTGGTAGAGGAAATCTTTTGGATGCTATTATAAACCCTATTGTATCTGTTTTGTCATCAATAAAAAGATGAATCGTCAGCCTTTAACATTCTCCAGACGTATTTTTATACTCACTGAAAATGAATACTATAGATTAACGGAAAAAAAGGAGAATAAAACAGTGGTAAAGGAAGAGAAGACCAGACCTCCATTGTATTATAATCCTATGGAAGCTATAACAGTGAGAAATATGAAGAGAAAGCGAAATGATCTACTGGAAACAGCTTATGATTCTGACTTATCCTCACACGAAAAGTTAGATGAAAATGTTGAAAACCTATGTAGGTATTTGTCTGATGTCAAAAAAATTAAAAATAACCAAAATCAGACACAAAAGGATAGTTGGAGTCCCATTAAGAAAAAGAAGATAGAGCCTATTTCTCCTTTAGCCAATAGCACAGTTATTGATGATAAGCCTAATGCCCTTTCACCAAATGTTCATAAAGACATTGAGTTAGAATCAGTGAAAATGGTTGATGATGATAATGATGACATCGGGATGGAACTAATAAAAGGGAGGTTGTTTGATACTGAAGACTCAACCCTACTTGGAAATACATTTCTTACTGATGGAGAAGATGAGCATGATAGCGAAAGCGAAAATTTAAAAGAGTTTGAAAAAAAAGCAACTGAATTAACAACAAAAAAGAGTGATCAAACGATTGCTGTCAGAATGTTGAATAATCTGAGTAAAATTGGTAGATTCGACTCGGACAAGAACAGACTGAAAATTTGAGAACATTGGTTGAATCCTAAGACTTCCAAAACTTTACTACGAGACGTTCTAACTGAAGGAGGTAAAATACAATCGGGAAATACCAATTACAGTAGATTTAAAAGCTTGCTAACTGATGAAGGAATCACAACTGTCAGAAAATCCCCGCATCAAACACGTAAGAGTCAGAAAAAAAAGTTGGTCATTCCAGGTACTAATTCATGGACATCGACACGCTAAAAGAGTTGTATTACAATCCTGCATTACATACATCTCTACGAGGAGCTAGAGCTTTACTGAAAGCTCGTAGAAAGCGAGAGGGGGAAAAAAGAATCCGTGAATGGTTGAGTGGTGAGGATGCCTACACGTTACATAAAAGAGTTGTAACTAAGTTTAAACGCCGTCCTACAATTGTAGCTGGAATAGGGGAACAGTTACAGGTAGATTTGATGGATGTTCGATCTCGAAAAGAAGAAAATAATAATACAGCATTTTTACTGACTGCTGTTGATTCTTTATCTAGAAAAGGATGGGCTGTGCCGCTCATCTCCAAATCAGGTCAGGTTGTAGCCAGAGGATTGAGAAGAATACTAGAAGGGCAAAACTATAAAGCTTTACAATCCGATAAAGGTAAAGAGTTTGACAATGTCAATGTAAAGACTCTCCTGGCGGAAAAAAAAATCAAGCGCTTTACAACCGAAAATGAGACGATAAAGGCATCGATGGTAGAGCGTTTTAACAGAACTTTAAAAGAGAAGATATATAGATATTTGACATATAAAGATGATGACAGATACATTGATGTTTTACCAGAAATGGTTGATGCATACAACAACACAATTCATGGTGCTATAGGTATGAGACCGAATGATGTGAATTTTCAAAATCAGGAACTTGTATGGAATCGTGTGTATGAAGGAGGTGAACATAGTTTAGCTCAAGAAGCAAAACTAAAGATTGGGGATTATGTGAGAATAAGTAAGGCAAGAGGAGCGTTTGAAAGAGGATACACTCCGAATTGGACGATTGAGATTTTTATAATCACTGATGTACTTATTGATGAAAAACCTGTTGTATATAGGGTGAAAGATTTGGCTGAGGAGATGATTGATGGCACCTTTTACAAAAAAGAGTTGCAAAAAGTAAAAAACCCACGATTTTCAGAATTGAAAAGATATTGGGAAGAAGAATGAGAAGAGGTAAAAGACAGATTCTGGTTAAGTGGTTAGGATACGGAGAAAAGTTCAACGAGTGGGTAGATGAATAGTTTATAAGGAAAGAACGCTTGATATAATCATCATACGTTGAGAAAATGTCGATGCTGATAATTTTACCCTCAAACTCTAGCGGTGAAGAGTTTCCTGATAATAACAATTCCGAATTTACAGTGAGACTGTATAAATATTTGGTTATCAATGGTGGAAAATGGGAGGTAGGTCTGCTAGATATGTCTTATTCTAATAATTGGAAGAATGTTACAGGAGGGAAAATATATCTAGAAAAGACTAATGTCTCTGGTAAAAGCGAAAAGTCCTTCATCTTAATCGGTAATGGAAGATATGATAGTATGGAGGAGTTGGAGGGGATTATACGAAAGAGAATGAGTGAAATGGATTTAGACAAAAAATTTGCCATCTCCTACAACAAGATCACCAACACCACTTTACTAACTAACAGCGATCCTGATACTGCCATAAGCTTTTCCAAAGATACAGCATATATTTTTGGATTTGAACCAAAAACTATGTACCCTCATGGTAGATACAATAATATCTCACCCCCTGATATAAATTCTGGTTTAACATCTCTGTATGTTTTTTCCAACATTGTTGATAATAGAATGGTAGGAGATACGAATGTACCTTTACTGAGAGTAGTTCCGGTTCAAGGAAAGAAGAATAGTGTTGTGTATCAAGAATTTAAAAATCCTCACTATGTTGACGCTTCATCACTAAATAGTGATCTGATTCAAGTACTTATAATGAGTGACGACGGCCAACGAATACCATTTGATGGTGGAAAGGTTGTGTTGACGGTTCACATTAGAGAGAAACTATTATAATGAGTTTGGTACGATACACCCCTGAGGACTCAAAAGATTTTTTTGATGAGTACTACAAGATGCAAGCTGGAAATGGAATTGGAGTGTATAGTGGACGGCGGGTGATGCCTAATATGAGAGGAAATGGACTTGGTAGTATTTTTTCAAGTATACTTAAATCCGCAGCACCAATGCTGAAAAGAGGAGCAATTAGTTTGGGGAAAAGAGCACTGTCTGTAGGTGAAAATGTAGCGCGTGATGTCATCGATGGACAAAGCTTTGCAGCATCAGCAAAGAAGAGGGGGTTGGCAGAGTTGAATGATCTGGGGGGAGTGTGCTCAATGCAGTCCGTCTAGATAGTATGAAAAGGAGAAAAACAAAAGGTGGAAAGAAGAGAAGAGGTGTTGGTAAACGTGGCATATTTTAGTAGTAGCAGAATCCGCTATAAAGACAGCAGAGCTTGATAACTATATTCATTAAGCAGTAACACCTCAAGCAATCATCATTCGCAAAAGATGGCTAGCCTAAATGGAACAACAGGTAATAAGTTGGAAGGTTCTTCCTACAACATAAATCCAACGTTGGATGTATTTGCTACGGAACCAACAAACATATCGGTAGAAAGATCGGAATATGTTGTCATCAGACCTGATAGGTTAGATCCTTATGGTAGTATTGAGTTGACCTTGTCAGGGAGCACTGAACATTACACAGATCTCTACAACTCATTTCTGCAAGTTGAAGCCACAGTTGTTCAAGATGATGGAAACAATATTGCAGGTAATGATGATGATGCAGTTGTGTGGAAGGGGGATTTAATGCATACATTATTCAGTGAGTTGAAAATGTCGATAGAAGGAACCACTGTTGAATACGCTAACAACTACGGTTTACGCTCCTACTTTTCACAACTACTCGAAAACAGTGCAGAAAGAAAGAAATATCAAGGTAAGATGGAAGGATGGCTGTATGATGATTCAACTAGCAAAGACGCTGCTGATCATAAAACCGCAGATAAGAAAAAGAGGAGAGCTCTAATCATAGGTGGAAAGACAATAGAATTAACTGGAAAACCTCATCTTGCATTATTTCAGCAGAAAAAACTAATAATTCCAGGTCCTAGTATGCAGCTGGAGTTTGAGCGTGCCTCCGGCAAACTAGCTTTGTTTGCTGCAGATGAGGCGCTTAATGGAGGAGCAAAGATTAGAATTGATAAATTTGAACTTAATCTTTGTAAAGTTAAGGTGAATCCTACAATACAAAACTCCCAACTCAGTTTGGCGTTGGAAGGTCACAACTACATTTATCCAGTTGATCGAAAACGGATAAAACTATATGGAATTCGTGCTGGGGTTGCGCAGATTGACATCACTTTGGAAGAAAACAAACAAAAACCTAAACAGATCTATTTAGGTTTAGTTGATCACAACGCAATGAACGGACGTTTTGCCTTGAATCCATATAGAATGACACACGCTAATGTTGATAGTATTGTATTGAGAGTTGGTGATTGTCCAATTGGAAGAAGATTTGAGCCAAATTATGCTAGAGGGGTTTTTGGAAGAGAATATCATCAGTTTCTACACGCTACCGGAACTTTGCTTGAAGGTGATAGTCTCGGTATTACGAAAGAACAATACCTTGATGGTACTACACTTTATGGATTTGATTTAACTGGTGATTTTCTTAAAGAAGGATTTCACTCTATGAAAAATGTCACAACAAGTGTGGAAATTCGTTTTAGCACTAACACGACTGATGGATTATCCTTGGTAGCATACTTTGTAAAAGATGGTGTGCTGGAGATGGATAGCATTCTTCAATTAACTATCGGGGGAGACGCAGTGCTTTAAACAAAAAGTTAGAGATAAATACCATGCAAATTCGTTCGATCTTATCTTCAGACGTTTTATGTCAAAGCGTAGGGATTCATGTTGGAGCTAGAGAACAGTTTTGGAAGCAAATTTGCAATTTTCCAACAGGATGTTTCGTATTCAACACCCATTATTCTCACCAACCTGGAGAGCATTGGTTGGCTGTGTATGCTAATGATTCAGAGGTGGATTTTTTTGACTCATTTGGGCGTTCTGTTTCCTTTTATCCAGATGTAAATGAAATACTAAGTATTCATGGAGGATATGAAACAATACAAAGTAATGAAACACAACTACAAAATTTTTTGTCAACTGTATGTGGCGATTATTGTGTATACTTTTGTTTACTGAGAAGTAGAGGATGGAGTATGGATGAAATTGTTAGAAGTTTACGAGACGTAGGAGATAGTGAGATGAGAGATCACTCAATACGAAGATTTATCATACAGACTTATCCTAACTTCGAGTTCATAGAAGATAATACAGTAGAAGGAATAGATGGTGTACATATACAAGGAACTAATTTACTAAGTAAATTGTTAAAATAAATTATTATAATTGATTTTTATTTGATATAAAAAATAAAATGAATAAAATACAACTTATCTCATTATTTGTGCTAAACACTACAGAACCTATAAAAACTATTATTTTGTAATGTTTCAAGCAAGAAGTAAATAAGATCTTCTCATTTTCTTCCTCAGGAGCGCTCTTTAGTTATATCTAAAAGACATAGTAACTAATGACTCTATCATACATAGTTATATAAATTAATTTTACAAAAATACTTCGGATCTTTCTTTAAATAGATATGAAACTTACCATCATAGAAGACGAGTCACGTCCTTTGTGTTATCGATTAAGACTCCGATGTGCTGTTCTGGACAATTCTCTTTTTCATTTTCATCAAAGTAGGAGAGACAGGTGTGTTGCAGCAAAGTATCAAACAGTTCTGAGGCTTGAATGAAAGCTTGAAGAGCTGAGAGTAGAATGATGTCGTAGGAAATCATGTTGTTCGTATTTTGTTTTAGTCCTTTGAATACGATTACACCGCTTTTTTCCGCCACCACAGATGAAGCTATTTGAGCAGGGATGCTAAGATCTCCAATCAATAGCTCTCCGTTCACCATACATCTGTAATTAGCCACTATAATATCAGCAGTCTTGTTCCAACGAGTATCACATTTTCTTAGCATTCCAGGATTCTCATAAGCTATAACACTTCCTGTCGGAAAATCGTGTAGGTGAGCAACACTGAAATAAGCCTGTATTTGTCTCAAACTCTTGCCGTACAATGAGTTGAATGGATTGTTGATCTTTCGATTACATCCTTGAGATTCAGCGGTACGAAAAATCGCATCTCCTGTCTTTCCTTCTCCCATATAAATTAAAACAATTGGACGTGTTTGCTTAGCTTTATTAACACGCAGTCCTATTTCGGTTGAAACATCACTCTTCACCCAAGTTATCTTTTTATCCTTTCGGTAGTTGTAAATGATGGTGCACTTTGATTCATCACGAAATTCAACAGAAAACACCTCCATAACTGTTGGTACTGGTAGTTCGCAGATTTCCATGGATTCTTCAAGTTTTTCTAGACTATCTGGAGAAAGAGAGTTTATTAACCCGGCGCTCTTGTAGGTGAGAGTGGTTAGTTCATTACTTCCAGCATCTTAAAAGGGTATTCTGGTGTGACGAAAAAGCGTTTCGTCTCCAACATCCGTCAAAACTAGTTTTTTGCACTTCGAGCCAGTTTCATTATCATCTTTTGTCAAATCAATAAAAAATCGTTTCCTCATTGATGTTCTTTTTGAAGGTAGCTTGTTAGTAGGAGATGTGAATGAAGTAAAATCTTGTTGGAATTCTGGTTCATCAACCACCAATTGACTTTCTGGCATGTCAAAGATAGGAGAAGGTGATGGGGAAAAGGTTTGCGCGGGTTCTGCTTCTTCATTCATCGGTTGACTTCCTTCGTCTTGAGTATTCATTCTAAAAAAACAAAACATTTTGTTTAATTTTTCGTAATTAATTTTAAAAAATCATAAAGATCATAAGCCTTCAGCTAGTTGTGTTAGCTAACAGAAAATAAATATTTTTACTCTTACCTTTATAAAGAAGGTGAGCTCCTAGTAGTTGCAATAGAAGGTTTAGTAGATGTTGCTTCTCCGCTAGCTGTTGTAGAACTGGATGCTTTCTGTGTGAAAACAGTGGCTCTTAAATAGGTAAAGTTGCGCTGATTAAATACTATGAATACCAACCTTCTTTATAATATAACTATGAATCAGCATTTTGTCCACGCGAAAACCAATGCTTTCGCGGGAATAAACAATTTATTTTCACGCGAATGGAAACCGTTGCTTTCGCGGGAATAAAAATTTTATTTTCACGCGAATAAAAACCAATGCTTTCGCGGGAATAAATATTTTAAGTTCACGCAAATGGAAACCGTTGCTTTCGCGGGAACAAAAAATTTAATTTCACGCGAAAACAAACCAATGCTTTCGCGGGAATAAATAATTTATTTTCACGCGAATAGAAACTGTTGCTTTCGCGGGAATAACTAATTTATTTTCACGCGAATGGAAACCGTTGCTTTCGCGGGAATAAATATTTTATTTTCATGCGAATGGAAACCGTTGCTTTTGCGGGAATAAACATTTTATTTTCACGCGAATACAAACCAATGCTTCCGCGGGAATAAATACTTTATTTTCACGCGAATGGAAACCGTTGCTTTCGCGGGAATAAAAATATTATTTTCACGCGAATGAAACAGGAATATTTCACGCGAATAACACTATTCTGATAGAGTTTTCGCGTGAGTGTTTTTAATGGTTATAAGTTAAATGAGTAGGAGTGTCTTGTAGTATATAAGAACAGCTCTCTCTACATAGAAATCATTCTCTTCAGCAATAACTTCAGGAGCATCAACTACTACAATAACCTCAGGAGCATCAACTACTACAGCTGATTTTCTTGGTGATAAGGTAAGAATTAATAGAAAAACTATTTTTATCAAAGCTAAAATGTAATTATTTTACAACACAGTTTAATCATCCTATACTAACACATAACTTTTTTATTTTAGTTCATTATGAGTTCAAAGCCATATACAATAACAGACTTCCTCCCAGAGATTTATCACCAGTATATCAAAGAAATTGTAGCCGTGCAGGGAAATGCGAAATATCCATTAACATTGCAAGCTGCGTTATTCTGTATAACACAGCATTTGCTAACTTTAGCATCTTTATACGGAGAGCTACCCATACAGTACCAACCACATTCATTACACCAGAATGCTGACAATCAGGAAACATTATTAAAACTAACAATTCAAAACAATTTTGAGACAGTTTTGAAAATGTCTAAAATCGTGAATATTAACCATTTTTTAAAAAAAATTAAGAGAAAGGTATGGGATCAAGATCTCACACAAAGATTAGTTAAAGCCCAATGGACTGAAGAATTAATGCTTGAGTTTAAGCCTAATATTTTACGTTATATTCAAACAGATGAATGTTTATATGCATCTATTACTTCGTTTGAAGTTATGTTATGGCTTTTTCAAGAATATAAACTTTAATATATACAATCATACAATATTTAATTTCTATTCAATGTACATAAATATATATATATATATAGCTATCGAAAAAATTATCGAAACTTAAATGCCATACATTCAAAATTTAGATGTCATATAAGCTCAAATTAAGTTCGAGTTATGTAAAAAATTATCAAAACTTGAATTCCATACATTCAAAATCTATATACCATATAAGTTCAAATTAAGTAAAAAAATAATCAAAACTCAAATGCCACTTAAATGCCACTCAAATGCCACTCAAATACCCCTCAAATAAAATACAATATAAACTCGGCGAATCCATCCAACGTCGTAACCCATTGCCTCAACTCCAAGATCAAATCCACAAAAAAACACTTCGTAGGGAGATCTGCTCATATATTACTACTACCAGTAGATACCATTTTTAGCTAAAAACTTTACCGCTTTCTATAATTCAGCTAGCAGTTGTATTCAAATATCATCATGCCATCTCGCCGCCCCCTCCTGGCCCTTTTCCCATCCCAGTCTACTCCCCACCCTCTGCATTGCTCTACTGATGCCCAGTTCTACCCCTGCCCCACTCTACCATCTTTATCTATCCCTTCCTTACTCTCTCTCTACACTCCATTTGAAAGATGACACTGTATTCACTACTGAGACAACTCACTTGCACAAACTATGTAAAAAATAATGTTGCGATCTATGTGTACAGGAAAAAAGTAATGTGAATCGTATATCAGCGCAAAAGTGTTTGATTTACACTGAATACAACTATGGAATACTAGAAAAATACCACCTACACTACTGAAAATAATAAATTTATCTATATCTCAAGTTTCAGCACAGATGGCAAACTTAAAACCCCGCCATCCAGCAAAGTTGTCCAAGAGTAAATCGTTACAACTGTTTTCATTTCTTTAAGTGCAGTAGTTTAGGCGTCTATGCATATTTGACACATTTGACAAATTTGACACTTGAATTATTGAGCTGAGACTGTCTCCGCTGACATTATTGTGATTATTGAAAAATTGTCATATCCATAAAGATCTTTGAGCAAATGGCAAACTTAAACCCTCGCCATACACGACACTAGCACAATAATTAGTTTGTGCAGCAATTAGCAGAGTCAATTAGCTTGGAATCTCACACCCATGCATAGAGATGGACAAATATACTAGACAGAAGTTTTTCATGTTTGTATCTTTAGATTAATTCCTGGTAGGATTTATCTCTCAAGTTCTGAGGGGGTAAGATGTTTAAACTCTACCACCGCCTAGAGTCATTTACTTTTTAGTTATATACCTCCTTGACATTTGTAATATACTATTTATGTATTTCAATTCAATGTTGAATGACTTTCATTTATGACTAAGTTAGGTACGAATTATGATTGTTCCATTAGGTATTGGTATACTAGATTATATTGTGACTTCCTCCGACTAATAATTATAATTGGGAGTGTCTCATGCTTGCCTCAGGCTTGGCAGGCCTCCTTAAGCACTGGCACAAGAGAAGTCAACAAATGGTCGCACCCATTACCATCAGTATAAGTTACTCAATGCAATTATCTCAGCACCGTATAGTGCAAAGTATGCTAGCACAGGGTGTCATACCGGGCAGGCAACAATATGATGATCGTAGTTGAAGATTCTAACATGGCCTGATGACTTTTTGCAGACGAGATACTTGATCTCATAAACATGGATGTCAAGATTAGTTTATCCAATGCTATGGAAAGATTGATGATTGTGTGGAGAGTTTAGGAGCAAGCTGACTGGAGGTTTGGTTTGCTGCTGAGCCAATGTTGACTTTAGTTGTCTTGCATTATATGACTGAATGTTAGCGATATGCTGCATTGTTTTGTCTTACTTAGAACTTTATAATACATTATTAGTAACATTTACAGTCGAGTTGATTCTTTCCTGTGAACCAGCCAATAAAAGGGTGGACTTCATTCATTCATTCAAATCTCTTACTTTTACGCATTTGCACAGAGCACTTGCAAACTTCTCTCCAGGAGATAGACCCACTAGAGCAAGTTAGGATCAATAAAAATCTTTGTGTTAGCAAAACTGACTGGTTTGTCAGAGCAGACAACTCCTATGGTGCGGTGTTATTTCTGCGAAACTTGTCACTAGCCTGCTGACACAGTATCGTACTGGTGAGAGTTATAATACTCGAGCTTAGTGGAGATTATTTAAATCAGTGCACAAAACCTACTATGTTGTTACGAGTCACATGTTTTACTCTGTATGTATCAGACAATAATAGTAACAACAACAATAAATATGCAAAGTATGATTGTAACAATAACAATAGCAATAATATTCAATTAATCTGAAGGTTGGAAAACGCAGAAAAAATTAGCTCATTTCATCTGTTAGTCTATGATCCCTTGGAAATGGCCGCACATTTTTTTTAGTTTACACTCATGAATCACGTAACAAAAGAACCACAAACACAACATAAGTATGGTTAACTAATGTCAATGCATCACAAATACTTTCCTACCAAGTAGCTACTACGGAGCAACCTCATTAATCTATGTTGGCAGACTTAAATGAGTACTCAGTATTGTTGTGGATTTTCGTGAAGATTGTGAGCGGCCAGATGCGCTAGGAGTTGCCTTACCTTCTGAAGTAAATGTTAGATGGATGCCTAGCAACTTGGAGAGCCTGCGTACCTACAGATCGTGGAGACATGCTAACCAAGTAAAGAACTCTTACTAGGAATCGTTCCGGCGACCATCTTGACTTTTACTGGTTAAATACTATTATTGCTATTTTGTGCGTAGTTGTTAATGCGCCTGTTTGAGTAAATGTATATGTCTATGGCGCTGTACTATTTGAATGCAGTGCCCTAGTTTTGTTTACCAATTATATTGTATTATTTTAACCAATCGCACGTTGTAGATTTCAACTGCTTAGTTTGCCTATTGTTTTTATAAGTAGCAGGGCAGATCGCCCAAGCCTCCAGAGTTCTTGGAATAGTTGTGCAGAGTTTAATCACTGTAAGCGTAGGGAATGTTGTGAATCTTTGTAGTCATAAGCTGGAGTATTAGTTTTGTCTAACGTACCAGGACTATTAAGCACTACGAAACACTCTCTGTAAATTTTTGTATCTTGCGTTGAATATATTATTATTATTAACAACTACAACTCTCCTTGTGCTGTACAACTTTTGAAGCTGAATAACTTTGTCGCTTCCAATATTCTAGAAGTTAATTACACTCTTTGAAATTGTCACAAGTCTGCCTAACTCAATTGCTGAAATCTGTACACATGCTTGCTAAGCAGAATTGAGAAGTATAGTGAAACCGGATCTGTGTGTGTTTGCATAACAGATCCCTGTATTGTGAAGTGAGAAGTCTCCGTATTGAGACAGTGGAATTAATTATGTACCATACACAGTGGTGTTATACTACCGGTTAATAGATATTGTATCACGGGTTTGTGCCTTGACACTAGATTGGCTACGCTATCACAAAGCCCTGGTGCTCAACAGTCTAGGAAGGCTATCCAACAGTGGTCCGGTGAAGGTGTTGTGTCAATACACATACAAATCCTTTACAGTAGGAGGCAATGGGTGTTGCACGGACTATTTAAAATATATCAACTTCATTTTTCAAAGTGTTAAAGTAAATAGCCTCCTTTGAAAAAACAATTTAAAGTCAATGCTGATCACTTGAGCCTTCTCAACCACATGACTCATGTCGTAAGTTGCCGATTTTTAATGCTAACTCATGAGACAACTCCTAACAATAGCGATACTTTGGAAGCAACAGTTTGCTTGCAATCAATTTAATTCACAATCCAAGTGATGAATACACAATATACATATGATATTACCTGACTGGCTGTCAACTGCGTCTGGCTATTACATATGAAACACTTTTGAGAGCTGCTTAGGTCCAGCCAAGAAAAGCAGTCAAACTTCAGTAAAGGTTGTTACCCAGCGTTACAGGTTCTCACTTTCCAGCAACTGTTTTGAAAGACAAAACTTTGTGTAATTGGGGTTTTTCTTTTCACAATCCACATATTACTAGTGTAACAACAAAACTGAGTTCTGATACTTATACTTGATACAATACTAACCTAATGAGCTCTTTTATGCAGAGCCAGCTCTTTCAGTAAATTTGTTGTGTTTGTTCAGACAAAATTGTTGTGAAGCCATTTCGGCTCAACAAAAATGAAAGTGTCAACACATTTGTAACACTGGAAAAAATTGCTTAATAACAGTAGAGTAATTGCATAATTTGATTGATATTATCAGACAAATCATTCGATGATTGCTTACTAGGGTCCCCTTGGTAGCCTTCAAGCATCAGGCAGGCCTGATTAAGCAGTACAGTGAGACCTGAGTTGATTACAAACTTTGTATTTGTTCAAAAAAGCAATTGAGCCCCCCTATAACCATACCAGTGAAATATACATTTGTATGCCGGCCTTGGATAGCTATCCTGGGTGGCAGCAAAATTGCTGCTATTGCCTGAAAGACCACGCACAGCTTAAGAGACTGTCAAGCCTGTATCCAATACTTTACCATCCGCAAAGGAAAAGATTTCAGGAACCAAGGCTACCAAAGAGCAGGGTCTACAGAAAAGGAAAATAACCACCTAAAGACAGTTTTTACTGACTCCAGCCCTTGCTTCTGGAAACAAGATTCATTTAATTAAAGACTTTACTTCCTTCAAGTCCCTATTGGCACTTATAATGCGTATTAGTCTGTTTGTATTGAAACTGCTAACTAGGCCATGCATTTCCTGTCACTTCCTGTAACTCCGCCTATAAAAGGCTGAGCCTTTCACTTACTCTTTACATTTGACATTAGACGCTTTTACTTGTATTGATGCCACTATTTCCTCTAGATTAGAGTAATTGTATACATTTTGAAAGTACTGAGTTGTATGTTCAAGCTGAGGGCTAACCACACACGAAAAGTTAAAGTTACTCCTTTGCAACACTCTGAAGTGCCATCTTGGCATCGGATTATACTTCTGGTAAGAAGTTGATTGTTGGTTGATTGTGTGGCTGTAATGAGAGATAATAGTTTAATTAGTGACAACTGTCAAATGGATAGGTAGTGAACCACTAAAATCCACCACAATACTATGTATAATGCTGTTATAGTTTTTACATAGTGTGGCTGTTGCGTTGATTAGCCGCACCTGCTTACTAGGTTAGTGAATGATGCAAGCAACTAGTGTGTTGTTCACAAGTAGTGAATCCTGGGAATGCGCTAGCTGAGCAAGTCCAAATTTTGCTCAGTTGATAGCACTATGAGTTGCAGCAGGCAAGCTGCAGGAAGTAGATGAGTCAAAGCGTATCTGCACTACTAGCAGTGGAATGAAGGACTACTGTACTCTACATAGACTATTGTCGTTGATGTCTTTTATGGTAATTTTCCATGATGTCGTGTCTCTGTTTATTCAAATGTTGGTGGTTAGCCAGTTCACAATGTGCGTGCCTGTGTATGCTATTTTTTACGTTGTGCCAGCTTATTTATGACCAATCATATGCTTTTATTTCAACTGCATGCTTTTCTATAAATAGTGAGACGTTTAGCCCAGTAGGCAGATCCGTTTGTGCGCTTGTGAAGGAAGCTCTCCTGCAAGCTTTTATGTTGTACAACAGCAAAGTGTTTATAATTTAACCTTCTCGTGTTGAGTATGGCAGGTTGTCAGCTTACTTGATGGTCTTCCGTACACGGTAAAACATAGTGTATCTTTGTATATCAACAGTTAGTAACAGGAGCCATCACTACTGTTTACAGTAGCGCTCTCGACTCAGTACAGCTTAGTATAGTTGCAACTTTATGTTATAGTGTGTTATTAGCACGACAATCTTGTTAGTTGTCTGCAGAGAAGCACGGAGTATACTCTCTCTAGCAGCTGTCTGATAAAGGCACGGCGAAATCCTTTACATTGGTGGCAGCGGTGGAATAGCAGTGAACGTTGAGACGCTGCTAAAGAAGAAATCAACAGCCAAACTCCACCTCTACTCATTCCCCTTTGCCTCTGGTATTGATGATTTTCTCCCTGCTAGCAGTTGTCTGGTAGCAGCCGAACTACCACCCCACCGACACTGCTACACCCTTTCCTCTGACACAGTGGCACCCCCAACCCCACCTGGCAGAACGCCCCCTCCTGTACGGTGTGTGACACAGTGTACTTCACAGTCATTCACCTTTCTTCTAGTACACCTGACTACCCGGAAGCCTCTCTTTCCATGCTGACAAGTACCCTGCTGATTGTAAAGACTGTCTTCTCTTTTGATGGCTGCACAGAGAGCCAGTAGTTCCGGACAGTTGCCAGAAGCGCGGCAGAAGCTGTGGCTTTAGACAGACTCACACAGACACTGCAAGGAGTGTTGCAACCCCCTGCAACCCCATGCTCCTTCACAGAACATCGAGCCTCTCAAGTTCAATGGACAGTGTGATGCAGAGTACTTCATCAGCCCTGTCCCATGTAAGAGAGACGCTCCGTGAAGAAGCACTAGAATGTGGCCGACCTAGCACCCTGCAACCCGTGTTCAAAGCACTTCGTGCTCATTTTGGCTCTACACGCCGTGAAGCCCTGCATAATGTAGCACACCTGAAGAAGGCGCCGGAGATTTACTTCCAAAAGCATGCTAGTGAAGAGGAGAGATTAATTTGAGTCGCCTATAAAGATTTGCCAGATAGACATATGAGACGCATGACACTAGAGACCATCTCATCTATCCTGGGTCACCAGTATCTACAACGGCACCTAATAACATTGGATCCACAGAGCCTTGAAGATGCAGTTTGTGCTGGAGGCAGTTCCTTCACATCAAGAAAGTCCCTGACTCTAAACCATCCAGAGTTCGAGCTGTAGAAGAGGAGGAGGAACTCTGCAAGCCTTCCTTGACTCCATACTATCATTTTTAGGCTGCTGCCGTTGTGTCGCAGGTTCCAGGAAAGATAACTCACCCGTATCCAGTTGCTATCAACTACCCCTCAGTGAGCCACTCCCCTCCACCCCCGCCGTCAGCAACAGTGTTGGAAGACGCAATGATTCAGTTCCTCTAGACAGTACAGAACATGGCAGTAGAGATGCAACAGATGAGGCAGTGGCAACAAGTAATGCATACACCCCCTTTGGTGTCACCAGCTTCCTACCCCGTAGAACAGACACCGTACCCTGGCATGTATGCCTTCCTCCTAGAGTGTCTACACCCTCCTAAGGTGTATCCTGCTTCTACATTGATGTAAGCTCTTACCCGGGTTCCTAACCTGTGGCACACCATCTTTCTGCTGCCACTCCTACCATCCCTGTCATTGAAAAGCACCCTCCGCACACGGTGCCACCCCTTGCTACAGCACAGTTGATCCACCCTCAGTGTTGGGATTTTGGACAGATGGGTCACTACAGTAGAGGTTGTCTATCTAAACCAAAGGCTACTGCTACACGTAGAGCAGCACCAGTGTCGGTAAATGCCAAGCACATGGAGTATTTGCCATTCGACTAGCTGTAACATTGCACAAAGGTGGAAAAGAGAACTAACGGGATTAGAGAAGAACAACCCTGTGCATTCTGCTCCTTCAACCAAAAAGAAGGCTCCACCTTCCCCATGTGAATGGCAGCTCCCTACCTCTAACCGTTATGCAGTTCTACACCACGGAGCAGACAATTCGGAGCTCTATAAAACCTCTTCCGCCATACACTGCTTACTTGACTTACCCCCCTACAACCTGTAGGTCCCATGGAGCACCACCCGGTTGAGGCTTTGAACCGCCAGACGTCAGTTGCACCATTTAGCCCAGCAATGGAGTGCCTTTCACCCCCTAGATGTAGAGCTTTGCCTCCCCCCTCTCGAGCTGCAAAAGTTCAACCCAACCGTTTGTCCAACACTAAAATAGAACTGCCATACAGGGCAAGCTACTTCCTACCAGGGAAATTAGAAGGGAAGCCAGTAACTTTCCTTGTCGATACTGGCCGCACAACAAATTTCTTTTCCAAGCACGTCTTTAACCAGCTACCTGAGTCAGTAAGACAGTCAGTAAAAGAAAGTGAGTCCCACAGTATCATGGAAGACGGCACTCAGATCCCTTTCTACATCACAGTGTGAGTTACCCTTCGTCTCCGTAATGTGAAAACTGCCGCCACATTTGATGTCAGTCAAATAAACGACAACGCTATCTTGGGGATGCCCTTTCGCACTGACTATTATTGTAGCTGGCAAGGAAATGCTCTGCACTGACAAAAACGGTACACTGTTAATGAACAACGTTCAAGCTCTCCGTACCACTCAACTACCCCCGGAGATGCACTCAACCATTCTGTGTAGGGTTACCACACAGAGTTACTTACCCCTCGGGTTATTACAATTTCATCCAGGAGGCCTTCCCATTGCCGCCAGTCTGAATTAACCAGATAACACAGGGCACATACTAGTGAAGTGCATGAACCCGACTGCTCAGCCGGTAGATCTGAAGGCAGGAAGCACGGTAGGCCACTACAAGGGACTGAGCCCTGAAGAGGTCGAGCAAGTTGAGGCAGTATCTTTGTCTGCCACTACCCCTCCCAGTCACTTGTCTCACTCCCCAGTTCCCCCTCACGTCTCTGAGCTGCATACAGCCGCTCTTCCATAGTGCTGGAAGAGACATGAAGCACAGCAGGTAGCTGGATTGCTATATCAGTACGCTGCTTTGTTCAGTGCGGTATACCCTGATGTTTACCAAACTACCCTGGTGACACACAGCATCTCCCTCCTCCAGGGTATTTGACCTATCCGTCAACCCCTTCACCAGTTATGACCTGAGAAAGAAGCGGAGGCAGACAGACAGGTGGAACAGTTGTCTAAGCGTGGACTCATAGAACCAGCATCAGGAGCCTGGAGTTCTCCCATGGTTCTAGTGCATGGAGAGTCTGCATAGACTACAGACATTTGAACGCAGTCACTCATCAATATGCCTACCCCCTCCCTCGTATCAATGAGAGCTTGGACGCCTTGTCAAGGAGCAAGTTTTTTGGCACCCATGACTTGGTCAGTGGTTACTAGCAGGTCCCCCTTGATGAAAAAGCCAGTGGGCGCTCTGCGTTTGCCACTCACACAGGTCTGTGGAAGTAGAAGGTCCTCTCTTTTGGCATCACTTCAGCCCTGGTCACTTTCCAGCGGTTGATGGAAAAGGTGCTACAAAGTCTCCACTGGAAAACCCTCCAGCTTTACATCAACGACACTATTGCCATCGCTCCTGACTTTCCCACTCACATCCAGCGCCAGGGTGAAGTCTTTCAGCGTCTACAGCAGGCTGGTTTGAAGCTCAAACCCAGCAAATGTGGGTTGCTTAAGCCAGAGGTCAGTATTTAGGACACGTGGTGAGCAGTGCACGAGTGGCCCAAACCTGAAAGAGGTCTCTGTTATAGACCACTGGCACACACCCACAGAGTTGAAGGGTTTGCAAATCTTCCTAGGTACCGTAGGGTACCATAAGTTGTGTGCACCTTTTTGTCGGTCGCACGGGTTGTGTGTGTCCCCTCTCGACGCAAATGGTCTTGTGAAAAGGGTTGCCTGGTTCGTTGACATCATTGCTATGAAAGTACATGCTACTATGGGCGTCAAAAAACAAAAGCAACAGCTTGATAATAATAAAATTATTAATACCAAAATAAGAAGATAACCTTACGATATCTCAAACTCACATCTAGCATCACATCTGTCTAGTCAGTGTCTGAAGCTGAAAGAAAACAAAAATAGCAATAAAAACAATCAATGATGATTATAAAAGTGTATAGCAACTGTTATTATTTATTGTAACAATAAATTATGATTGTTAGTGATTAATTATTACTGTCAGCACTAACATAATTTCGGAGAATTTAATACAAGTGTATTGTAGTAGATTGATGATGACGATTAATGGTGATGGTTGATGGTGGCGGTTGATGGTTTATGGTGATGGTGGTGGTGGTGGTGATAACATCAACAATAATAACAGCAACAATAATAACAACAACAAAAACAGCAACAGCAGCAGCAATAATAATAACAATATTAATAATAATACTACCAATAAAACCAGTAACAATAATGAAAACAATCATAAAACTAATACTAGAAATAACAGTATATTAATAATAACATTAATAAAAGTAAATAAGAAATTATAGACATAATGTAAAGGATTTTAGTATGAGTAATGACTCAACACCTTCACCAGACCACTGTATACTTTAGCCTTCCTAAGCTATTGAGCACTAGGACTTATGGTAGCGAGCTGTACTAGTGTCAAGGCACAAACCCCTAATACAGCTTCTACTAACCAGTAGTATAACTCTGCCGCATAAGATATTTACTTAATTACACTGTCTCAATACGGGAGACTTCTTCTAAACAACACGGGGGTCTGTTACGCAACACAGCCAGATCTTTTTCCACTATCAATTCTGCTTAGTCAGTACGTGTGTAGATTTCAGCAATTGATAGACTTTAGCAATCGTTAAACTTCTGAAATCGAGTTAGGCAGACTTGCAACAATTACAAAGAGTGTAGTTAATTTCTAAGTGTTCAATTATTTAGCAAGCGTTATTCTGCTGTACAGTACAAGGAGAGTTGTAGTTGTTAATAATAATAATACTGTATATTCTTCAACACAAGATACAAAAACTTACAGCGAGAGGTGTTTTGAAGTGCTGTAATAATCATGGCACGTTTGACAAAACGACTACTTCCGGCTAATGATTATGAGGAGTCACAACGTTACCCTACGCTTACAGTGATTCAACTCTTACACAACTACTCCAAGAACTCTGAAGGCTTGGGCAATCTGCCCCAACGCTTATCAAGTAGAATATGTAAATGTGCAGTTGAAATCCACAACATACAATCGGCTGAAATAATACAATATAATTGGTAGACAAAACTAGGGCACTGCATTCAAATAATACAGTGCCATAGACGTATACATTTAATCAAACGGGCACATTAACAACTACGCACAAAACAGTAACAATAATATTTAATTAATAAGGTCAAGATGGCCGCCGGAACGTTTCCTAGCAAGAGGTTCTTTACTTGTACTTGGCTACCACGTCTCCACGATCCGTAGGTACGCAGGCTCTCCAGATTGCTAGGCATCCAGCTAACATCTACTTTAGAAGGTAAGGTAAAGCAACTCCTTGCACATCTGGCGGCATACAATCTCTCACGAAAATCTACCACAATAACACTAATAATTTTATCAGATAATGGTAATTTTGGTAACACCAGTAATATCAATAATAGTAATCATAGTAGTAATAATGTTAATAGTACTGATAATAATGCTACTACTAGTGGCAAAACGAGTGAAACTATTGAATTTAGCAGTAGGAGTATCAATGGTAATGGTAACAGCAGTAGCACTAATGGTACTAGTAGTAGTAATGATAGTAATAGGTAGCGGTAGGAGCAGCAGAAGAAGCAGAAGCAGTATTAATAGTTTTATGATAATGATGGTGATGTTGACAATGATGACGATTACGACAATGATAACAATGGTGATGGCATCGACTGCTGCAGTGGTGGAGACTGCGATGAAAATAGCAAGAGGAATAATGATATCAAAAACAGTACCAACAGCAATAATAACAACAATAATGATAGTGATAATATTGATAGTGTTAATAATAATTTATTGATAATTATACGTTAACTTACATCTAATATTAAATTATTGAGTTTTGGTATTATTATAATTTATTATCATTCAGCCATTTTTCGTATATCCACTCACACAGATAAAAAGAAAAACATATTCAATGAGCTACTAATTAATTTTGATTGCTGTGATGGTATTCACTTGAGACAACGAATTAATCAAATCAAGGAATCTGCATCTACTGCAATTACATTATTGTCTTTATTTAGAGGGAGAGTTTTTTTTTGTTTATCACATAGCCACTACATTTAAATAATACCAAATATTGTCATCTTTAGATATCGGACAGCCAGCAAGCATTTACTGGTAATGATGAAAAGAATTAGAGCCATCTCCACATATCGTAGCAGTGGATGGCAGCCTCTTTTTCTCAAATATTATTTAGGAAATAAGGTTAACGCTTATACTGGCATATGTAAACATTTCTTTGTCCCAATCTTACACTATAGATATGTTGCAATAAAAAGCAACTTTTTTTGCAAATCACCAAACATTTGTATCTTGTCAAACAGGTCTGACCAGGATTGCTTCAGATTCCGGGAATGTTTGTTAAAGTTTCTGTGCATTTAGATGTTTGCTTTACTGATAAAGATTAATAGTCGCTTATGTATAGTAGGAACACTCATATGTTTAACCAGTTGAACAGATTTTAGCTGTAAAAAAGTACAATAATTTCAGAAATATCCTAGATTTGGTAAGGCCATCAAAAATGGCTCTCAAGTAGACCCACTCATAGTACCTTGGTCATAGCAGTGGGTTGATATATAGAAGTTGTCATGGGTACTTTCAATTGCGGTGTTTATTTTTGGGTGTACTTGTCAAGTTTCTGCACCCGTAAGAGCTACATTGGACACACTGTTTTTGTCAAGTTGGCTGAGAGGGAAGAAAAGACTATAGTTTCATTCAGGCAGCATCAGCAGAAATGACATATTAATCATAGGGAACAGTTTTTAATTGACCCGTAATGCAGCGCAATGCAAAAGTGGCAGCAGCCCATACAATGACTGTGAGAGGAGTGGATATAAGATGGTGGAAAGGGTACAGGTGCGAGGGTATGAGTGCGGAGTGGTTTACAGAGGTGTAAAAATATGTATATAAGGCCTGGAAAATGAGACAAAAGTGAAAATCTAAGATATGTGGTGCGTTGTCTTACAAATCCAACACATAATTTTCTCATTGCGCGATGTTAAGTGCCAGACAGAAAGCTGGACAAAGCTTTGATTGATAGATGTTTATGCTGAGCCAATGAGTTAACAAAGGTCACGCTTGCGACTGAGGGCTCGATTTTTCTTTTGGTTGGGAACTTGAGGTGAGCAGATCCACATTCTGTCACATAGTGGAAATTTGGTTAAGGTATATGACATAGACAATACTTTCGCAATTTCTGGAGTTCTGGTTATGTTAGCCATCTTGATGCAAAACTGGGTGGCACCGACGGCTAAGATACACATAATATTTTACTTATTTTTCTATCTCTTAATAAACACATGTGGGATTTTCCCTCATAAATTTTCCTACCCCAGTAATAGGAGGTCTGCCTGATTTATTGATTTCCTCAAGTACCTCTGTAAAATTGAATGCAAATGTTTTTCTGGTTGCGAGAATTTTTTGTGCTAGAATCAACTTTAGTATCATGATTTTCCACAAAACTGCAACTTTTGTAATGGTAAATTTTAATGAAGCTTGTTGTGTAATAAAAATAAATGTTTCACCATTTATTGACTTGCAAACTTGCGAAATATGTTCAGGTGATACATTAACAAGTTTAGAGTCTAGTCAAATTTTTTATTATTGGAGTGAATTTTTTTGACGGCTTGAAATGAAGTGATGAAAAAAAGTTAAAAGGTAGACATGACGAATTTGGAGAATTTTTTTGCAACAGCTGGTTTGAAAGTTACAGAATGATTTGATTGAAAACCTTATTTCATGTTTTCTGTTAATTCATAAACTTTTTTAGCAGTTTTATCATGTTAAAAGCAACAATTAGCAATGTTGTTATTGCAAAATATAAAACAACTAACATTGTTAGTAAAAGAAAAAAACTGGCTATATTATTCTAGTTTCTGCAGTGACCAATCAATTTGTTTATATTTTTTTGTGCGAAATGCCATTTCCATGCTCTTAGTTCTATTAATTTAATAAAAATTTTTGAATGATTTTCAGTTGAATCAACTTCCTCGTTTAGTATTAAGTTTTTTCACCATGTAGCTCAATTAAAGCAACTTTAATTTTGTATAAAGCTGCTGGTGCGGTTAACGGATATCTTGGTTTGCTATATCTGGGGTAGCAATTGTAACAAAATGTGTTTGAAGGTGCTATGTCATTGAATTATCCTTAGATCGGAACATCCAGAACCTATTTTTACTACAGAAAAATAGAATGATGCTTAGCATTAATGCAATGAGAAGTGCTAGCAATAATCAAACTGTATTGTATGGCATGGTATAAATTGTGTAACACGTACTAAAAACTACAGCAGGGGCTATTAGCGACAAACTAGCACATTCCACATCAAGCAGTATTTTAAACCCATAAATGTATCTTAGAAACACTCCCAAAAGTATACTAAATATAAGATCAAACTAGAGCAGAGGGTCTATCACACTATAAGCGCTCAGTTTTTGTACTGATTGTGTAGTAATTGTGTAGTTAAATATGATGCTATGTCTAAAGTGCAAACAAGTACACCGTAAAGTTCTGAAAATAGAGTATAGATTGTGGCAATCTATTTAGCATTTGCTATCCATATCAGGACCCACAGGTGCACAGCTTGGCAAACACTCAGCTCTTTAGCTATGTCCGGCAAGTCGCTGGAGCCATGGTAAAATGCCAAACTTTCATGTAGAGCAAAGCGATTCAGAGCTTCGCAAAGGCTACAAACACAAATCAAAGTAAGAAAAAGCAAATTTTTTTTAAATATTCAATAAGTTTCATAAGTGTCACTTAAGACCTACCTTCCTTGTGGTTTCTCTGCCGCTGTATGTTTCATGGCCAGCCCACTATTGAGACGTAATGTGATGAACTCAAAAAGGTAGATCAGAAACTCCTTAGTGCAAACATGTTTCGGTTCAAACTCATCTTCAAGTCTTCCTATGAAGCTATCATGTACTTTTTCTAGATAATCATCATGGATGTCATCAAAGGGATTCTGAAATAAAATAAATAGTGTGAAACAATTGTAAAATTAAATACGGTGAACAATTCTGATAAAAACAAGAAAACCTTTTTCAATATAGATAATTTTAGAGCATCAGTTGCTAAAATTATACTTTTGTTGAACTGGCCAACTATTTTTCTAAATTGAGTGAGCTAAAAATGCTGAAAACGTTTTGGATCATTAGAAGATACTGCAAAGATATAAAACGTTTCTGCAACCAAATCAGTTCAACTATTTGTTGTTTACTCAAAATTTGGAAACTTTGAAAAATAATATGCATAATACAGATTTATGGATCCTTATCAGCATTATCACACATTTATGAACCAATGTAAATTAAATTAACATATCTAGTAACAAATGTTTTCAAAATTTCTGTTATTTGCCATCAAAATCAGATAAAAAAGGAGAAAGAGTAAAAGACCACATGATATATAATTTTTTTACCGTTTACTCTCCATTGTTTATTAAAGAGGCTGCAATATTTTGGTCGTGCAACATGTTATGCTAGCGAAGCTCTATTTAAGATCAACTGACATTCTGTGACTCGTGCGCTTTGAATGGCTGTTTTAAAGTTATATAAATTATAATTTAGCAATTAACCTTATAATTTTTGATCAGGCTCTTGGTAAATGGGGTATCTAGATGCATATAATAGAGTAAAGCAAAACAGCATTATTAGTCTAGCCCGTTATTATCTCAGAACTATATTTTTTTTAAAGGCTTAAAACTTGTGAGAAAATTTTGTGCTATATTGGCCATCTAGCCCATTCCCCAACCTCCCCCTACCTTAAACCCTCCTCCCAGCACTTTTTCCCCTACCTGTAGTAATAGTTTTAGGTAGACCCGGGGTTTTCCCTTTATGCTATATATTTTCTATATCGGGTTAAGAGATACCGGCTATCCAGAGTTTGTCAGTGCCAGTATGGACGCGGTGTCTAAACCACTAATCCCATGAGACCTATCCCAGGTCACTCCAAGTCAGTACCCCGTGCCTGCCAATAAACATGGCTGCTTAGAGGTATTCTTGGACCTCACAAGCTGGAAACCCTCCTCTTATGGACACAGGAGCAAAGCAAACGATAGAACCAGAGATTAGGAAGTGTGGATGCCTTATAAGGAGTGAAAGATTTCCATCACCACAGAAAGAGCAGGAAGGGAGCCCAGAGCCACTATGCCATATGTTCACTCCTCCCGTTTGTTTGCCTTGTTATTGTGATTTGTATCTCTTTTGATTCATGTATATTTTGTATCATTGTATGTTATTGGCTCACCACAAATAAGAGGAAGTAAGTTTTCCTGCCTTCTCCTATAAAAAGAGCTGCTGTACATGTGAGAAGGCAGAAGTTAGTAGATTTTTGTGCTATATCATTCTTATGTTGCTAAATGGATTGACATATTAAAGTTTGTCATTCGTACAAAACTCTGTGTGATTCGTCTGGGGCATGGACCCCAAAACAGTCGTTAGTGTCTAGTTTGAGTACATGTCGTTGTGTCCGTAGTAGGAGGAGGAAATCTACTACACTTGCCTAATGTCAGCTACTTTTATGTCACTTATGATTTAAGAGACTCTTAGCATCATTTACGATGTTTTACAGTCATTCTAAACTTTCACAGTTGTGTTTAAAGAACATTTTTTAGACCCATTATCATTGTAAGACAAAAAATAAAGTAATCAGACAAGGCTTTTGGCTAGACAGGTTTAACCATTCTTACAACCTCAGTGACTAGAAGAAAAACTGGTTAATCATCTTAATAACTATGAATGTAATGTTTGAAATTGATGGCCAAGAGGAAAAATTATTTGCCTATTAAACTGTACCGTGTCCTGTACTAATTGCTTCACTACAAATGCTAAAAATTTGCATCAACTAAATAGTGTAGTGGATTTTGGGGGGCTGACCAAATGTCCACCAACAACACCTCACTCCAGAGGTCCACTTCCAAAGGAGGAGTATACCAACTCCACAACTGTATTCAGAGCCCACGGCTCAAACGCACAACATAAGCATATCATAATATATTATACAATCACAACCCAGCGAAGGATAAGACTGGTAATGTATTATGCTACTTGGTACACTCACGTGCAAAATCCCAATACAAGTACACAGATTCGTGAACAGTCTCTGCCTTTTATAGGCAGAGTAGGAGAAAACATATGCCCAAATAAGGGGCAACAAATCAACAGTGACAGGAAGTAATTGTACGCATAGAAAGGTAAGTTATAATTAACATAATACAGTATTGGCTAATATAAGGTTAAATGTACAAGGTGCCCAGAAGTGAGGGATGGAGCTTCGCAGTCAATAATGCTGAATCATGATAGTGCAATGGCTGGCTCAAATTCTTGGCTGTTACGGCTTGTGTTCCCTGCCTTTGGTCTTTCCGGTGGTAGCTAAGCTGCAAAGTTGGTTTCCTGCATCTTCTGTACCATTTTGGGTCTACAGGCGACAGCCCTTCTTTCCTCACCCACCCGGTATAGGGTAGGTAGTGACACTGCAGGGCTGGTAGTGCATGCTGCAGGGCCGGCAGTAAATGCTGCAAGGCCAATAGTGCTTCTACCGGTTCGTTTGCTTGCTTTCTGGCTGTGCCAGACTCAGTTTAGGCTTGCCTGACACCCAGCAGTTGTCAGGGGGAACTTACGCACAGATAGTGGTCATGAAAATCCACTACAGTATATTATTTTGTGTGATACTTTTGATCAACTGCTTTAGTAAACAACTTCAATAACTGCTCAAGTACTTGTTATAACACTGTTTATTTTTATGGATTATACACACATTCATCTTCACCGTATTAAAAACAAAACCACATTCATATTTTCAAATAAGAAAAAAATTCACACATGGCTGTCAACATTGCTCCTCATGCTCAATCAGTGTTTGTAGTGTATCTATACCACCACCTCTACTAAAAACACAGTATATGCGTATGGTAGAGGTATTCGGCCACCACATTTTCATGCTGTTCAAGTCATTCTGCTCTAAGTTTGCATGGAAAGTTCAGTGTGAATGAAGTGGACAAGGGTGGGAACACGGGATGAGAAATGGGTCTGCTTCAAAGGGAGAGTCAACATCCTGAAGTATGATCTTTCTGTGGGGCCATTTCAGCGAAACCTTATTTCATGAATTTTTTTGCCTTCTGTGCATTTAAATTGCATCTCTCATGTTTGACATTCTGTTTTACTCCATAGCTACTGCTGTGTGCTACTCTAAATATCTGCAACTATGCTAGGACTTCATGAATGAATAGCTTTACATCGGTGGTTGCCCATGCGTGAGCTGGGTGTAATTTGAACATACAAAATGCAAGTTGCTGTTTCGGCCCTTCTTTTCGGCTTGTTATTTAGCCAAACTTTATCTCCAGGTGCCTATAAAGAAAGTTACATATTTTTTTCATTCTGGTCTTGATTCTGTTTTTCTTTTAGGGTGTTGTGGACCTGCTCCAAGCATTCTCCAAGTGCTTATTTATACTTGACTACAGGCGTACACTCTGTCGGTGGTGGGTGACTCACCAGTTGGCCAGGCAAGCCTAGCTCCAGTCTCAGCATAAGAAAATTTGTGACCTAATTGGTTACTGAAAGGGAGGTTTGTTCCAAAGATCTACAGAGCTTACAACATCATTTTACTCCTCTGATTGTCTTTTCAGCAAAAACAAGCCAGTGAATTTCTTGATGTTGATTGTGTCCATATATTAGTCTTTAACATAGGGTGACAATCTTGTTTTTTTTTCTACATTCTAAAGAGTACACCATTTTTTCAATTAATTGAAGTTTGAATGGCCCACCCTGATTTGTGTAGATCTAACCAAATAATTCCAAGTAGCTGGTCACTCACTAAATGTCGTAGCAATCACTGGGGTGTAGCATCCGAAAAATGTGATCGCACTGTCAGTGGGTAAATTGATGCACTACAATCAATATCCACTTTTCCTCAATCTGTCTCTGGAAGTTTTTCGGTCTGCTCGCATACATCACAATTGAAAACAAGTATTCGTGTCACCACCATTAGGTTAGTGAACTACACGCCTGCATTAACATTGGTTGTCCATCTCTGATCCTTTGTTTATATTGCACACCATCCTGAGTGGTTCCCAATCATCATGTGTAGTTCAATTGCCCTTTTAGTTTAAGTGCAAAGTGATTGCTGACAAGATTGTCTGAGCTAGCTGCTATCTGTGCCCAATGGCTCCATAGTTAACAGCGTCCTACTTTATGCTGCTGCATAAATTCTTGCCACTAGATATGTTCTTCCCCTTATGAGCCTTCATCATGTCAGTGTCGGAAGGGAAGCCTGCTTCTGTCCACCGCTATAGCTTGTGGCACCTCACGATTGGCTGGTGAGGTGATAATGAGGCAGAAAAATATGGGTCCAAGTTTCAAAGCCACCTCTACCTTTGTGGGCCCTCATTTCTATTTCGTAAAAGGGTACACTAAAGAAAATTGACAGCACAACAGTTCATTAGACCACCATCATTGCCGTACTATGTGTAATTTCTCAATCCATTTGAACTGTGGCAGAGTCTCAAGATGGCAAGCTACTGGTTGATGGTCTTTTCTTTTTGCAGATCTACATCAACTTAGCATGCTATGTTTGGAAAAGGAGCTGCTGAGCACAAATATGTGGAGGAGAGGGGTTGGCTGCCTTTACAATGGCTAGTAACTCTTTTTGCACAGTAAGTGGACTGAGCAAACCTGAGCATCTTACTGCAAAAAAGATAACTCTCCTCTGGCCATTTCATCTTTGGGATGTTACAACACGTATATTCTTATTACTTGAGGCTGTATCCACTATGTCTTTATTTCTGGTCGCGCGGTAAAACAAACACAAGAGAAGCAAAAAGTTGTACTTCAGCTTCTGAAATGTCAGTTTGTTTTTATCATTCTCATGTTTTTTAAGGAATATGTTTGCTTGTAGATTTAGTTAAAGACCGGAAGATGGTAGCAAAACCAGATATATATGGCCATTCATATTCAACCACCTCAATAAATCTTGTACCTTCTTTGGCTCTTTTTTCACTCCACAAAAACTTGTTTTGGTGAATCTGTAGTGACTACACACTGGCTGGCTAATATGCCATTTGCACCACTTTAGCTAGAAAGTAAAGATATGTCTGGAAATCCGGTGCTATAACTGAAGTGTCATGTGGATATGAGTTGACCATTTACCAAAGGGGCTCATGTACCAAACTTTCCATCAAGTATTGAAAGGTGGTAAAAACAGGTGGTGCACCGAAGCAACACCATACATTTCAGTAAGCGAGACCAAATGGCAAAGGCAGAATTCGCACTATCATTCTCATCCAAAGGCCAGTACTCACTAATGAGGCACAGAGTGCTTAAGTAGCAGCTATGTAAACTAATGTCAATGCTTTGTGATGGGTGAGTTCTAAGAGTGTAATTACATATAACCTATGCCGAAGCACAATGTTTCATTACTTTTTCATCGTCAGTTCTGATCAACTGGAAGCGATTAATGCTGGCTCAAAGAGCCCTACCATTAATACTAGCTTTGATTTTTTTCTAAAGCCCCAGCATGTGTTGGAGAGCATTAGGTAAGGAGTTGACAGGCTGGCAAACGAGTTAGATATTTAGGAGAAGAGAAATGCTGTGCTTATTAGTTACAATGCACTCACTTGTCTTCTCACTTCTGTAGTCTGTCTTCTGGACAGATGCCGAACATTTGCCAAGTCTTGGCACTTACATAGTGCTGCATAATATAGCTTTTTCGATGTGCAGGAGGAGATTGAGTGGTGTAATTATCTTCCAAGGATCGGTGCTCACCAGTTTACAATCCCGGCTGCTATTGCCTTCTTCAAGTTGCACTAGCTGGTCAGTACAACCTAAACACCTTATTACAATGCATAATTGTGGAAATGATTGGTTTAGACTGGCTAATGGTTGTATCTGTTTGCGTTTTGATACTCAACCGGAAGATAATTAGAGCTGCTCAGTCAGTGCTGCATCATTGTCTCTGAACATCGAAGGCTATCATGATCTCTCAGCACCCACACTCTACTGGCCGTAATTCAAAAATGATTTTTCATGCCGCAGAGTTCCTCTCCATCCAGTAGATTAACGCATTTTGGAACTTACGTTGCATTGTTGTGACAGATGGGAATAAATTCCAACGGTTACAATTATAATTAAAAGGCTTATGAAAAAAAAGTTTGTCATTTATAAGCATTTGAGTAGATGAGAGGTTTTTCTCAACCGTAAATAGGAGCTTGCCAGTAGTTCATGCACATTGCTGTCTTGCAGCCGATTTGTGTTTGTTCATGACAGTTTCTTGAACACATGCTATGATCACTTGTAAGTAGTGTAACCCATGTCTAGCAAAAGCAAAGACAGATTTCTTTCAAGCAGGCTTAGTAAAAAATAACTTAGCTGAGATTGTTGCTCCACCAGATATGATGCTGTCACTGTGGGGCAAATATTATCCACTTTTAATTGGACACCCATTTATTCCTTGGTCATGCTGGTGGGCAACGGTGAAGAGATACAGATTTGTTAAATTGAATAATTGCTCCAACCTTAATTAGTGATTTTCAAAGTTGGTCTCTTGAGGGATGCAAAACAGTTAATAGTGAGCGCTACATATAGGCTGGGCATAGCATCAGTGAGCTTCTAGTGTCCTGGCTTGCTCAAAATCAGACTAAAACATTCGAGCCTCTGCATCAACTTCTCACTTTTTCGGCTTGCTCTATGTGTGTCAAAGGTAGGAGTTACCGGGATGGGTTTTTCTTGTTGCTGGTTTTTTTGTTGTGATTTTGTAACTCAGGGTTTGGTTGGGCAACTTTGTCAGTAATTGTATTTGCTGCCACAGCATAAAAAGTGAGGTGGAACCAATTTTTTTGTTTTTGTACTAGAAGGTTTGGTATTCGGTCCTTCAGAAGTTTTTTTCTATCAATACTTGCAGGGTGTTTATCATCAGTACGGATGCTTCATCATTGGTAGTTTTCTGGTGCAAATAGCTAATGGGGGTGCTAGTGAACAGTGGGGTCGCTTCAGATTCTTCTTTTTCTTGATCTAATGCTTTTACATTACAGGAATGTTCGTCTACAACAGGCTTGGTTTGAACAAACTAACTTCTTGCCCAAATGTTGTTCTAGATAAACAGGTTTCGACTCAATTTTGCTCCAATTGTTTTAGGAAGTGTCCAATACCATTTTTTTATGCTCCAGAGGGGACAGGTAGACTTTCCTGGGCTACTTGCACCAATCTCTGACCCAATTAACATGTTCTTGAAGTGTGGTTTTGGTGAGTTGCTTAAGCTAGCTAGCCTGCTCTTTTTGAGCTGTGAGCGCAAACCTCACTTTCAGAGCTGTAAAAATTTCAGGTATGAAAACTTTGTTGCAAAACTCTCGAGCGACTCTTTTTACGCTTTTTTTTAAGTGTTAAAAAGCAGTTCCCGTGTCAAAATTACTTCTGTAATTTCTATGAAACAATCAATCAAATTCACCCTCCAACTTAAGCATTTTTGGTGGTGGTGGCACTTGGCTCTGTACTGCTTGCATCAGTACTTACATTGCTGCTGTTTGTTTTGTCGGACCAGGCAAAGCTTGAGTTGACTGTTCTAAAGCTAGTCGTGCTTGCGCTGACTGTGCCTGGGTGCTGCTACACAATTGGCTGTCGCAAATTTGGTAGTTTTTAGAGGATGCTGCTACATCAGGCAATGCTTGCAAGTTTTGGTTATAATATTTGATTAGCTGTTTTCAGGCGAATGGATAAGGGTAACCAGCCCTGAGAACACAACTGGCATGCCTGTCTTACAAGACAACTGGATGCTAGTATGAACTCTATTGTAAGCAAAATCATTTTGACTTCTTGCTGATCTCATCACAACCACCAATTTTGTGAAGATAAAATGATATCGCATTATACACAGTTTGATAAAGAAAAACCATAGATATATATGGTTTTCATACTCAGATTATTGTTTATGAGACCAGATAGATACATTTTCTTGAACAAAAGAGTAATACACCTTTCAAATAATAGCTTATATAAGCTTTGCAGGCATCGAGAGTGCATACTTTGTGCAATAGCTTGTTATAGTCAAGTGCTTTCGTGATAGAGCTTAGTTTTGGATAACCAGCTCGAATGAGCATAAGAATTTTTTTATACTATCAACTTCAAAAATGAAAATATCAACAATCAGTGTGACTGTGAAACTTAGTGCAATTCAAAACAGAAAATGGTGGCTCAATAAAATTTCATTTTTTGTTTACAAATTATTGTATTGTGCAGGATTTCACTGTGGGGGGTGTGAGGTGGTAGCTCGGCCTACCTGCACAACCTCCCGAACTTGTAATGGCAACTGTGTCTATTGTGCTAGCGATACAACCCTCCCACAGGTCGACTTAGTAGACTGGAGAATGGTGCATGACCATCTCAGTTACTAGTGAGCTGCCGGTTGCGTTCGCTGTTATCTATGTGTGCAATGGGTTCGAACTTTGAAGGGCGAACTAGTTTAGACTAGGTTCGGCCAGCAGAGGTTCGGCTGTCTTTAGTAGTGCTGTGCAGAGGTCGAACATTGAAGGCGAAGCATAGACAAGCTAAGTTCGGCCAGCAGAGGTTCAGACTGATCTGCCTGTATATTACTACTCGAGTAATGATGCGCAAGTGAAGTTATTTGTATGTACAAAGAAACTTCTGAGAGTGTGCAAGCTGACTCTGACTTTATTCACAGATTACATCGATATTGTAAAGGATTTTGTCGCACCTTTACCAAACAGCTACTAGAGAAGTGTACTTGTTTAGCAATGTAACAGCAATTGCTAATGAGAGCTACTTATTCACTAGTAGTGGCTCTATGTATAGATGAGCTATGAGTCAATAAGCTCCGTGTTGTGCCGTGTGCAAGTATCCTAATACTTTTTGGCCAACTGCCAAGTGAACACACCGGGTTACAATAGCTAACACTTTATTGCTTCAAGAGACAAAAGCTTACTCAGAGTACCTCTCTTCATAAGCGCACAATCTAATCTGCCCACTGGGCCACATGTCAACAAAGTTATGCAGTAGATATGCTAATCAATCAGTTGAAAAATAACATAAGATGATTGGTGCATAACAATAATATAGGTCAACACAATAACAAGAATAAGCAGGCGCAATGAAAACATATACTTAGCAATAGGTAACAACAAAAAAGCGCCAGTCCAGCTTCTCAGTAAGGCGGGAAATCCCCTGCTTGAGTTCTTGACTCATCCATCCTTGCGGTAGGCAACGCATACATCTCTGTACTGAGGGCAGTCAGGCGGAGCTGAGTCTAGTATGCTAAGGAATGTTTACGCACTGCCTGCTGGCTAGCTTAGCATCAATGAGAGAGAGGCCACCTATGCCAAATTCCATTACATAGGCCGCTTCAACTATTAGTATCACCGTACTCATAGTTAACCAGTCATGAGGTGGCCGCTCCAAGAGAGGAGAGAGGTCTACGCTTACAGCGCAACCCTTTGCACAAGTCCATGTGCGTTTAAAGTTGGGGGGAATCACGCCCTGCTTGGTTGGCAGAGGGAGTGAAGGGGGCCCACAACCAGTGGGCTAATAAAAGGGGTGAGAAGGATAACACATCACCCGGTGGTTAATAAGGTAGAAGGTACACACAACCAGCATGACCGACTGAGAGAGTTGCACACAACCAGTGTGGCTAACGGAGGGAGGGTTGCACACAACCCGCGTGACTGATGAAGGGAGCGGAGGAACACCGTTCCTAGAACAGCTGGCCTCGCACTGTCTGTGCGGCTTGCTTCAGTTCAATTATCTCTCCCTTCAGGAGTTCCGCTTGCGCCTTGAGCCTGGCGACTTCCACCCCTGAGAGGGTGCCCGTGACCACCTTCATCCGAAGGCCCTGCAACTGAGCGTCCAGTTCAGCGGCGCCCTGCTCTATCGCAGCAGCCCATCGCGCCCTGTTCTGCATAAACCGTACTGGCAGCTCTACCTCACCAACTGGAGGTTCTACTGGCAAGAGCACGGAGGGAACACTAGGTGCTGAGGTCCTGCATACTGCGAGAGAAGCAGGGGGTGGAGAAGAAGGGGACACAGGGGAGACAATCATGGCCTCAGGACTCGGTACAACCACAGTGTGCGACTTCTTTGGTATCTTGTACCCGGTTAGGGGTAAAGCCATCAGAGGCACAATGCCAGGTGGTGTAGCGGAGGTTCCTGGGAGGGGAGCCGTGACTGCATCACACCTCGAAGGTGCTGGGGGAGGAGACTGGATCTTTCCAGTCTGGGTGGGTTGGCAGGTACCGAAAGGCGCTGGATTTGTCCACTTCTGGTACCTGCAGAAAGCCGAGTAACTCTCTCGGTCTACAGCATAAATATAACCAAGGCGTTGGTGGTGATCAGTATCTTCTGGACCTCCACGCGCCCTCTGGTGACAGTATATGCTGTCTCTGCTGCTACTCGAGTATCTACAGCGGCAAAAGTAGCGTACGTGGTGCTGGTGGACATGCACCGACAGTTGTCTCATGTTCTTTGCTGAGAACTTACAACTGGGGCAGGTACTGCGCCGTGCCCTCTTCAAATCTCTCTGGATGGCTTTCTCCGTCTTGGGCGCAACCCACTGCAAGAGCCGCCGGGCAATAGGAGGTTTCCGGCCTACCAGGTGAGGAGCTACCACCTCTTCCTCTACGGTTGGTGAGGAAGGGCGGGAGGCAGCAATGTCAACTAACTTGACTACAGGCGTAGACACCGACAGAGGTGGTTCGTCTACTGGCAAAGGGGAGGTGGGTACAGGTGCTGGGGGCACAGCAGGAGTCCTCGCCTTCCTCCGTGTAGGAATCAGGTCGAGGAGCGGGATCTGTCCACTGGACTCCGTGCAGCCAGGCAAGGTGACAATGGCTCGCACAGTCAGTGGAGGAGAACCTAGTGTAGAGGAGGGGGTGGCTGTAAGGGGGGAGTTACCCCGCTTAGAAGGTCCAGCCAAGAGCTCTGCTCCTCTCCTCTTACTAGGGACGATCTTCCCCAGCGCCTGCATACGCTCCCTGGTGACCGCGTGAGGCAGTCTAGTACCTATGGGTGGCTTTTCCTGTACCACTACTGTACTCAGACTCAACTCCGGGTCATGCCGGGTCGGGGGAGGGGGGCCCCGGGTCGGGGGTGAAGTGCTCAACACCCGGGAGGGGGTGGGGGGCCCACGGGAGGCAGAAGAACTGGCAGAAAGTTTCGCAACACTCTGGCTACAGGGGAGAGTGTTCGCTGCCGGCACCGTGGGCACACTGGGGAGTGTAGGGGCAGCTGGGAGTGGTGGAGACTCCGTGGACTGCCACTGAGGAGGAGGTATCTGCTTGAGTGCCAAGGGGTCACGGGAGGAGCTATGGCGGCGAATCCAATTGTCCATCAGCTCACTCTGACTAGTGACTCCTAAGAGCTCGTTCTCTCTCTCTATCTCTTTCTTCATTCCCTCTGCGCAGGGTACCCGGTGGGTAACAGCAATCTTCTGTGCAGAAGGGGTGGACTGAGAAGTGGGACAGTCCCGTGAAGAAGGGGAGGGAGGCAGCTGTGCAGCAACAGAGGTAATCTCGTCCTCGAACTCTTCTTCGACTTGCAGTTGAAGGCATTCATCTCCTTCCTGAGGCAAAACACTGGCAGAGAAATCCATGTAGTGGTTGGCACGTCCAGTCACTTTGGGTACTTGTTCACAAATGCCTGTTCCCGCGCGCGGCAGGCCTGTTTGATCTTGACTAGAAGCAGTGCAAACAACAGGCAGGGGTGGATCCGCAAAGACTGACTGGTGGTTCAACTCAGATTTTGACCGGCCGTAGTTCTCTGATGGAGAGGAATATTCTCCTGGATTTTTTCTGGCACCTTTGCTAGAGTGTCTTCTTTCCAACGACACCCAGTATGGGGGTGTGGCTACATCCCGTCCGGAGCTATTCTTCTTTCCGGGCGGCACTGACCGTTTTTGGAAATCATTACCCCTAGGTGGAAAACGGGTCAACTTTGGGTCCTCAGCGCTTGATGGGTTTTGCTGCCAGCAATCTAAATCTTGGCAGGCAGCAGCGCTAGAACCTGGCCTTTCTGCAGATACCCAGTTTGTGGGGGTTTCCGTGAGAACTCCACCCAGGAGAGCCGTTTGAATCTCAGGCATCTTGGCATTTTCAGACATTCTATCCACTTCTTTTGCAGTTGCAATCAGATGGCATAGTGGCTGTCCATAGTGCCTGGGTGGGCCGACGTTCCTTCTTGGCCGTTGTGATGACCCAAGTGGTGGTTGGTTCTCAGTCTCTGCAGGGGGTGAGGGTGTCTCAGCTATTGGGGGAGACAACTCCTGCACGTCTTGGCCATTTCTAGCTGAACCGCTTGTCCGATCTTCACCAGATTTGCTGTCAACAACTGGGGGAGTGGCAGGCCTTCTTGCAACTGGCCGCTCCAAATTTGACACTCTCCTTTCTGGTGGAAGGGGCATGGCAACCGCCTCGGTCGGCTCAACCTCTCCAGGGTTCGCTCCTCTGTAGTGGTCTCTTGTGCTTCCCGCCTTCAGTTCTACTGGCTGAGCAGTCGGGTTCATACACCTCACCACTACAGGTCCTTTGCTATCTGGTTCGTTCAGACTAGCAGCAATTGGAGGGCCGCCGCGTGGGAGCTGCGTGGTACGTAGGACCTGGACATTGTTCATCAACAGTGTACCGTCCTTGTCAGTACAGTGCATCTCTTTTCCTGCTACGACAATAGCACACTCATTGAACCTCATTCGGCAATCATGGTCGGTGAGGAAGGGCATCCCCAAGATAGCGTCTTCGTTTATGTGACTGACAACAAATGTGGCTTCAGTTTTCACACCACGGAGACGGAGGGTAGCTCTCACCGTGCCATAGAAGGGGATCTGGGTACCGTCGGCTAGGATACCGTGTGGCTCACTCTCCTGTACTGACTGTCTTACTGACTCAGGTAACTGGTTAAAGACGTGCTTGGATAGGAGGTTTGTGGTGCAGCCGGTATCGACTAGAAGGGTAACTGACTTGCCTTCAAGCTTCCCTGGGAGGAAGTAGCTTGCCCGGTATGGCCGTTCTATCTCAGTGTTAGACAAGCAGTTAGGTTGAACCTTTGCAGCGCGGGAGGGGGGAGGCGACGCTCTATTTCTAGGGCGTGAAGGGCACTCCACTGACGGGCTGACTGGTGCAACTACTGGTTGGTGTCTCTGAGCGGGGGCAGGCTGGTTGTTCCTCGACACGGGTTTTGCTCTGCTTACGGTGGTTGTCTTAGGTTTAGACGGACAGCCTCTACTGTAGTGGCCTGTCTGTCCACAGCCCCAACACTGAGGGGGAACCAACTGCGCCGTAGCAGGCTGTGACACCGTGTGTGGAGAGATCTGTTCCATGACAGGGATGGCAGGTGTAGCCGGTGAAAGGGTTGGCACCACACTAGGAGTGTAGTGGAGAACACGGGCAGGAGGTTGCATCGCTGCAGGAGCAGGGTACACGCCAACAGGGGGTGTATGCATACCCGGCTGTGGCCACTGCCTCATTTGTTGCAACTCTAATGCCATGTTCTGCACCGTCTGGAGTAGATGAGTCATCACACCTTCCGACACGGGCGCTGGCTGCTGGGGTGGAGGGGAGTAGCTCACTGTGGGGTGGTTGTTAGTAACCCGACATGGGTGAGCCATCCCTCCCGGAGCTTGCGACACCATGGCAGAAGTCTGATAATGATGGAATGGTTTCATGGAAGGCTTACTGGGTTCTTCTTCTTCTTCATCACTTTCTACAGCTCGTACCCTGTATGGTTTCGAGTCAGGAATGGCCTTGATGTGGAGGAACTCGCTTCCAGCACGAACTGCGTCTTCCAGGCTCTGTGGGTCCACTGCTAACAAATGGCGTTGCAGAAATGGGTTACCCAAGGTGGAGGAAAACGTCTCTAGTATCATGCGTTCCACGTGTCTGTCTGGCAAATCTTCATAGGCTATTCGAACTAGTCTTTCCACCTCGCTAGCATGTTCTTGGAGGGAAGTCTTCGATGCCTTCTTCAAGTGTGCTACACTCTGTAGCGCCTCTCTGCGTGTAAGGCCAAAGCGAGCACGGAGCGCTGTGAACACTGCTTGCAGGGTGTTGGGTCTACCACAATCCAGTGCTTCATCACGAAGTGCCTCTCTCACATGGAGCAGGGTTTGGCGAGCAGTCCACTCATTTGCTTCAGCGACTTCTAGAAACCGTGTGATGAAGTACTCTACATCACCTTGTCCATTGAACTTAGGAGGTTTGAAGTTCCGTGTAGGAGCAGGGGGTGGTGCAGGGTGTTGCAACACTCCTCGCAGGGTCTGTGTGAGTCTGTCTAAAGCCTCAGCTTCAGCTGTGCCCACTGGCGACCGCCCAGTGCTCCTGGCTCTCTGTGTGGTCATCAACGTGGAGTATAGTCTTCACAATCAGCAGGGTCTGTCATCACGGGAGGAGACAACTCCGTGTACCAGATGAACAGTGGAAGACTGACAGCACACCGCGTCAATGCCGTGTCAACACTGGGTGAGAAACTCTGGCCTAATATGGGCAGGACAGTTTCTATATCACTCGGTGCAGCGTACGCAGGGTACACTGCATAGCTGAGAGGGGTACCCTGCAGAACTGAGAGGGGTACCCAGGGTTCGAAAGAGATGCCTGTACGATCTCGCGTGAGCAGTACAGCGACTACCGAGTTCACCGAGCAGGGTGACTGTAGTTCTCTTATCAAACACAACAAGGGGAGGGGGGTGTTCTGCCGGGTGGGGGGTACCACCGGGTCAGAGCAAGGGGTGTAACAGTGTCCCTGGGTGGTAGTTTGGCTGCTACCAGGCAACTATTACAGTATAGGAAACACCAATACTCGGGGAATGAGTAGGGGTGGTGTTTGGCAGTGTACAGCTTCTCTAGTAGTGTCTAACGTTCACTAACATCCCACCGCTGCCACCAATGTAAAGGATTTTGTCGCACCTTTACCAAACAGCTACTAGAGAAGTGTACTTGTTTAGCAATGTAACAGCAATTGCTAATGAGAGCTACTTATTCACTAGTAGTGGCTCTATGTATAGATGAGCTATGAGTCAATAAGCTCCGTGTTGTGCCGTGTGCAAGTATCCTAATACTTTTTGGCCAACTGCCAAGTGAACACACCGGGTTACAATAGCTAACACTTTATTGCTTCAAGAGACAAAAGCTTACTCAGAGTACCTCTCTTCATAAGCGCACAATCTAATCTGCCCACTGGGCCACATGTCAACAAAGTTATGCAGTAGATATGCTAATCAATCAGTTGAAAAATAACATAAGATGATTGGTGCATAACAATAATATAGGTCAACACAATAACAAGAATAAGCAGGCGCAATGAAAACATATACTTAGCAATAGGTAACAACAAAAAAGCGCCAGTCCAGCTTCTCAGTAAGGCGGGAAATCCCCTGCTTGAGTTCTTGACTCATCCATCCTTGCGGTAGGCAACGCATACATCTCTGTACTGAGGGCAGTCAGGCGGAGCTGAGTCTAGTATGCTAAGGAATGTTTACGCACTGCCTGCTGGCTAGCTTAGCATCAATGAGAGAGAGGCCACCTATGCCAAATTCCATTACAATATTTATGTACATGATTACATAATGGCAAAAGGCAATACAAAAGAGGCCACACCTGGCACTAATGATTGGCCAGCGTGTGCAAATAAAATACAAGAGGTGGTCCTTAACTGATTGCATGACTGGACGCACATGTTGAACATATAATTTATAATGGTAAAGAATAATTACTGATAAAATACATAGAGTGATTTATACTAAAGCGTGAACATAGAACTAGGACAAGTGGACAGTAAATAAATGCGAGTGACAAGACATAGAACTAGTAAGTGTTTGTACGATTGTACCATAGAACTAACTAATCAGTGTAAGTGTTTGTATACCATAGAGTAAGATGGCGTCGGTCCGTTACACACTCCTCCCCATTGGCGAGGGTAGCCAATTAATCAACGTCGGCGGCATCGGGTATGTAGGTCTCCTTTAATCTCTGAACGGTCGGTTCAGTTCTTTTTTAATCTCTTCGGCTCTGAGCAACAGCTGACATGCGTCGTGGGTGACGGCATGTAGCTCTCTGTCTAGCGCTTCCATACGATGTCTGTACTCTCGTCTCCTTCGGTTCCTTTCGGCCTCGGCCGAACGCTCTCGTTCAGTGCGCCAACTATATGACGGTGGGTGGTGGTCTCTTCTGGGGGAAACCGACCTTCGTGGGGGAGTTGTTCTTCTCTTCTTTACTGGAGGAGGTGACTCCGGTTGTCTTCCCAACCGCTTATGTACTGGTGCCTTTTCTTCTTGAGTCTTTTCTGCTGGTGCCTTCTCTATGATCGGGGTAGGGTTGCCAAAGGGTGGAGGTGATGTCCAGTCCATCGCTTTACAGAACTCTTCATATCTGTCTTTGTCGACCTCGTACAGAGGCTTACCCTTCCCTCCATGCTCTGCTGTGCCTCCCTGTGTCCTGATATGTTTAAGGATAGCGTCTCTGGAGGCACTCTTCTTACAACACTTACAAAAGAAGTAAGTTAAGTGCTGCCGAACGTGATAGGTGACTCTCTTCTTTACTTGTTGGAAATCGCAGCGGCGACATCTCCATTGGTCACTATCTCCAATCTGTTCGGCCATGCCTTTAATCTCCCATAGTGTGTCGCCACTCAGCCAAATCTCTCTGGCGACGTTTGCAGGCTTTGGTGTAGCGATGTCACTCCTCTCTGAAACAGCAACACGTCGGATATTAATTACTGGTGTGGCTGTAATCTTTTGTAACATGTCCTCCTTGCGGGGGATAGTCACGGCTGGCTTCATCTGCTGATCGAGCGCCCTTGTCAATGAAGTAATAGAAATGTTCGGTAGGGCCTCACCTGTAGTAGTCGACGTTATGTCGATCTTGTCATTCTGTACTTGTGAGGTTCGAGCCATCGTTGGTTGCAGGGAGTTGTCCAGTTGGCCTACACTTCGAGTGGGTAGTGAACACCCTCGCTGCTGACTATGAACTGAGCGTTGGCGGCTCCTACCCCTTTCTTTATTCTGATTGGTTTTGATATTCACGTGGTCTCTTGACGCTACTCCCCACGTGGTTCCGGTTTGACGTAGGGTGGCGGTTGTTTGGTGATGGTAATTTGGCGTTATCTCTCCTTGTTTATTAACTTTTTCTGCGGCGATTTCATCTTCTTTGGGAGTTGTGTTCTCTTGTTCGTTTTTTCTTCCTCGCCCCTCTTGTTGATAACTCGTCTCCTGTTTTTGTAGATCGTTTTGTTTTCTCTTTCTTTTTACAACTATCCAGCCGATTTCGGCCGGGTTTTCTTTTGGTGTGTCCACTGGTGTGGGGGCTGGGGTTGGTGAGGTTATCCTATGGTTCCCTTCTGTCCCAGTGGGTGGGTTTCTGGATGGCTGCTGTTCCTCCACTGTTGTGTAACAGTGATAATCGTCTAATTTCTTCGGTTTGTGTCGTTCTCTTTGAGGTCTCTCTAGAGGTGAAGTGGGTGTCCGGTTTTGGCTCAGAGTTGGCCAGTCCTCCTCATTTAGGGGAGGGGGCCTCTGAGGGCTGGGTGCCCTTTGGGTGACCTCCAGGGGTGTGTTGTCTTGTCTTTCTGTACTTTCTCTTGTATCGTCTCTTTCTCTGTTACTTTCCGGCCTTCGCGGAGGGCTAAAGCCGACCGTAGGTGAAGGCGGAGGTGTAGGTACCGGGGTGCGGGGTGACCCGCCCCTCGGGAGGAGGTTTCCGGCCTCCTGAGTGAGTGGTGGCGTCGGCGGCTCTCTGACGAGCGGCGATCTGTCTCGTGGGGGTGACGGCAATGGCAACGGTAACTGCGCTGGTAAAGGCAGCGGCAGTGGTTCCACGACTTCAGTGGGTGCTGGGCGTACTTTGGGGGGCCGTCCCCTTCTGGCTCCTTTCATGTTCGGCTGGAGGGCGGGTTCCCGACAGGGGGGTGCCCGGCCGACTGGCTCCTGACAAGTCCTATAGTGCCGTAGTCGCATTCCATTCTGAATCGACCATTGCCCATTTCTTTGTACTTTGTAAGTGTGGTTCGGGAACACCTCTGTTACTTCATACGGGCCCACGAATCGGGGTTGTAGCTTCGGGTTGCTACCCTTTACTCTTCTCTTATTCTCTAATACGACGAGCTCCCCCTTCTGAAATACGGAGGGTTCCTCGTCGTCCTGGCTCCTGATTTCTTGCTGCTGGTGTCGGAGGTATTCATGTGCTCTCTGGAGGTTCTCTTGCACCTCTGCCGTGTGCTCCAGTATGTTGCGGGGGTCCAGGGTAGGAGGTGTACCTGTTAGTTGGTCGGGGAGGCGAACCTCCCGTCCCATCACCAACATGTTGGGTGTCTCTCCTGTTGCTGAGTGGGGGGTGCTGCGGCAGGCCCGCATGATTTGCGGTAGCAGACTGTCCCACTCGTCCTGGCCTTTTGTCAATATTAGAGTACGGAGCGCGTCCCCTAGCGTCCGATTCTGGCGCTCCACCATTCCATTCCCTTGTGGGTGGTAGGGGGTGGTCCTGGTTTTCTTGATACCCCACAGGCTGCACAGTTCCTCCAACAGTACGGACTCAAATTGAGCTCCTTGGTCGGAGTGTAGCTGTTCGGGCAGGCCCCAGTAGGCAAACACTCTTTCGTCCAGTGCGACGGCGACCGTGGGTGCTGTGGCGTCAGGCAGGGCTATCGCGTCCTGCCATCGGGTGAAATGGTCGGTGAGGACTAACGCCCAGCGGTTCTTCCTCTTCGTCAATGGCAAGGGGCCGACCAGGTCGACCGCCAGCTTCTGAAAAGGTCGTCCCGCATACATTCTTTGCCTGTGGGGGTTCTCTGCCTTCTTTCCATTCTTGGCCACTTGGCATACTTCGCAGTCTTTGATTAGTCTCCTGACCAGGGGGGATATGCCTGGCCAGTACCGATCCATCAGGATACGCTGTCTCGTCCGATGAATCCCTGCATGGATCATCCTGTGTGTCTCCCAGACGACCTGGGTCCTCCGGCTTGGTGGGCAGACTACACATTGCTTTGGTCTGGAAGGGTGGTGCAGCGTGATCACGAGCACCCCGTCAGGGCGAATCCTCATCGCCTCCTTCCGGTCATACAGTGTCCTCAACTCGACACTTCCTTCGGCCAGCTCTCTCTCTGTGACGCTTCCCGGTCGTCTCAGCTCGGCATAAATCCGGCCTACCGCATCCTGCCCGTCCCTTTGCTCTTGAGCTAAGGTTTGGGTGGAGTGTACCGGGTTTGTCACAGTGAGGTTGACCCGCTCCTCTTTCTCTCTCCCTTCTGCAGACTCCCTCTCCAACATGTCTCCCGGCCGTCTCAGCTCGGTACAAGCCCGGCCTACCGCATTCCATCCCTCCGACTGCTTCTGAGTCGAGCTCTGGGGGGAATGTGCCGGGTTCGATGTGTTGAGGTCGTCCCTCACCTCTCTCTGAGGTCTCTGTCCAGCCTCTTGCTGTAGCTCTACGTGGGAAGGTCCTCCATCTCTCTGCTCAATGGAGCTGCATTGCCTACAGTCCGCACAGGGTCCCTGTCGGCTGAGTCCATCAGCATTACCATGGTGAGTTCCAGCCCGGTGTTCGAGCTTATATCGGAACTCAGCCAATATCTCTAGCCAGCGAGCTATCTGGTTTGATGGCTCCTTTCTCCTGCACAGCCAGCGAAGAGAGGCGTGGTCCGTCCGGAGCTTGAATTCCCGCCCATAGAGGTAGGGTCGGAAATGCTTCACTGCCTTGATGACAGCGACCAGCTCCTTCCGAGTGACGCAGTAATTCCTCTCTGCCGGGGCCAACGTCTTGCTGAAATACGCGATGACGCGTTCCTTGCCTTCTTGTACTTGGGAGAGCACAGCACCGACTCCTACCGCACTGGCGTCAGTGTCCAGCGTGTATGGCAGGTTGGGGTCGGGGTACCCAAGCACCGGGGCTTGAGTGAGTCTGGCCTTGAGTTGGTCGAAGGCTGCCTGCTCTACTTGTCCCCACTTCCATGGCGTCTCCCTGCCTGTCATCACTGTGAGAGGTTTAGCGATCGTGGCGTAGTCGGGGAGGTACTGGCGATAGTACCCGGCGGTTCCTAGGAACGCCTGTAGCCCCTTTACGTCCGTCGGCGCCTCCCATCTCCTGACGGCCTCCACCTTCCCTGGGTCGGTGGCCACTCCCTTTGCACTCACTACGTGTCCGAGGTACTTGACCTCTTCCTGTAGCAGCTCGCATTTGGAGGGTTTTACCTTCAGGTTTGCCTGGTGGAGTCGTCCTAGCACCTCTCCGAGTCTCTGTAAATGTGTCTGGAAGTCGGGCGCGATGATAATCACATCATCTAGATACAGGAGCAGTGTCTTCCAGTGAAGACCCTTGAGGACCTTTTCCATGAGTCTCTGGAAGGTGGCGGGGGCTGACGTCAACCCGAAGGGCAGCACCTTCCATTTCCATAGGCCGCTTCTTGTGGTGAAGGCCGACTTGTCACTGGCATCTTGGTCTAGGGGTACCTGCCAGTACCCACTAGTGAGATCCAACGTAGTGAAATACTTACTCCCTGCCAGGGCGTCCAGTGATTCGTCGATTCTGGGGATGGGGTAGGCGTCCTGTTTGGTTATGTCATTCAGCCTCCGGTAATCCACACAGAACCTCCATGTGTCGTCCTTCTTCCTTACCAGTACCACAGGGGAGCTCCAAGCTCCGTCGGCCGGCTCAATTAGATCCTTTTCCAAAAGGTCCTTTATCTGGCGTTCCGCCTCTGCCTCCTTCTCTGGTCCCAGGCGGTGTGGTGGGCACCGGATGGGCCGAGCCCCTTCTACCGTGGGGATCGAGTGTTCTGCCAGCGTCGTCCGACCCAGGTCTCCGCTGTGGCTACTAAATACCGTCTGGTATTCGATCAGCAGCTCCTTTACTTGCTGCTCCTGCCATGGGTCCTGGCACCCTCTCTTGGCCTGTTGGAAGAGGTCGTGCAGATGGGGGGGCAACTCTCTTCCTCCCGTCTTGTTCCTTTGTCCGTCTGGTTGGGTCAGCTCTTGGACGCCACCCTCTTCTACTCCCGTAAAGGTACCAATAACCTCTCCTGCGGGTAGCCTTAGGGTGTCCTGCGTCGGGTTCAGACATCTAACTAGCACGTGTCCCTGAGCGTCAGGCCTGTTGACGCTGGTGGCGATGGGTATCCCACCCTGAATACTTTCAATCACTCCCTGAGGGAACGTATCCCTGGAGCTCAAGTGACATGGAATCGTCACTTCTGTCTGTGGTGGAAGCTGGGTGTCCTGTCGGACTTGCACCTTGGACACGAGATTTCTCCCGTGGCGGTCGGTGCAGGCCAGCTCCTTTCCTTGTATCACCAGCACTGGACGGTCGAATCCCATCTGGCATCCTTGGCTTGTCAGGAAGGGCATTCCCAGGATAACGTCTTCGTTGACTTGGCTGACTACAAAGGTCTCCTCAAACTTGACGTGCCGTATCCTCCCCTTCAGTGCGAGCAAGCCGTAGAACGGGAGTCTCGTACCGTCGGCCATGATCCCATGAGAATCGTAGTGCTGCAGGTTGCGCTGTACGTGGTTCGGTAACCGATCAAAGACTCGCTTGGACAACAGGTTAGTGTTGCAGCCCGTGTCTATGAGGTGTGTTACCGCCTCTCCTTCTACCCTTCCAGGTAGGTAATAACTCGAGCGATATGGTCGCTCAATCTGGTTGCTCTGGAGGGTCACAGGCTTTGGAATGAACTCTTCCTTCTTCAGTGGGGGCGTTTGGGTCTGCCTGTCCTTCCGCCTGGGCCTTGGTTCCTGCTGCTCTAGAGTCCCGTCGCCGTCCGTTTCTTCTGCCACTGAGCTGTCGAGTGCCGACAGGCTGGCAAAACGGTTGTGTAGGGCGATAGGGGGACTAGTCAGGAGGTCCAGGGGAGGAGTTGCTCGACGCACTGTTGCCGGTCCACTGGAGGGCGCCTGCGCCCTTTCCTTCTGAGGTGTTGTTGCCCGTGTGCAGCCAGCGGGTCTCCCTACTGCTGCGGGCGGTAGTCGTTTCCCTGGCGGCTAGGCCAAGGGACGGTCCTACATGCCTTCCGGGTGTGGCCTATCTGTTGGCATCCCCAACATCTCTTGGGTGGCTCAGGCTTCTTTTCCGTCTTTAGGCTGGCAATCTCTTTGCTCAACCCTTCTACGGTTTTAAGCAGCTGTGCCAAGGGGTCCTGTACCTCTTGGTGTCGAGCCGTCTCTCTCTGTGGGGTCATCTCTTCTTCTAGGGGGTCGGCCTCCACTGTCCTGATGTGGGGTCCTCCCAATGGTTGGTGAGGCACCTGCAGGAACTCATTTCCTGCTAAAATCGCTTCCTCCAGACTCTGAGGGCGTACTGCCAGCAAGTGACGTTGCAGGTACGTGTGTCCTAGAGTGCTGTGGAACGTCTGCATCACCAGTTCGTCCCTATTTTGTCGCGGCAGAGTGCTGTGGGCTGCCGTAATGAGTTGCTCGACCGTGAGGGCATGGTCTCTGAGGCTGTCTCTGGGGTTCCGTCGGTAGCTTAGCAACTTGGCTTGGGCTTCCGAGCGGGTCATACCAAAGGTCGCCTGTAGAGTACGTGTCACCTCTTCAGTGGTCTCACCTCGACCACACCGTTCGGCCTTGCCTGTCAAGGCTTGGCGTAGGTGGATGACTGCTTCTTCCGCCGGCCAATGGTTTGCTCTGGTCACCTCCTGAAACCGTTGTAGAAAGTAGTCCACATCCCCTGTACCATCGTACTGTGGTACCCTGAACCTATCTCTGGCTGTGGCTACTGTCATGCGGTCTAGGATATCGGTGAGCGTCCCCATCATCTGCAGGCTGGAAGGGTCCCTGTCAGTACTCAGTGCTCTTCTTCTGGTCGCCATTCTTCCTCTGGGAGGTGCTGCTTGTGAGTGTCTGTCAATCCCACTGCTGCCACCAATGTGCAGGATTTCACTGTGGGGGGTGTGAGGTGGTAGCTCGGCCTACCTGCACAACCTCCCGAACTTGTAATGGCAACTGTGTCTATTGTGCTAGCGATACAACCCTCCCACAGGTCGACTTAGTAGACTGGAGAATGGTGCATGACCATCTCAGTTACTAGTGAGCTGCCGGTTGCGTTCGCTGTTATCTATGTGTGCAATGGGTTCGAACTTTGAAGGGCGAACTAGTTTAGACTAGGTTCGGCCAGCAGAGGTTCGGCTGTCTTTAGTAGTGCTGTGCAGAGGTCGAACATTGAAGGCGAAGCATAGACAAGCTAAGTTCGGCCAGCAGAGGTTCAGACTGATCTGCCTGTATATTACTACTCGAGTAATGATGCGCAAGTGAAGTTATTTGTATGTACAAAGAAACTTCTGAGAGTGTGCAAGCTGACTCTGACTTTATTCACAGATTACATCGATATTTATGTACATGATTACATAATGGCAAAAGGCAATACAAAAGAGGCCACACCTGGCACTAATGATTGGCCAGCGTGTGCAAATAAAATACAAGAGGTGGTCCTTAACTGATTGCATGACTGGACGCACATGTTGAACATATAATTTATAATGGTAAAGAATAATTACTGATAAAATACATAGAGTGATTTATACTAAAGCGTGAACATAGAACTAGGACAAGTGGACAGTAAATAAATGCGAGTGACAAGACATAGAACTAGTAAGTGTTTGTACGATTGTACCATAGAACTAACTAATCAGTGTAAGTGTTTGTATACCATAGAGTAAGATGGCGTCGGTCCGTTACAGTATATCATTAATTTATTTATCTATCATTTTTCATCGCAATTACTGTCAGCTAGAGCCAAATCAAGCCCTTGGATGCTCTACGTTTAAAAATGAAGTTTGAAACTTTCATTGATAGACTAACATTGTTTATGCAATTAACCATTATAACCCCCCTACCTGAGTTTTTTTTTTATATGAGTAAAAGGAAGTGATTAAATTAATAACTTGACTTTCACAGATGTAAATTAGAAGAAACAAGCCCTATGCTACAATGGTATTTTTTTCCCACATGTAATTGTTAAAGAACAACCAGTATCCAATTTCTCAAAAATATATGTAGATTAGAACATGATAAATAATTGCGAGTCACAGTGAATTTTTTAATACTGGTTCAAAAAGCTTTTTTCTGGCTGGTTTAAAAAAGACAAGTGTAGCGATCTGTATTCACCATAAGTGATGAACCCATTGAAAAGAGTGCATTGTTCAAATTGCTAATTACAATGATGGAAGGTATTTTTTATTGTTTATTTCATTACCTGCACTCCCAGCTCATGAAACTCCATAAAAAGATCAGCTTGTACATACTTCAGCTGCAACCAAATATGGATGACATGCTTGACCAAAGTATCTTTTCTGATATGGCTGGCCTTCTCCCCCATGTAGCCTGGGATAGTCATGCACAACTTTGCTAGAAGATCACAGAACTTCATGTTTGGATCAAACTTAGGCATAGCTGAGAGATGGTTGATGATTACTTCCAGCTCCCTGATGTATTTGTCCAGTGATTCCTTACTTCGATTTACGAATTCCAATATTGAAACTCTCAACTTCTCTGAGAGTTTGGCCTATAAAAATGACAATCCACATAAAAATAAGTTACGAGTGATTAAATGTATTTGATTGCAAAACCCACCAACCATTGGAAATTAAAAACTTTTCATGTTATCGTAAACCTTTGAACCTCCACATGGCATACTCAAGTCTTTGTATGCAAAAAAGGAACAGAGCTGTCATTAACCAAAATTATATGGAAAATTTTCATATGGAGGTAACTTCATCATACTTTATCAACTTCTTTATCATACTATGTGGTTTGGCCAGTGCAAAACATTATGGAATGATACAATTCGACATAGCGTTGCTCTTCTCCCCAAACTCTTTTCAATTGGTCTCGTTTTTCCATGGTTGCTTTTACCATGCTGCCTTTCCGAGGTTGACTTTTTCAGTGAGCACCTGCCCATGTAATGATTTCCTCCCATGGTCATTTTTTCTGGTGTTTGCCTCCTCACAAAGCAAAAGCACCAAAAACGTCAAACTGGAGTGGATTTTGGGGGCGTAAAACCACTAGCTGAAGTCGGTAGCAATTCGACGGTATGCTGCCACCAGTTGTATTTAACCTCGCGGCAACAACAAGTCTGCACTACACCAAAGCAGAAGTGGAGGAGTGTTCTCTACTTCAAAATTAGTATAGAGCCCTCGGCTCAGACGCATAACTCTGTGCTTCATAATAAAGATGCCTTTATTCTTCCATAAGAACACCAGTAAGTAAAAGCCAATACAAACTAATTTATCATTTCAAAGGTTCTGCTTTTTCATAGGCAGATTACCGGAAGTAAATATGAGTGATAGCCAATAACATGAGAGTAATATACAATGCACAATAATGATCAGGCCGATACAAGTACTAAGTGAATCAAGTAGACTATATAAGACTAAATAGATATGGTGCCAAGAAATAGCAGACGGAGTCACAAGTCAGTGGACCAATCATAATCCTTTCCACTTTCTGTTGTTAGTCTCTGGTCTTTTAGGCCTCCGTTCCTTGACTTTCATTAGGGTTACGGGTGGTTATCTTTTAGATAGGGTCTGCTACTTCTCTTAGGCTACTTTCTATTTCTCAGTCTCTGCTGACTCACTTCCTGCCGGCCCTTCATAGTGCATACAGGGTGGGCACTGACTCATGCACAGGGTCGGTAGTTCAGTATCAGTTATTCTAATCATTCTGGCCATCTGATGGCAATAGTGAGGATGCCGGAATGTTGGTGTACAACGTGTGCAGATGTTCGTGTCATAAAAATTTACTACAATTTGTCATGGACACTAGTTGTAATAGATTTCTGTCCTCTATCACCGACACAACGGAATCCTCTCCTTCTCTTCTCACACTTCGGGGTCTATCCCGAATAGACTTTAACAACTTGCACGGGGTCCACGACCCAGACACACTACTCAGAGATTTATCGAGTAAATACTTCATTCCATAATCTATTTAGCAATACAAATAAAAGGGTATTTAGCACTATTCACTCAACTTCTAACTCTTTCAATGCACAGCTGCTCCTTTTATAGGAGATAAGGGGCAAACTCAATACCTTATTAGGCGTAGCCAATAACATAATATATTGTAAAAAATCCACAAATGATATGACATGATACAAAGTTCAATAACAAACCAAACCAATAAGAATACATGCACATGGTAAAATAGCACTGGGCTATGCTTCCCGCTCTTTTTAGTGTGGTGGTACTCTTCCACTCCTTATTAGACAGCACCACTTCCTAGTCTCTGCTCCTGATAAATGCGAGGCTCCGGTCTCCATTCTGTTAAGGCTTTCGGGCTCCTAGGGCCACAGAGTCCCTGAATCAGTCAACTTGGATACTGGGCCAGGGTCCTGACACGGGGTAGACCCGGGGTAGCTACAGGCCTGGGGTACCTGGTATCATTTTTTAGGGGGATTTATGTAACTACCGAGGGGGGGGGGAGAGTTCTAACGGTACCGCAAACTCTGCTACTGAGGGTTTAAGGGGTGTAGAGGGGTTTTTAGGGTGGGGAAGGGTGGGGAGGGGTCCGACATCACTCAATCACCATGCAAATTTCCCACAAAATATTAAAGTGGTAATCACCTCATTCTATGGTAGGAATTACTCATAACACCCTGCTATAGAAACAGACTTTGTTGTGAAAATAATTGAGTTATTAATAAAAGAATAATAACAAAACGGCGATGTGATTGTTGCAGTTTTTCATTATTTCATAGCTATCATTGGGACATTAGGTACTTGTTAGATAAAACAATTTGCTCTAACTATTTTCAACAATGAAAGTTATCACTTTTGTTATAAACCACATTTCTAGTTAAGCATAAACAATAAAAGGCAAACAATAATGATGATAACTTGTAAAAAGTAGCAATCATTGGGAATGAAAGAGAAGTGCTGGTAAACAAATAACAATTTTATTAGCTTATCTATTTATTGCTGCAAATACCATAATAGTGAACTACTTTTTTGGTGTAAGAATCCACTCTCATCGTCATTAGCGATAAACACTGCTAAACGTCTTATCATCATGTGTTAATTGCATAAAAAGTTCGACTCGAAAATTTTGAATATGATCAGTATCGTTACTAATTACTGAAATAAATGATTGATAAATCCTTTTCCTTGATACTAACGTTTTGTTTCCAGTGAAATTCGTACAATCCATAAGTGAACAAGATAATTGTCTTCACAAATAGAAAGTCACATATACACATATAATCTAGATTGATAAATATGAATTCCAGCAATAAAATAACAGCACAACAAGAAAATTTCTGTTTGAAAAAGTGCAACTTATCACAATAATACATTAATCAATAATCACTGGAATGTGTTGCCACCTTGGTATAAATCTTCAACTTTGATAAACTTCTTCATAAAAACGCTTTTGTTGGCAAAATTGCCTTAAAAATTAGTTGAAGTTTGACCCTTTAGAAAGCAATAAAAACACAAAATTCTATAATTTGAGAACAAAAAGCAAGCTTTAACTTTTGCCATACATTAGACGCAATATTTGTACAGCAGCAGCCATTTTTTTTCAACATTCATATGAAATGATAGAAAGACAGAATGAAAATTTTTGCATTTATCTCCAGGTATATGAATTATTAGTTTATCAACAACAGCCTAACACATGAATACTTCAAAAAATCATCAGGTGAATTTATTTTCCTACAAACCTGATTGCTTTTGAGGAGCTCAATTTGCTTCCATAGCTCAGAGTCTTCTTCAAACTTGTAAAACGGGAGGTCGTCAATTTGAAGAAGTATTTTCCTTCGATTCCCAACCCACTCGAACACCTCGTTGCTTTGAATAGATTTTATCACTGATTCACTTTTTCCATCTACTATGCACTGGTACACTTGTGACAAAAGGTGAGGAATTGCTTCTTCACCAGGCACATTTATCAATTGCGATGACGTAACTGTCGATAGCTCCAATGCATCACTGAAATACACGCTTGATTAAATCTATCTGAACATTCGTATAAAAGCAAAAAAAAACATTGAATATATGCTCCATTTGAGTCATGCACCAAAATAAAACTTTTGAACAAGTGAAAGTTGAAAATTCTGAGAGGTAGAAGTGAGGAGATGCTAATGGAGTGTATTTTAACAAAGCACAAGATGGAACACTCATGGTAAGCTAAACAAATACGGAAGCATGATACCTAAAAAAATATATCTTGCTTTTAGAATTCAGAAGTTCAAAAGAAAACTGGCAAATGAAAAATTGGCATTTAGGCAGCGGCTAACAAGAAAATCAGAGCATGACCATGAAGCACATACAGTGGCAAAAAATGAAGCAAACCACACTGTGGGAATAACAAAGGAGAAAAGATGTGAGGAAATGTAAAAATATTTAGAAAACCTGCAAGCTGGCTAGAACAAGAAAAGACAGAACTCATGATATTGATTGTCTTGTTTTTGTGAAGAACCAAAAAATACCTTGGAAACCGACATAGTCCCGCAGATATGAGGATGCTGAAGTATTTTTAAGGGAACAGTTTAGGGGAAAATGGAAAAAAATAAGAACATCGGAAAAACAATGGTTGTGGAAAACATCAAAAGACTGTTGAGAGAAAAAAATTATTGCTATGGGAGAGAAATAATAACAGTATTCGCGACCTGTCCATCAAACAAAATACGAAACATAATAAATGTTTGTAGTTCAAAATGTCGCGTATGCAACAGAACATTAGTTTAGAACAACATAAATATTGAATTAAATGTTATAGTTTACCGAACAAATCCTAAAGATGATAACTCCCAATTTTCAAAATAATAAAGAAATTAATAAAACTTGAACTGCTACAAACTGGAATAGTTTGTAAAGCTGCCCTCCAAGTTAGTACATTTTGAACGCTTGCAATTATTTTGAATTGTTTTTCAATGATATAAAACCAGTCGAAGAAGATGAGAAATCAACTCGCTCGTTATTATTTATTTAGTGTTCAGTTTCATTCGCGACCAACGAACCAAATAAATAACTACTCGTTGATTATTTTTTTTTATTCAGTGAGATACTTTTTGTTGACCGACGAGTTCCAAACAAAATGATTGTTTATTGATTAAATTTATTGCCAGTTTGATTACTTTTTATTGCAATGTGTTTGATGAACAGAGATTGCGAATACTCTTATTGTCAGAGTTCTTGAAAAAAAAGAAAGAGAGGAAGGCCAAAACATTTATTGGCGGACATGATCAAAACAGGCATAAAAATGTGGAGATGGAGACAAGTGACCGAGGACCAAGGACTGAGTCAGATGGTAGACGCTCATTAAACACAGAACTAAACCGCTTTGGAGAATAGCGTTGCATGAAATAAAAATATCAATCATTTGCATTTTATTTTCAGAATTTTTTTTTTGCACATTTAACAAATACAAATATTAATTTACAAAACCAGACTTTTTAGACATTTTAGCGTCAATTTTTAGTATTGATATTTTTTCTTGAGTGACAGCCTCATAAAAATTCATTCTGTTAACTTTCTAAATGTGAAGCAAAGTCTATACTGAACTAACGTATTGGTGATACTGTTTGACAATACTTTGATGAGATCCCGGACTATTTCAAAGAGTTTTCTTTTTTGCATGTTTTGAAGTTTTAAGATTATGTTTATAATGGTCAGGTTTTCTTGAATAAAATTTTGAAATTGGTTTAAAAATTCTTATTACTGCTTTTTGTAAGTACGCCAATATGGAACCAGGAAATAGGCGCTTATACTGTTAATGCACTCTTATTTCAATGAACTTGCTGTTTTGCAATAAATCTTGTTCCTAGCATAAATATTTCATAAAATACATTTTACCCAAGCTCTCAGAAGTGCTCAGATATATTGAGATCTCACTGATTAATTCAAACTTGAATCTAAAAAAATTTTAACTTTTGTTTTTTGAAGTTGGATGGTGAAAATATTTAGGAAATGCAAAAACCACTTTTTCCGTTACATGATAGCCTTTTACAAGTTTTTTTGCCCAAGAAAGCCAAAACTAAGATAGTATTGTTTTAGAATCTATTATTGGCTTTTCAAGAAGGTTGGCTTCATCTTGAAACATAACAAAAATTTTGTTACCAAAACTCATGCTATAATTTTCAACAATAATTCATTCCAGATATTTCGTATTTATCGATCACTTGAAAGCTTGCAAAACCTTTATCATCAAACTGCAAGAAACAAGCGGGTACTACAAATTTTTTTCCGAGAATTAAAACTTCTTAAACACATTAGCAAATATTTTCTTTCACTATTGAGTCGTTTTGATGCTTAAAAGCTCTTCTTACAACAAGTCAAAGTTCCATTAGCAAACCTCAGAAAGCTCTTTCTTCATGACAGACACGATCATTTTTTTCTTAACCAAGCATTGTTGAAGGCTTAGTCAAGCCTTGCTGAATGTAAAATGAAGGGTAAGAGCTTTCAATGAAACTTTGCCATTATCTGGCAATGGTAGATTTCAAATTTTTATGATGGCATACCACTGGTTGACTCAAAGAATTTTGAAATGCTATTGACAGTATTCGCGATCTATTCGTTGATCATAGTACAAAAATTAATAGGTGTTCATAATTCGATACGTTGAGTATGCAACGGAACATTAGTCTAAAACATCATAATTATTCAATGAATTGTTATAGTTCACCGAACAAATCATAAAGAAGATAACTCTCAATTTTCAAAATAATCAGGAAAATAATAAAATTTTAACTGCCATAAACGGGGAACGTAAAATGAGTTATATATTGCAATGAGTGGTAAGAGCTTTCAATGAAACTTTGTCATCATCTGGTAATACTAGATTTCAAATGTTTATGATGGCATACTACTGGATGACTAGAAAAAATTGAAACGCTGTTAAAAGTATTCACGACTTGTTCATCGAACCAAGTACAAAAAAATAATAATGGATGTTTGTAAATTGATGTGACGAGTATGCAATGGAACATTAGTTTAGAATAATATAAATATTTAATGAGTAGATTACCAAACAAATGATAAAGAAAATAGCTCCCAATTTTCAAAATGATCATAAAAAAAATAAATTTTGAACTGCTATAAACTTGAATAGTTTGTAAAACTGCCCTTCAATTTAGTAAGCTATTAACCCTTGCAACTATTTTGAATTATTTTTCAATGATATAAAACCGGTCTACAGAAATGAAAAAATTCAATTTTCTCACTATAATTTATTAGTGTCCAGTTTCATTCGCGACTTACGAACAATATAAATAAATACTCTTTGATTATTTTTTTTATCCAGTAAGCTACTTTTTGTTGACCCACGAGTTCCGAACAAAGTGATTATTTATTGATTAAATTTGTTGCCAGTCTGATTATTTTTATTGTAATATGTTTGGCAAACATAGGTCGGGAATACTCTCATTGTCTGCAACGCATAAACTTTAATTGACTTATCTTGACGCATAAAATAATATTCATTGTTTATCAGTAGCTGGGACACTAATAATTGTGCATAGTATAACTACCGCACTGGTGTAATCATAGCTTGTTTTACGAAACTAGCTTTAAAAAGCTGAAATCCAAAGAAAAATACTAAAATGATTAATTGGTAAGGTTGTGCTGACTCTGCTAAAAAAATGGTGCACCACTGGTTTCTTAGCAATATTTATTTCATTGTGTTAGTGAAGCTTTGAAAAGCCGTATGTGAACAGAAAAATTGTACGCAAAAGGGATTTTTACTGAGGCATTGGAAAATCCCTTGAAGCTAAGTATGATACGACTTGGCTTGTTATTACAAGAGTGACTGACTGATGTTACAGCTTACCCAAGCATCGAGTCCCTTAAGACTGACTCTTTGAGACAAACATTTGACACAACGGCATTGTGAGCACTAATGAGGAGACGAATCAAGTTGAACATTTTTGACACCAGCATGCCACTCTTGTCAAACAGGAAATCGATCACTGGTGAATCAATACTGATCAATGAAGATTCAGCAAATCCAACTAAAATATAAGAGTTTTTGGGTAATAGAAAAAAACCATCTCAATGTACCGAATAACAACAAGTAAAAAAAATCAAATTGACAGTAGATGTAATTGAGGGCTAGATCAATAAACATCTGCTATTATTTATATTTGGGATCCACATCGCTGGTGACAAATGCATCAATCCAGGCATTTAAAACTTATCATATAATAATAAAAAATAATTTCCTTTGATCCGAACCTGATTGAGAGATACAAAATTCCAGTGTGCATTGTAGCAACCATAATAATTTCCACATGTGTAAGCAATTCATCAACAACGGTTATCATGTCATTGATTCCTTATTGGTACTATTAGCGTGACGCATTGGGAAGTAGCAGATAGTGGTAGCGAGTCAAAGAATAAACAGCTTTACACCTGTCCGGTTGACAACGTTTATTTCAAAGAGATTCATTTTTGACTAAAAAACCATTTATCTTTATTGCTTTAACAAAAAATATCTCTGATTTTTATGATTGAAATCAGTATATTTCCAATATATCAATATTGTACCTGAAAATCATAATAATGAATAATGATAAACAGCAAATACAATTTACATTATTAATAAGTAATGATAAAATAATAATGATTAATAAGACAGATAATGAACTGCTTAGAAACAAAACTTCACCCACATGGGTATATATTATTTTTATATTATGGATCGGTTGTTTCCACGACCTATGAATATGCCTAGCAAATCAACTTTTTTTGTGTGGGGATGGTATTGTGCGATACACGAAAAGTATTGCAACCAACCCATTCGCATTCAAAAAGGTGTATTATTTATTAAATTCATTGTACGGATGGATCCAGTCCGTGAGTACACCTACGCTCAGCACCACATCAACATATCTCCAAAATTGCATTGTCAATTAATCTTAGCTGCAGACACTTTAGCTGACATTTTTGTTAATGTCAAAAGAAAAAATGGACTAATTGTAGACCTTACCGTAAGGGAGAGATGATGCACATTTATTCCAGGCAGAGGTATAACTATCCAGCAGAGTTATCCATTGCTCCTTTGGCATCTGGGAGCTGTTGACATGTTTCTTCATAAACTCTTTCATTGGAACCTGTGCTTTGTCTCTGCTGAGCTGACCGTGAAACCTGTCTGCCATCAGTTTACCGAGCTTTATGATGTTTGGTAAAGCTTTTAAGGCGCTCAGAATGTCATAGTTTTCCACTAAGGCAAATAGAGCTCCATTAACCTGGAATAAAAATGTAAAAGATTCACATAAAAGTTTTAGACAAACACACAATATTCAATAAGGCAGTTGAAAGAGTTTAAGAGATTATGTAAAAGTCGACTGGCAACAACACATATCCTGAAATATTTAAAAATTTTGAGGAACATTTTTTTTCCATCATGTGCCCAACAACAGAAGCTTCGATTTATCTAAATATAAGATGAAACTGTGTACCATGACCAGTGATCATTTTTAGCAGTCGAATAACTTTCTTTTGATTACATGATCTGAAAAAGTTTTTAACAACCCGCTTAAATATTATACTCAAGTATTGAGTGAAACAGCAGCTCAATGGTGAAAGTTTCTACCGATTTACATAATTGTAAAAATAGTTAAACAGCAGAAACTCTATATTCCAGTAACATAACTGTACTTGCTGTCATGGCAACGTTTTTTGAGATCGTTAAACTAATGTACTAGTTCAGTACCTGATGTTAAAGAACAAAATTCTAGTTTTGAATGATTGAAATCTTTTTTTGATGAGTCTGTACTTGAAACTCTCTATTTTCCTTCCAATTGATTGATATAGAGACATGAACAGTTTCTGCTGTGACATGTGCAAACAGTCTTCAAATCATCTGAGTTGCGATTAGAAAAATATTAAGTTAGACAATGACTGAAAAAAAAGAAAGCTTTAACTTTTTATAATGACAAAAGCTGAATCTCGTACTTGATTTCAAGAAAAAGACAGACTAAAAAAACAACTGCCTTGCAATGCCACTACTTTATATTTAAAAAATAGCTAGAAAATTTTCTGCGCGTTGGGTTAATTATCGCAAGCCAATTGATTTCTCTAAATGAGTTGCATTAACAATTATATTTGAGTAAAAAGTAACTAAACATGCAGCAAATGAATTTAAAACGGGCAAAAAAAGTAATTTATTACCAACTAACAGTTAGTTCTCTTTTACTGTCTACTAGAGCATACAGACATATACAGGTGAATCTAGTGTCATTTCATGCATGTGAAATTGATTCGGCGAGTCGTAGTCAAAAAAAGATAACTAGTTCTGGTTATATTATTATGTTGGTTATCATCAGCATGGACTGTTTTGTCTGCACACTCAACCTGGAGGTCATACTTGAAGCCCTGAGAAACATTTAATTTTCCTAGTTATGTTTACACAGGTCTAGTGCAAGCTTAATTAGACCTTATTAAATAATAATAATAATAACAAAATCTGTTACATTATAGTTAAATCATCGTAAAACTTTGCTCAAAATTTTGAAATGAATACAGTAATTAATAATACAACTTCCAAATAGAAAAATCTCTGTAATTCTTCAGGATTCCCCAGAAATTTTCACGGGCTGTAGATGTCCTCCCAACACTTAGTACACAAAACTTTATAAATACTAGGGAATAAAGGAATAAAAGTAAAGGTGTTTTGACGATATCCGCTGGTCCTAAAGTTTTTTGGGAAATCCTGCAGAAATCCTCAGGATTTATTTTTTATAGTTTGGGTTATTACCTATCATATACATTTTAAAATTGTAAAACAATTGAAAGTGTATGTTCATCTAATTATTACTTAACACTTACTGCTGTTACTGCTGTCACACTTCGGGGTCTAGCCCGAATAGGCGTTAACAAACTGCACCGGGTCCGCGACTCAGACACACTACTAGAAGTTTTATCAAGCAAATACTTTATTTGATACACAACTAAAAGGGTATTTAATACTGTGGTAGATTTTGATGCACACTAGTAGTGAACAGGTCGTTTACTCTGGAACCTTGCGAGACAATGCGCTAGACTTTTACCCACAGCGTTCGGTTAACAGCTGTTGGGTGGAAAGTCCTACTGTGCCGGTGGCATAGTGGACAGGGCCGGTAGTGACCCCTGCAGGGTCGGTATTAACCCCTACCGACCCGGTATAGCTGTACTGGGCCGGCACAAGATGGCCAACATAGATGTGGATCCTCAAAAGTGTGTAGGAGCTTAGTCAAGGTCGAGAACAGGAAGTACTTACCCTTAGATTACCAACTCCATGGACCCAACTCTATATACAGCCTGGGAGCCTTGCAGGACTACTCATTGGACAATAAGGAGAAAGGAATCCGCCCTTAGCCACTTGGCACCTCCCTTAATTAACCATACTGCATTGTTGATTGGCTTGTTATTTACATAATCAATTGTATTGGCTAATCTGCTTCCTGTGTATTGATTGTTATATGGTTTGTGCTTATCAGCTCTCCTATAAAAGGAGAGCACACACTGTTACTCTTTGCATTCATTACAATGTTGCCATGGCATATGCTCTTATATTGCTAAACCCTAGAGGAATAATTACCCTCAGGACAGCTTAGAGAATAAAGCCATTATTACAAACACTACACGGTACTGTTTGTTTGAGCCATGGGCTCTTGCCTTACCGGGTAATTCGGTTGCCCTGCACAGTTGTCACTGTCGGTCAGCACAGTGTCCCCTCTGGAGAGAGGTAGAATACTCGAGATTAGTGGATGTCCGTGGTAACAGACCGGAATCCATAACAATACTATCTATTCAACAATTGAGAACTCAAGGTGCAGCAGCTCCTTTTATAGGAGATAAGAGACAGTTTCATTGCCTTATTAGGCGTAGCAAATAATAAAACATAATACAAAGAATACACAAGTAATAGAATGCGATACAAAAGATAATAACACAACAAGCCAGATAGATCAATAGCTCGTGGCAAAGTGGCACAGGACACTGCTTCCCGCTCTTTTCTTGGTGGTGGAATCTTTCCGCTCCTTATTAGGAAGTGCCACTTCCCTCTACCAGGAGCCCACACTAGGAAGTGCCACTTCCTAGTGTGGGCTCCTGGTAGAGGGAAGGCTCCGGTCTCCGTTCTGTTGAGGCTCTTAGGTTCCTAGTGGCACAGGCTCTATGAATCACTCTGTTTGGATACAGGGTCAGGGTCCTGACCCGGGGTAGGCCCGGAGTAGACCTGGGGCAGCTACTATACATTCATATAAGGGGAATACAGGCCCGGGGTACCTGGTATAGACCCGGGGTACCCGGTATCCCTTTTTCAGGGAGATTTAGGTAGCTACCCAGGGGGGAAGAGTTCTGGCGGTACTGTAACACTGTTACCAGAGGGCACAAGGGGTGTAAGGGGGGTTTTAGGGTGGGGAGGGGGTGGGGAGGGAGTATGACACCACTTAATCACCATGCAAATCTCCCACAGTTAATTGCATAAAGTATATAAAGGTAAAGGCGCAGGAAGTAATTAGACTAATCAGTATTCGTATATAAATATTATGCCAATCATACAGTGAGCAAGTATTAAACGTAATTGGTGCCAAGTGGCTAAGGCCGGAGTCCTATCTCCATTGTCCAAACAGAGGCATCCGCAAGGCTCCAAAGCTACAGCTAGCTTGTGGTTACCGTATCTACAGTTCCAAGGAAAGGTACTTCCTGTTCTTGCTCAAGAGTAGGATCCTAGGTGGTTTTCTAGATCCTCTGCCGTGGCGGCCATCTTAGACCGCCCGGTGTTACCATACCGTGTCGGTAAGGGGTCAATACCGGCCCTGCAGGGGTCAATATCGGCCCTGCATTCTGTGCTACCGGCACAGTAAGGCTTTCCACTGATACAACATATTTTCGATGGTTGAGGGTGGAACTTCAGTGCACTGATGTGGAGGTTTGAATGGTAAACAACCAGAATTCACCAAAATCTACCACAATAATATTACTCGGAGCAATTTCACTAGTTATTAAATGGCTAATAATAATGATAAGAATGACAATGATGACCATAATGATGATGAAATTGATGATTAAGAAAAAAAATCATCAACTCGATCTAGTGATTACGAGTAATTATCAAGTGCCATAGAATGTTGCAATACTGTGCATTAGTTTATTGTCGTTCCTATGGGGTATCTTTTTAGATGGGTACATGATAGGAATGCTTCGTGTTTATTTATTTCCATCAAAAATGACAGATGAGAAAACAAACAGCTGCTGCCAATCTTTTAAAGAATCTTTGAAAATTATGCAAAGCAGGTTAGCTAAATTACGAGATGATAAGAAAATAGATTATCGATGCGTGTTATTATGAGTAGTAATATATGAGCAGATCTCCCTACCAAGTGTTTTTTTGTGGGGTTAATATCTGGAGTGAGTGCAATGGGTTACGGCGTTGGATGAATTCGCCGAGTTTATATTGTATTTTACTTGAGGGGTATTTGAGTGGCATTTGAGTGGCATTTAAGTGGCATTTGAGTTTTGATTATTTTTTACTTAACTTGAACTCGTATGGCAGGAGTATTTGGTAGAGGAGAGAGTATGTTGAGAGAGAGGAGAGATGAAAAGAGGAGAGAGGAGAGAGGAGATATATCTACATTGAATAAATACAGTGATTAAAAAATGAAACAATATGTGAATATATACATTTATTGTGTAATAAGTAGGGAAAATTTCATGCAATATAGCTAGAGTCAGTAAATATTAAATAATACAAAACACTACAACTTGTAATGACAATCAATGCATACGCTTTTTCTTAAATTTTGAGAAAATCATCAAATTAACCCTTTAGATGATTAAAATTTTACAGTAAATTTTGCATAATACAAAGCACTATAGTTCGTTTTATCTGCTTGAGACTACATGTTGTCAGCATTCGATATTGAGTTTACATACCATCAACACCAAGCTGTTCATCAAAATCTTGTAATTCATTTTCTAGGAATTCCTTAAGAACTTCATCCTCATTCTTTGTTGTTGTTAGCTCCTTATTGGAATTTGTTTGTGTGCAATATTGTTCCCAATCACTAGCGTTGGTTGAAGAAATGAAGACAACATTGTGGTATGGAATAGGATTTCCATTCTTACTTTGTTTTTTCCCTTTGTAAATCATCACACCAGGTGCACATCTTTTAGCTTCCTCGTTGTATCTGACTGGTAGTAAAAGCGTTCTCGTCTCTCTTTTTCCATCTTTTTCAGTGACATAACGAATGCAATTTACGATGGATTCTTCTCCATTGAATCGGAAAGGAATGAATCTTTCTACAACTTCGATGTAAGCAAAAATTGAACATTCTTTGAAATTGCTGAGATACTCAATGTCGTAAGCGAGTTTGAGTTCTTCTTCACTCATTTTTCTCAGTTTTTCAGCTTCAGTGGTAGCTTCCATTGTGGTTAAGCGTATTGTGCTGATACGTTTGACATTGTAGTAAGTGGTGTCTGGTTTTTTTGAGTTTTCCATCTCACCTAAGTACAAAATGTTGAAAGGTAATGGGTAGTTATCAACATTGAAGCTTTCAACTACTCTACTAGGGCAAACGACTTTCTGAAAATTCGTTCCAGATGAATTATCAAGATAGGTGAGAATGTAGTAATTTCCGTATGTGCCAGTATTCTGTTCAATAGAAACTATTTGCAAAACTGATGGAGCGGGAAGTGATGCTAGTGTAAGAAACCCTCCAATCTTTCTCAAATCACATGCCTTCCATTTTTTGAGAGATTTGGCCATCTTGAGAGCCCTTTCAGCATCAGTGAGCAATTCTTTTTGTTCCGTAGTGTTTGATGTTGAGGGTATAACCAGTTTTGGAAGAGCTCGTCTCTTTATTGTTGTTTCTTTTGTAACAGAGTTAGAGTTTTTTCTTTTGGTGGATGTTTTGAGTGTTTTTTGTTTGTTTTCGATTGGTTTTAAATCCATGTAAGAAGCAGAAAAGTCCTCCATAGTATTCTAAAATAAGAAAGAAATAATGTATAATTAAGCTTTTCAAGTAGGACAAAGATTATTTATTTCATACTTTACATTATAGTTAAACTAATCTTGATTTTTGCTAGATAGAGAATTACAAATTTTTTAAATTTTACCTTTTATAAAGAGAAAGCTCCTAGTAGTTGCAATGGAAGGTGTAGTAGATGTTGCTCCTCCGATCGCTGTTGTAGAACTGGATGCTTTCTGTGTGAAAACAGTGGCTCTTAAATAGCTAAAGTTGCACTGATTGAACTCTATGAAAACCAATCTTCTTTATAATATAACTATGAACCAGCAATTCTTCCACGCGAAAACCAATGCTTTCGCGGGAATAAACAACTTATTTTCACGCGAATGAAAACCGTTGCTTTCGCGGGAATGAATATTTTATTTTCACGCGAATGGAAACCATTGCTTTCGCGGGAACAAAAATTTTATTTTCACTTGAATACAAACCATTGCTTTCGCGGGAATAAATATTTTATTTTCACACGAATGGAAACCGTTGCTTTCGCGGGAATGAATGTTTTATTTTCACGCGAATGGAAACCATTGTTTTCGCGGGAACAGAAATTTTATTTTCACTTGAATACAAACCATTGCTTTCGCGGGAATAAATATTTTATTTTCACACGAATGGAAACCGTTGCTTTCGCGGGAATGAATGTTTTATTTTCACGCGAATACAATCCAATGCTTTCGCGGGAACAGAAATTTTATTTTCACTTGAATACAAACCGTTGCTTTCGCGGGAATAAATATTTTATTTTCACGCGAATGGAAAGCGTTGCTTTCGCGGGAATGAATGTTTTATTTTCACGCGAATGGAAACCGTTGTTTTCGCGGGAACAGAAATTTTATTTTCACTTGAATACAAACCGTTGCTTTCGCGGGAATAAATAAATTATTTATTCCCGCGAAAGCATTGGTTTGTATTCGCGTGAAAATAAAATGTTTATTCCCGCGAAAGCAACGGTTTTCATTCGCGTGAAAATAAAATGTTTATTCCCGCGAAAACATTGGTTTGTATTCGCGTGAAAATAAATTTTTTATTCCCGCGAAAGCATTGGTTTGTATTCGCGTGAAAATAAAATGTTTATTCCCGCGAAAGCAACGGTTTCCATTCGCGTGAAAATAAAATGTTTATTCCCGCGAAAACATTGGTTTGTATTCGCGTGAAAATAAAATGTTTGTTCCCGCGAAAACATTGGTTTGTATTCGCGTGAAAATAAAATATTCATTCCCGCGAAAACAATGGTTTCCATTCAAGTGAAAATACATTTTCATTCCCGCGAAAGCATCAGTTTCCATTCGCGTGAAAAGAAAATGTTTATTCCCGCGAAAGCAACGGTTTCCATTCGCGTGAAAATAAATTATTTATTCCCGCGAAAGCAATGGTTTGTATTCAAGTGAAAATAAAATTTCTGTTCCCGCGAAAACAATGTTTTCCATTCGTGTGAAAATAAAACATTCATTCCCGCGAAAGCAACGGTTTCCATTTGTGTGAAAATAAAATATTTATTCCCGCGAAAGCAACGGTTTGTATTCAAGTGAAAATAAAATTTATGTTCCCGCGAAAACAATGGTTTCCATTCGTGTGAAAATAAAACATTCATTCCCGCGAAAGCAACGGTTTCCATTCGTGTGAAAATAAAATATTTATTCCCGCGAAAGCAACGGTTTGTATTCAAGTGAAAATAAAATTTCTGTTCCCGCGAAAACAATGGTTTCCATTCGCGTGAAAATAAAACATTCATTCCCGCGAAAGCAACGGTTTCCATTCGTGTGAAAATAAAATATTTATTCCCGCGAAAGCAACGGTTTGTATTCAAGTGAAAATAAAATTTCTGTTCCCGCGAAAACAATGGTTTCCATTCGCGTGAAAATAAAACATTCATTCCCGCGAAAGCAACGGTTTCCATTCGTGTGAAAATAAAATATTTATTCCCGCGAAAGCAACGGTTTGTATTCAAGTGAAAATAAAATTTCTGTTCCCGCGAAAGCAACGGTTTCCATTCGCGTGAAAATAAGTTGTTTATTCCCGCGAAAGCATTGGTTTTCGCGTGGAAGAATTGCTGCTTCATAGTTATATTATAAAGAAGATTGGTTTTCATAGAGTTCAATCAGTGCAACTTTAGCTATTTAAGAGCCAATGTTTTCACACAGAAAGCATCCAGTTCTACAACAGCGATCGGAGGAGCAACATCTACTACTACATTCACTAACTATTAAAAGTTTTTCTGAGTGAATTTGAAAGTTTTCATTGAATTTAAGACTTAATTATCTGACTTAATTATCTCACTTAATTATTTGTTTACTTAAATCACTCGTTCTAACAACAGTAACTGAAGACTCGACATCTACTATATAATATACCAACTGACTACTAGGAGTTTTATTCACAAGGTAAAATTTATTAGCTGAGACATTTAACTTACCTTTTTATGTGCTATTGTTACTTCTATTAAAAGTAATGATTTTATTGTTATTATAGTGCTATGGAAACAGAAGAGGAGGATGCTGATGTAGACATACATAAGGAATGGGAATGGCTCATGAAAAATCAAAATGATATCGGTTTTTCAAATGCTGATAATGAATACATGAATGACGAATGTAACGTTGAATATGAAAATAAAATGGAGATGGAACTTGAAAATGCTTTTCAAGACACACCTTCAACTTCTCAAGTTTCAGCAACTACTGAAAATACGATAGTCTTTGATATGCAGTAAGTTTTTAAAATCATAAATTAATAATGTTAGTAGAATAATTCTTTTTGCTGGTTTTTTAGAGTTATCTCATGAATCAGCAAAAAAAATGCGTTATCTCTTTATTGTAGACAGGGCTCAGAATATCAGAGAATGAATGTAAAAGATGGAGTTGAGAATTCATCTCATAGTACACAGTAAGTTTTTAAAAACCTAACTAATAATAATGTTTGAGACATTTTTTCCCAATTCCATTTTAAAAATTAATTGATAATAGTATTTAAGTCATTTTTTTTTTCTTGTGTTACATTTCATACAAAATGTATGTGAATGTTTTATAGAACAACTATTATGTGTTAACATTTCTATTGTAGACAAAGTTTAAATTATCGGGAGGAGAATGTAGAAGAAAATACCCCTGAAATTTCTCCTAATTGGAAATGGTTAGAAGAAAATCTCATTTGTTTTCGTTTACCCGATGAAACAATCAATCAAACAGGGTTTGGTGCTGAACCTTCATCATCAAAGACTAACATAATAGCTCAAGATATAGAGCCAGTTGCGGAGGAGATAGTTGAAGAAAATGAGAATGATCCAATGATAGAAAATGAAGAAGAAGAAGAAGAAGAAGAAGAAGAAGAAGAAGAAGAAGAAGAAGAAGAAGAAGAAGAAGAAGAAGAAGAAGAGGAAGAAGCACAAGAGGAAGAACAAGAAGAACAAGAAATGGAAGATTTAAATTTTGAAAGACCTACCCGACTATCAACCCTAGGTATTGTTGATAATAGCATAGCTCCAACTTTTCAAGATGAAGAATGGGATGATTTGATAGCTAGATATTGGGGAGCTATGAAAACGAAACATAGAGCTGGAAAAGTCATAGAACTTTTAAATGTAAGACTTTGGGATGGGATTCCAAGAGACCAAGCTGATACCTACCAAAATGACTATCATGATTCAAGAGTGTTAGAATTGCTAAAAAAAGTTTGGAGACAATTGAGCTCAAGAGCGAAAGTCAACTGTAGCGTAGGTTGTATACTAGAAAATAAAAATGATGGTGAAATCCGATACTTTCACTCATCATCAAACAATGCTACTGTATATCCAAAAGCTAAACTGATTGAAACTGAAGGAGATCTTGATGACTTTTTTGTTGATGTTATGGAGACTGATCATCGTACAAATAGTTTGAGACGGAGACCAAATACAACTTGGAGATTGATGTTAATCACAAACATTTCGTTTTATTTCTACAAACTACTTGGAATGGGAAAAGTTGGTTCACCACCAGAGCATTTACCCTCTCACCTCATTAACAACAGACACATACGAACCATGTTAAAAAACACGAAAGGAATACGAATTACCGACAATCTTTGTTTTTTTAGATGTTTAGCTTTACACAAAAAACTACAAAAAAACGGTGGATTTGCAAAAGATCCGATAATTAAGGAGGTGAAGGAGTACCAACAACAATACCATAGTTTCATCCATGGTGATAGTGCTAAAAAGTGCGATGGAAAAGGAGTAACAGAAGGTGATTTATTGCTTTTGGAGCAAGCATTTCAACTGAAGATAACAGTGTTTTCTTTAAATGATGATGCGACTTCAACAGTTATTTGGAATTCAAACTCCAGTTATAAGGAGAATCTATATTTGGATCTTTATATCGATCACTTCAGTCTTATTACAAACTTGGATGGATATGTCAAAGCCTACAGATGTCCAACGTGTTCTACTTGTTATGACAGATTGGGGAATCTGAAAAGACACAGATGTTCAATCTCAGAGGCAACAAATCTGGAGTTTTCTGCAGGTCAATACAAACCTACCGCTACAATATTCGACAAACTGAAGATTCAATTTGGGATAGATATCGGGTCAGATGATTCCTTGAGATACTTTCCGTTTTTTGCAACATTCGATATAGAGTGTTTGTTACCTAATTGCGAAAAAGATCGAGATACAGACATAACCATTTACACTAACGAGCATCAACTTTTAAGTATTTCGATTTGTTCAAATGTACCAGGCTTCAACAACCCACGTTGTATTGTCAATAACGGGGATGATGATGAATGTGTTGAAAAGTTCATTGAATACTTGGAAGATATTAGTGAAGAATCATATAGCCGATTGGAAGAACAATTTTCACAAATCATAAAACAGATAGAAGGTGAATTACAACGACTGGAAAAAGCTGAAGAAAAGTTTCGTACTGATTATGAACAAAATCGTTTCAGACGGAGAACAGGAGCTGAAAAAGTTCTGGATGATTTGTATAGCTATATGAAAAAACTTCCTATTCTAGGATTCAATTCACAGACTTATGATGTCAATGTGATGAAAGGAAAACTGCTTCAAAAATTGAAAGATGTCTCCGGCAAAGATTTTGATTTTGTTATAAAAAAAGGAAACAAGATGCCTGTTATCGGAATAGGATCTTTTTTGTTCTTAGATTGTACAAACTTCATCGCTCCTGGATATAGCTATGAAATGTATCTCAAAGCATACAAATGTGAAGCCGGAAAAGGATTTTTTCCTTATGAATGGATGAAAGACTTGGAACAACTTAATCAAGAACATCTTCCTCCAAGAGAAGCTTTTTACAGTTCTTTAAAACAAAAAAACATCAGTGAAGAAGAGTACATGATTTGTCAAGAAGCATGGAAAGATAACGGCATGAGGACAATGAGAGATTTTTTAAAATGGTACAACAACTTGGATGTAAAACCATTTGTTCAAGCGTTGGAAAGACAAAGATCGATCTACAGAGAGCATGGGATTGATATGTTAAAAGACGGTATATCTTTACCAGGATTAGCGATTCGATGGATGTTCAACAAAGCTCCTCAACCACCCCCTCCATACCTCTCTACACACTTGGATTTCCATGAACTTGGTAACTCGTTTCGACAGACTCTCCCAATTTGTCTGATTGACAACAGCAATGCAGAACTTTATCCTCTAATAAAGAAAAACATAGTTGGTGGGCCAAGTCTAGTGATGCATAGATATCACGAAAAAGGTATAACTAAAATTAGAGAACATTGGTTGGGAAAAGAAGCAAAAACTTGTTATAGAATCTATGGAGTTGATGCAAATGCACTCTACTTATGGTGTATGATGCAATCAATGCCTACTGGTTATCATCGTAGAAGAAAAATCGAAAACTCTTTTGTTGCTGAACCAGTAAAGTTTAGCAAGGTAGCTCATAGTTGGTTACAGTTCCAAATGTTTTCAAAAAAAATTAATATCAAGCATCAGCTCAATGGAGGAGAAGTTGCTCTTGGACAGCGAGGATTACCAGTTGACGGATTCTGTGTTGAAAATCGTCATGTCTTTCAATTCCACGGGTGTTTTTGGCATGGACACAACTGCTCTTATAACAATGCTAAAGAACAAGAGCTTCAAGCTAGTGGAAGAAAATCAAAAGCAAATCTGCTTAAAACTACGATGGAAAATGAAGAATATCTTCGAGCGCTAGGTTACACTGTAATCTCGATTTGGGAGTGTGAGTGGATGAAACGTGTAAAAACTCATACAAATTTACAAAAATTTGTCAACACGTTTTACAATTCTTTCTACCCTAAAATACTTGAAAAAAAACTAAATCAAGAAGAAGTGTTGTCGAGAGTTCAATCAGAGGAATTCTTCGGATTTGTTGAATGTGACATCGAAGTTCCTGAGGAAGAGGAAGAAAAGTTCTCCGAAATGCCCCCGATTTTCAAAAATACGATGTTAACCAGAGAACACTTGAGCGAAGAAATGAAAGTCTTTGCTGAAGCCGAAGGGTTTTTAAAGACTCCTCAACGCTCATTAGTTGGAAGTATGTACGGAGATAAGATATTGCTAATGAGTCCTTTGTTAAAATGGTACTTGAAACAAGGATTGAAAGTCACCAAAGTTTATCAGCTAATAGAATATATTCCTAGAAAAGCTTTTGAAGCTTTTGGAACATCGATTTCAGACGCTAGGCGAATGGGAGATGTAGATCCTAATCAAGAATTACTCGCTACTACTAGCAAGTTGGTAGGAAATGCTGCTTATGGAAAAACAATCACTGATAAAGAAAAACACACCACCATCAAGTTCATCGAAGGTGCGAGAAAAGCTTCATTTCGTATCAGAGGGAACAAATTCATCTCCATGGAAGAGATAGCAGATGATTTTTATGAAATCGTAACCTGTAAACGACTAGTAAGTTTTAAAAACAATTATTTTGCAATTCAAAATTTATATTCTCCAAGATTACTTTGCTAATCAGTATCACCATCATTTCAGCTAACTATGAACGTTCCAGTACACTTGGGCTTTTCCGTGCTACAGTATGCTAAACTGAGAATGCTACAGTTTTACTACGACTTTATGGATAAGTAAGTAAAACCTAATTCCCTACCGTTATTATGTATAAGTAAGTAAAAACTTCCAAATAATTGAAATCGAAACAATCTTTTTATTTATAGATATATTGACAGAAGTGATTTCCAATATGTTGAAATGGATACAGATAGCGCATACATGGCGTTGAGCGGAACATTAGAAGCACTGGTAAAACCAAGTATGAAAAAAGAGTTTTACAATGAATATGGTGATTGGTTTCCACGTCCATACTGTGACAAACATAGGGATGAGTTTTTAAGAACCAAAACAATGGGTTTAGAATGGTGCATGCAAGACTGTTGTGAAAAAGTACTAAAACACGGAAAAAGAACACCTGGGTTGTTTAAAGAGGAATTTACCGGAGATGGAATTGTTGCACTTAACTCTAAATCCTATTACTGCTGGGGAGAAAAAGGAAACAAGTTTAGCTCAAAAGGTTTGAACAAACGAATTAATCAATTGAACAAAGACAGTTATCTAAATGTATTGAACACAAAAAAGTCGTTTATGGGTAAAAATCGAGGATTTATAGTAAAGGATCAAAAAATGTTGACATACAGCCAAATAAAGCGAGGACTCACATATTTTTATGCTAAAAGACGAGTGTGTTCTGATGGAGTATCTACCGAACCTACTTTGGCTTAAATAAAAACCTTCATAATAGACTTCTATAACTATAACTATATATATAATACAAAAAATCATTCATCATCCTTATAAATATCGATAACAAATAGATGAATATTTAACTTCATCAACCAATATATTTTATAACATTCAATGTATATATGAGTTCGAATTATGTATCTAGCTATATTATATGAGGAGATTTTGCCCCTGCTTATTATGTAATAAACGTATATAATCATACATTGATTCACTTTTAATCAATGTATTTATTCAAGGTAGATACAACTCCTCTCTCCTCTCTCTCAAGATGCTATATGAGTTCGAGTTATGTAAAGAAATTATCAAAACTTAAATGCCATACATTCAAAATCTATATGTCATATAAGTTCAAGTTAAGTAACAAAAATAATCAAAACTCAAATGCCACTCAAATGCCACTTAAATGCCACTCAAATGCCCCTCAAGTAAAATACAATATAAACTCGGCGAATCCATCCAACGCCGTAACCCATTGCATAACCCCCTAGAACTCATCCACAAAAAAACACTTGGTAGGGAGATCTGCTCATATATTACTACTATTATGACAATTGTAATGGTAGAACAATGGAGCTGTGTGACTATATTCTGTGATAAAATATTGCCAGATTCATTGCAAAGTCTGTAGGATTTTCCATCTAACAACAAGATTGAAAGCTCGGGTTTGAAGTTTTAGCCACCAAGATGGAAAGTATCATCTCAATAACTCTTTGTAGTTACGGTCGGTGTTTAACCGCATACTCTTTCATATCTACCACTGGGTGCAATCTCAAGCATAGTTTTCACAGCTGTGGTCGAACGATGAAAAAGTGTACTGCCACATGAGAGGAATAGATGTCAAAGACGGAAGCACGAGAAAACCTAATGCATATTGGAAAAGAAAGAGACTGTATTGTAGAGCAGCAGCCAGAGGACACAGCCAAAAACTTCGGGCTACATGCGCAGCCTGAGGTTTTTGATGATGTAGCAAAGTATGGAAAAACAGAAGTTATATTCAAACTGGAATAAAAAAGTTGAATTGAGTAGTATAAAAACTGCCTGTTTTACTTAGGTAAAAGACCAAACAATACATGCCTCAGTTTGCAAAGCTAGGATTGAAACACTCAACTATGAAGTTTGGGTTGCTCACTTACAATTTTCGCTGATTCTTTTATTTTACAAAATATAATTGTTACTGAACTATTTGAACAAAAATAATTTGCTTAGCTTATTTTTCCTCGATAGTTGAAATTATTAAACCTGTGACTGCAGGCAAAAAGGTCCAAAAAATTAGAGTTTTCTGCAGTTTTGGCTGTGACTGGGGTGGTCAAAAAAACTTTATTAACCCTGTGTCATAGAATTTTTAGTTGAACTGGATTATATGTATAGGTAATAAAATTATAAAAGCTTAATGAAGTTTTTACTGATGTCTGTATGAGCCTAAACTAATATATGTTGCTCACTATATTCATGAAACGAAAAGGCACTATTTTTAAATGATTATTGGTCAATATTTTAAAGAGTTAACTGTTGATCGATTCGGAACATTACATAGTTGTACAAATTAAATATTGGTTCTCGACAATTAGCTTCTGGGTAAAAATATGGGAATATCAAAGAAACTGCTCAAGCTTTTGTTCTGAAACTTTGAGTTATCAAATCCATCAAGATTACTTGCTCAATGGCAATGCAAGAAGATAATTGAAATTCTTACTCCTTTGCTTTAGTGTTTACCACATTTGAAATCTCGTCATAGAAAAGTTGGGACAGGAAAGTGCAAAAAACTCGACGCTCAAAAATAATACACGCAAAGCTAGCGGAGTTACTTCATAAGAAAATTGTTGGGACAGTTTACTTTAAAGCGTGTTTAACAGAAAATTTAATTGTAAAAAAGTAAGACAAAAATCACAAAAAAACAATCCCAACACTCATACTCCACTTTCACTAAACTACTGGTTACCATTTCGGATGGAATAAGCTCGTTAATCAAGTTTTCCATTTTAGCAGGATGCTTGTATTCCCAAAGTCTTGGATTCATAAGAATGTCTTCCTGATTCACCGCCTGATCATCTGAGGAAGTGAACTTCTGAAGTTTCTCGGACCACTGAGCGGAAGCCTCACTTTCAATATGCTGCTTTTGCTGCATTGCTACACTTGACTAAATACAAACGTATAAGTCAACATTACTTTTGGTTTATAGCACTCTTGGCAAGGAAGCTTCAGATATCTTAAAACAAAAGTTTGTGGGGAGAGAGAGTGATAATAAAAGAAAAAGTACAATGCAAGATAATTTTCATGGTAAAATATGATTTGGCAAAAAGAATTGTGAGAAAATGACTCATTTTACAGACATTATTGATAAATCAACGTTTAGTGCAGCTGTATACATTTCACAAAAACATTACTTTTACTGCTTTTACTACTCTATGCAATCTCACTAACCTTCATCTCGGCTTCAAATGTTGGTTTGACAAACTCTTTATCAAACTCAGCCTCCCATAACATGCGACCTTCTGTGTCTGTCATATCTGGTAAATGCTTCTCACCATGAGCTGTGAAAAAAAACAGTAACAAGAGTCCGTCATTGCTCATAAATTACAACCATTTAAAAAAAACATAGCAAATAAGTCAAATATTTTTACTTAGAAAATTTAAAGTGGCTTTTCTTAGTTGTCAGGATGTCAGTTTTGTAAATGGAATATAGTTTTTTACTTTACGAAATCATGAAGGAAACAATGATGTTTTATTAGCTTAGCCTTGTGCTTTAAAAGTTAAAATTTTAAGAAACATGCTAGAAAGATGAAAGGCTGTTGTAACTTGTTTCAGTTAGCTTTATTCAAGATGGAGGTAAGGAAAAGCCATTTCATGAAGAAAAATAATAAGTGCCTGCAGTTTACTGCTAAAAGTTCCGTGGTTCCGGATGAATTTACATCAGCAATAGTAACATTAGGCTCTTATATTCATTGATCATCAATCTGGGTTGCTGATTTTAAAAGTTGTTACCTCTTCCAAGCTCATGAAGAATGTTGTGTAGGAAGTAGATGCAACTCTCAATTGTCTCGCCACAACAATGTGAAATCTGCTGAAGGTCTGTCCACACATGAGCAGTGAAGAACTCTATCAAACTTTGGTCAGCAGGTTTGAGTTGAAGCATTCTTATGACCTAAAATGCATTTGCTGTTTGATTACAATCTGCTAAATATTGTTTTGCAAAGTTCTCCTCTATCCTTCGCTAATTAAATGCGGTAAAAACAATTTTGTTACATTCTATGGAAAGCAAAAATGTCAAACAAGGTAAATAATAATATTAGTTATGCAAAAACTATTTGACTGAGTTTAATTTGATATGTACTTTTTATGCGCTTTTCTAGAGAAGCTTTTTTAAGATTGTACTTATTTGGCTTTTGTGCAAATTTTTTTGCTCCCAGCAGCTTTTACGCTAAGGCCACAATACAAGTTTTAAAGAAGCTACTTGTTTTGGCAGAAGGAGGGTTTCATGATGAAAGTCATTGTACAAAGATTATGAACAGCATAAATAATAAGGATTGCAACAGTTTGTAAATTGCTTTTTAGTTGCTTTAAATGAGTGTACCTTATCAGTTTTTGACAAAAAATCACTTAGTGTATGTAATTAATTCTACTAGCCTCTCCTTTGCACACTTTATGAAAGTGGTCCAGTTGCAGACCAGTTAACATCAGGCGTGCTCACCAACAACTATAGTACTAATTCTATCTATGTTATTACTCAAAAACCGCTGTAATATGAATACTTGGAACCATTGGACAACAATATACAGGGTAATTCAACCATGGGAAGCGGTCCTGGGCCAATAAAGAAATGACTGCTACAGCCTTGCAGACAAAAATAGTCTCAGATGTCGCAGGGACTTGAGTTAATATTATAACCACATTCCTTACATAACCATAACTTGAAGCTGGGAAAGGCCAAGAACTTACCAAAGAAAGAATAAAAACATAGAATTTGCTTGCAAGCATGCGACCCTGCACCAACTTCTGGTTACCCTTATGCCTTTTTTCTTATTGCCTACTATAATTATTCTCTGTATTGATTAGTTTGTATTTGTCTTACATGTGCACGATAGGGCGTAACGCTAATTATGACAAATGTTTCCTGTGAGCCTGCCTATGAAAAGCACGAATTTTTGCCGATGTTATTTTTATTGCGCTGTACTGCATTTTGCGCAGTTTGTCTATGCATTCGTTACATGAGACTTGCCAGTCGAATACATGTAGCAACTCCAGAGATTGGAGTTAAGTGTTTGGGCTGAGGAATAGTTTTATATTTGTGTGCTATACCGGAACTGGATCATTATTTAGAGAAATGTAGTTGTTTGCAGAGAAGCCATCAGTGGCAACCAATCTAACTGCACCAGTAAATGGGGAGTTTGTTTGGGAACAGTGCACTAGTGGATAGTGGACAGTCTACTACAGTAGTAAATGCAAATAGGAATCCAAGAGGTGAAGTAACATGATTCATAACTAGAAAAACAATTGAAAATTGTAATTTAAAAACAATTAATCAAAATTTAGTAGCTTTATGTCACAAACAAGTCTAGAACCTGTTACAGTATGTAAATGTATATTGTGGTGGATTTTCGTGGCCAATACAACAGCGCAAGATTCCCCTGACAACTGCTGGGTGTCAGGCACATCTAGATTGAGTCTGACACAGCCAGAAAACCAAGTGAGAGAGCCGGTAGAATCACCACCGGCCCTGCAGAAACACTACCGGCCCTGCAGAAGCACTGCCGGCCCTGCAGCAATCACTACTGGCCCTGCAGCAATCACTGTCGGCCCTGCAGCAGTCAACACCGGCCCCGCAGCATGCACTACCGGCCCTGCAGTGTCACTACCGATCAGGGAGGGAAAAATGGCTATAGCCTGTGGATTCAAAGTAGTACCAAAAGATGCAGATGCCCAACTTTGCTGCCTAGCTACCACTGGAACACAAGGGAACACAAGCCATAACAGCTAGGAACCTGTATTACCTATTACACCATCCTGACTCAGAATTGACTGTGAAGCTCACCCCTTTACTTCTGGGCGCTTTATATGTTTGATCGCATTCTAGCCAATGTTGTACTGTGTTATTAATATCTTGTCTTTTCATTCGTATAATCACTTCCTGCTACTGCTGATTTGTTGCCCCCTTATTTGGGCATATGTTTTCTGTTATCCTGACTATGAAAGGCAGCGACTGTTCACTATTCTTTGTACTTGTATTGGTATTCTGCACTTGTGATTGTACCAAGCAGCAATATACATTGCCGGTCTTATACTACACTGGGTTGTTGTTGTATAATACAATATGGTTTACTCATTGAAACACTGAGTTGTGCGTTTGAGCCGTGGGCTCTGAATACGGTTGTGGAGTAGGCAGACTCCTCTGTCTCGAAGCAAATTGAAAGTTGACCTCCGGAGTGAGTTGTTGTTGGTGGATCTTTAATTGGCCGTCCGAAATCCACTACAGTATACAGTTTTTAGAACAAGACCCATAATCACGAGCATCAAGATCAAATTATAAAAACCAACCTCATCAGGCTTCAGCATTGATGAAACCAGTAGTGACAGATGAGTAAGACATCTGATGACAGCACATGACAGGGGACTCAGTTGCCTCACTCTTTTAGGTGATGGTGGTGCGACACGAGGTAATCCATGGAAGTGTCCTGTTTTACTTCTCAGACTTTCACTTGCAATATAGCAAAATTTATCGAGCTTTTTTATTTGTGTGCAGCAAGTAAGATTTACTGGTTTTAAAAATCATAACACGAGTGCTTGTCAATTAGAAAAAAATTCACTATGGATAATAGTATAAATTTACACAGTTTTATCATGCTGTTTTAGTGAATGAAAATCAAATAACTTGTTGATTGTTTAATGCTTTGATTCCAAGCTAGCCAAACTAACGGTATTGACAACAACACTAGAGTTTTACTTTTGATCTTTTTTTAACGAGTAGAAATTAAAAAAAGAAAATCGGCTACTGAGAGATCTTGGGGCGTAACTTTTGCAAACAAGTTAGTTGATAGTTCATACGTGTGGAGATGAAATCCCCAATAGACTTGGCAAAAACCCTTATTCAAAAATCAGTTTGTAAAACTTTAAAAAGTGTGATACATTGAAAAGCATACGACCACTGAATATGGGACAATAATTTTGATTCATGAGTAATTCTCTCAAGTATTTGGTACTGAATCAAACTATCACTCAAACCATAATTGTAATAATATTTATTCATATTTAGACACAACAACCCCAATCAGGATTTTGTTTTATGCCTCATGTACATATCGCAATTGTGCTAGCGATTTTCCTTAGTGATAGGAAAGGTCCCTTTCAATATTTTCTAAAATCCATTCTTCAAGCGAGTCCGGTCAAACTCGCTGTTACAAAGCATAGCCTGCAACTTATTACGTGATCATTGATAGTTCGGAGCGCCACAGATGACTAGACACTAGTGGACACAAAGATGAAGCATTTGCGCATTATGATTGACTGATCAAGGATTCAGTTAGAGATTTTTTGATCTCAATCAAAACCTAGTGAGGACCTCAAATAAAAGTCTAGCGATTGCTTAGAAATTTTGCTTGGAAGTAAAAGTTACAAAATCAAGCAATCGCTAAGGAAATCCTTTACTGATCTCAATATGTACATGCGGTTTTAAGATCACGCCAGCTCCTTATCTTTAATCAGCCGTAGTGCATATCACTGTCACATTATGTATTTCAGAACGAAGTTGGACCAGTTTTCTAAAATGTTTTAGTTTCAACTAGCAGTGACAGTCGGTCATTGTGCGAGTAGACTAATAAAAAGTGCTGATAGAAAAAAATATTGGTTGTAACTGTGTAGTCTAGATTCCATGATAATGTCATTTCAGCAAGCATTTGTTGAGTAAATTCTTTCCCACATCATTGGCCCCAACAATTGCGAATATTCACACTTGAAACAACGATTGCCTTATAATATGAAGCTTTGAGTTAATCTCCCATTTCCAGTGTTTATTGTTGCAGTTTTACTGTGATTCGAATTGTTAGAAAAAGCAATCTTTTGTCATTCAGGAAAATCCCAGAAAGAAAGTGTGAGACTAACTCGTTTTTTTAAAGGCAAAAGTGAAAAAACTAATATATGAGATGTAAAGCTACTTACATTTCCGTTCTCTGCAGAAGTGTACTACAAATTCTCTGACAGACGTCTCCACTATCACTGCGTTTCTTAGTCCGACACTCTGGGCAGCATAGTGCTGCATCCTTAAAACACATTTGTATAGATTTGAAAAATAAATGGAAAAGTGTACAAAAAAACAAATATTCAGAGCTTGCTGAGACCAAAATGTCCATCATAATATTTTGCAGATGTAACGTCGGAAATTTTCCAACCGGCAAATGTATGGATAGAGATCTGCTACTCTTAACTATTACAACTAAATTTTCATTAAACAATGGTACTAATAGCTTCTCAAAAAATGATAAGCACAGTACTTATGATTGTGGTAAAAGTTGATGTCCAAACTATGTTCAACCCCTTGCTAGCCCCCCCCCCCTACTCCTAAACATATCTATCCCTTTAAAGGGAGTCAGCAAGTTTTTTCCCTCTCCCTTGCCTGTCATAATAGCAGCTTCCAGCAGTTGAATACATGATCTATGCTCCTCCCCTTCTCTCTTACAAACCTCATTCAACCTATCGAAAACCTATATTCTAAGCCCTTGTCCCCGTTTCCTGCGTTGTCTAAATCTCAATTTTCATGTGCAAATAGAAGTCCAGATCCCCTGTTAAAAGTTGACTGAACTTGGCAGATTGTATATACGAGTTGTTTTTCCGAAGGGGCACAACTCTCCATGAAGTAGATGGGCGGAAGACACCGGAACCCCATATGCTGAGGATATACCAAAAAGAGAATTGTCACAAAGATTCAAATAAACGAGTGAGTTGGGATGGTGGTAATACAAAGCACTAATGCACCCACTAGTTCTGGACCAATCAGGCTTTCCGTTCTTTTATCTGTCCCAGAACTCCATAAATAGAAGCTCAATCCACAATTATTGCCAGTAAGGTGTTAGCCATGCCTGTGACTTCGTGTACACTGTACTTTTTGTATGTTTATAATACTTGAAACTTTTATATATAACTTAAGTATCAACTAATACATCTGGCCGGTTGTCCTGGCTACATCTGGTGGTTGATTATTAAAAGGGATTGGTAGCGTAATGAAGTTGGGTCAAGGTCAAGTCGAGGTCAAATTGGATGAGTAAGTTAAGTCAAGGTCGAGTCAGTTAATGAATTATCCTAACTAACATGGAAAAAAGTTTCCATTGATAATTTAATCAGCAAACCTCCCTCGACAGTCTACAGTACCCTTTCCTTCCCGTCTAGAGTTGCTCAAACAGGGAAAGGCTTGGAAATTCTCTGCATGTAACATCATTTACAGCTCATTCAGGATTATCAATTAATTATTTGAATAACATTTTTTTGGATAAAAATCCTTTCACTATCATTCACAAGTAATAGATGAACATATAGACATCTAAAATATGTTCCTCTTTAATGGAAAAAATACAAAAAAGTCTTGCACAACATTTTTTCATCTGAAATAGTAAGCAAAACAAATATACAATGAAATTTTATGCAATTTTTGTCATTTCTCAATCATAAAAGCCTTGTAAAAATATTTAAATTGTTTTTTAAATTTACCGGCCCTGTTGAATTTTACTATTTATTTTTGGTATCAGTAAAAAGCAACTCAACCTACATTCTGAAAAATCCCATATAATACTGGGTACAAGAAATAGTAACTATATTCATACCTGTTTGACGATGAACGGATGTCCGTATGAACAAACTAAAAACAATCATAACACAATAAATTAATTTATATTTGATTCAAAAATTTGTCATCTCATAAACTCCAACAAAATTTCTAGCTGATGTAAAATCTTAATGACGCGTTGATTAAAAAAATTTATTTGTAACCTTTATCACTTAGAAATTTTACCCAACTCCTCACACAGCACAATGAGCAATGCTAAATCAATATGGGACAAAGACCAACGAAATATAAGTGGTGAAATTACCGTAGACAAAAATATCGTTCATCTCTGCAATCTCAGACGTTAGATGGCCGGAGTTTTTCCACAGGGAATCAAGTGGTCCATCAGCCATGGTGGGTAGCAAAAGATTCTGTGAAGCAGAATAATCAAACAATTACCGATCATATAGTACGAACGAGTAAAAAATAGAATTTACAGAAGTAATCCGACATGAACCTGTATAGCTTACCACTTATTGCAATAGTAAGACATACAAATAGTTTTTCCATAAAAATGCATTAGACCGAACTTTTAAACATCCAATTAGCTCACTAAAAATTGCAATTATAACTTTCATGTTTGGGTTAAGACAGTTTACCTAATTGTAAATATTTTTGGATTGTTTTCATTTAGTTCTTGTTATGTTGATATTGTGATGTCTGGCAAGAAGATTGTTGCTACATTTCAATTTTTTCTTTGTTTTCAAACATGGAATGCTGTAAAATATCTTTGCACTGATCTTTACCGACATTACTAGAGAGATGCCACGGCCAGCAGAATACCCGCTGATGGGTATTCATCTTTCATGAGTCTTCATTAGCTTTTGAAATTTTATTTTGAAAAAAACATTAGCAAAAGAAAAGATACTTGGGCGTGTAGTACAGAGTAACCATTTATGTGAAAAGTTCCATTCAGAAACTGCTTTAGGAATAATTTAGGAGCATGAAAGGAGCAAATTCGAAGTCAAAATAATAATTGTTTATCACAACAATTCTATTCCTACGAAAATTGCTTGCTTGAAACTATTCAAACACAAATATATTATTTGAAGTAGTTATTAACTATATGATAAAAAAAATGAGTAATCCACAACTGCTACCAATTGTAGTAAAACAAAGTGATGATACAAGATAGTGGACTGGATGATGATCCTATTGTTTTTTTTGCTTTTGAAGTAAAACTGCTGTGGAATGTTGATACGAACCAAGGGCAAGAACAATTCAACTCTTTAGTAACTGTTAGTGGGACTGAAATGGACCATTGTGGAAGAGGCACTTATGCTCAAGCCTCCCTCTCTTTAGAGGCGAAGTGGACATCGTGGGCTATGCAATGACCTCTCGTAGAGACAGTTACTACTGGCTAGGAAAACTTTGAATCCACCCCTTATTTCTTGGCACCAGGTTACTTTAAATACTCATCCCTATCTTATCAGCAAATACTTATATATCATATGTTTATTTGTGCATTTGTATTGACCTTGGATGTGATTGGAGTATTTAGCAAACTAGGCCAAGTGCTTTTTGTCATTTCCAGTGACTTTGCCTATAAAAGGCAAAAGTTTGCATCCAGCGTTCATCTTTGTATTGTACACACTCTTGTGCAATTTATACATCATCAGCAATATTGTATTTTAGATAAAATAAATGCATTATACCATTCAAAAGCACTGAGTTGTATATGCGAGCCGATGGCTCACCACAGTTATGAAGTAGAGTGCACTTCTTTGCAACAATTTTTAGTTCCAGCTCAGCACAGGGTGACCTCCAGGGAGAGGTTGATTGTTGCTGTCAGGCCTTGAGAGGCTGACTGTCTTGTTGTGCCGGCAGACAGCAGTTTGCTCTGTGGAAACTGTCTAGTGGATAAGTAGTGAACCTCTAAAATCCACTACATTGCTTTAATGAGGCATGCTTGATGCCTGTGAATATCGGGGGGGGGGGGGGGGGGGGGGGGGGGGAGGGGACATTGTTAAAGAGTGATTGATCACTTGTGGTGTTTGGTAAAATCAATCACATGTGCATACCTTTTAATAATTCCTCTTTGGAGCTAATGTATTTGCAAAAGAGTAAGAAACGCATATTATTTTGATAAATGAGTCCTAACTGTATAGATCTCTTAAATATTGTATAAAGCATTTCATACTGTAATGGATTCCGGTCTGTTACCACGGACATCCACTAATCTCGAGTATTCTACCTCTCTCCAGAGGGGACACTGTGCTGACCGACAGTGACAACTGTGCAGGGCAACCGAATTACCCGGTAAGGCAAGAGCCCATGGCTCAAACAAACAGTACCGTGTAGTGTTTGTAATAATGGCTTTATTCTCTAAGCTGTCCTGAGGGTAATTATTCCTCTAGGGTTTAGCAATATAAGAGCATATACCATGGCAACATAGGAATGAATGCAAAGAATAGCACAGTGTGCTCTCCTTTTATAGGAAAGCTGATAAGCACAAAACATATAACAATCAATACACAGGAAGCAGATTAGCCAATACAATTGATTATATAAATAACAAGCCAATCAACAATGCAGTATGGTTAATTAAGGGAGGTGCCAAGTGGCTAAGGGCGGAGTCCTTTCTCCTTATTGTCCAATCAGTAGTCCTGCAAGGCTCCCAGGCTGTATATAGAGTTGGGTCCATGAAGTTGGTAATCTAAGGGTAAGTATTTCCTGTTCTCGACCTTGACTAAGCTCCTACATACTTTTGAGGATCCTCATCTATGTCGGCCATCTTGTGCCGGCCCAGTACAGCTATACCGGGCCGGTAGGGGTCACTACCGGCCCTGCAGGGGTCACTACCGGCCCTGCTCACTATGCCACCGGCACAGTAGGACTTTCCACCCAAACAGCTGTTAACCGATTGCTGTGGGTAAATGTCTAGCGCATTGTCTCGCAAGGTTCTAGCGTAAACGACCTGTTCACTACTAGTGCGCATCAAAATCTACCACAATACTTCAATGTGTTCATTTTGACATTGAAGACATCTTGAACATGCTACAATTACAATTATGAACCTGTAGTTAAAAATGTAGTTGCAAAAGTCAAAAAAAGGCAAACTAATTAATCACAGTCCTAATGACTAAAAAACAAAAAAACCTGCTAACTTTTCGTAAACTCGGGCCTTGGAGAGAAAGTTTTTTTTATTATCAAATAGATGGTTGGAAATTTGTTTTTTTGTTGTTTGCAAGAAAATTGGAGAATGCTACTATTTTATCCTTTGGAGGTCAGTGAGAAATTTTTCAGGCACAAAAGAAATGGGTAGCCTTTGAAAATCGCTGTGCTTAAGCTACAGATAAAACTGTAAGTTAAATCCAGAACCGTTTATTTAAAGAGACTTTGAAGTGCGGTTTTATACATACTGTAACAACATTCAACTTAGGTTGGCAGTGAGTTAAAAGTTCCTGTACTGAATGAGAATAATGCACATTATTGCAAAAATAACCCGCAGTTAGGTAGTAGCTTTTGTTGCTTGTATGTCACTGCCAAACCAGCTGTTACAACAGGCTTCAGCCACCATGACAGAACTTGTATGCAACTGTAACTGAAATTTGCTATGCAAATGGCAGGCATGCAGTCGTATACTTTAACCTGCAGAGGTTAGCCTCCTTTCAGTCATTTTTATCAATGACTGGCACAACTCCTTGGCCATCTTGTCACTTACAAAACAACTTGGTACCATTACTGACCAACAAGCCCACCAGTTATCTGCTTACTACAGATATGTGGAACAGAAAACAGCGCGCAAGTATTATGGGTTGTAAGTGATAGTTGCAACAAAGCGCTCAGGTAAAAAAATGAGAAGAGCCGTGGTTAAATCGAGACATACAATTGCTTTGCTTTATATTGTGCAAACCCCACCTTTTATACATGGTAAAACAACGCATAAATTACCATAAACAGTCAATAAACACATCAATCTTTTTTTTTAGATAACTTGATGCGGTTTGCTAAGTATAGACACATCCTAACTAATATAAGTGTTTAGTTGAAGAAACTGACTGGTAAATGGTTATGGGAGTATCATGCCTCTTGCTGTGTTTCACCAAGTGAATCTGATAGCTTAGTGCTATGAACTACTAGCCATGAGTGTTTAGGAAGGGAAATTTTCTTCTTTAAAACTGTATGTACTGTACATATAGCAATCCATTCACAGATCATTAGGCTAGTGATCACAGAGTTTTGAAGTTTCTGTTTTTTGAGAACGTGCTAAGCAATCGCTAGCATTTGAGGTCATCGCCAGGTTTTGATCTTGATAAGAATAATCTGAACTGGTTATTTTATAAACCAATCACAATGAGCAAATGCTATACCACCGTTTCCTAGAAAAATATGCCAGATACGTCACTCCGATCTACCAACAATCAATTATTAATTTTTAGGTTGTTGCTTGCAACAGCGAGTTAAACTAGAATTGCTGAAGAACGAACTTTGGAAGAAATTTGTACCAATTTTGGAGGAATTTCTTCTATCGTTAAGTTTGGCTTTAAGCTTAAATTTTAAAGTCCTTACGGTGCTTTTTTGGGTGCTCAGATGACATCTATCGAGAATTTTTAATTTTCGTCAATTAACTGGTATATAAACTTAATTTAATTGGATTGTTCAATAATAACAAAACATGTTAAATAATAGTTAAATAAACAAAAAGCTTTAATTGTTTTAAAGTTTTAAATTTGATATGGTAAGTTATAACACAAATTCTGGAAAGGAAATCCTCAGGAATTCTTCAAGATTTCCCAGAAAACTTCAGGACCGATAGATGGCATCCCAAAACCTGTTTCTGATTTTTACCTAGGAGTTTATTTTTGCTCAATCTTAGCAATAGGGAGTTGAGTTTTGAGTAGATTAGGGAATATTCTTAGGGAACCAGCTGTTTATCTACGAATTTGCATTTTGCATTCCTTTAATTTCTGACTAGGCCACAAACTAAATTTCTGTACATTGATGTTTCTTTTCCTCATTACTCAGCAATTTTCATCTTATCTGGACCTGATAGTGTCTTGCAAGTTGGCAGTTTTGATGTCAGGGTCACTTGAAGCTATGACTGCAGTAAATTTTTGGTGATTGTTTTCTTTGTTTCCATTTCAGCTTCACTGGTCACTGATAGAAAGAGTATGACATTTTGTGAGGACTATGAGTCGGATGGTATCACTGCTGCGTATATTATGTCACAGTCACTGTTAACCATTGTAGCTAGCTTCTCAGGTACGGTATGCAAAAGCAGCTAAGCCACATTATTTGCAATATTGTTCAATAAATTGCTGACAGGTGCTTTTTGACTCTCCTCAATTTGACACTAGTTTAAAGCTGAGTCTTGAAAAGCTAATGAAAGTAAAGAAGTTTTACGTCTGTATTCCTGCTAACCTAGATAGATTCATCATCCTGCAATGAACCAGCCTTTTATATGTTGAAAAAAGCTTTTCATTAATTTGAACACCCAAAACATCTTGTTTCTGCATCTGACAAAAATTTTAGTTGTTAACCATAAAATGTTATAGCTTAGACGAAATCAGAAATAAAAGATAATTGCAATTAGCAAAAATAAAAAAAATTATAAAATGCTCGTTTGCATACATATATTTCTCAATTGCTTCTTAAAGCAGACTTCCAGTTTTATTTGATTTTGTTCATGCAACATTTTGAGCAACACATCAGTTGACGTTTCACGACTTCTATCTCAAAAATTTTTCTTTTAAAATCTGTTAATTTCTTCACCAATATTTTTTACAATGGGTTGTCGTTTCGAGTTATGGCAAAAATGAGATGAAAACTAGCATATGTACAAAAAAATTTGCCGTAAAATTGAACAATTGAATGCCACTTTAGAAAATCACAAGTTGGTTACCATTTCTATACTTATTGGTCACGTAATCTTTTTCGGGCCTCTCAATACAACCAGCCCACTTTTTTAAATTGTTTGCTTAAATATTTGTTTAATTAATTCAAACTGGACTTTGTGAAGTTCATCAACCAAGCTGATGAGAAAACTAGGCAAACAAAACTGTTATGTGCATGTTAGAATGCTACGCATAAAAATTTATTACAAATTGAACAACCTTTTTTTGCAAGAAAAATTATGGCTTAATGGTATGTTCTTCCTTTCTTGGATACAAAAGAACCGGTGAGAAAAACAATCAAGTTGCCTTACCGCAGCTTTTTCAGGCTCTGCGATGATCTTGCGAAATGGAAAAGTAGCATAGCTTTCCGGAGAGGCAGCTACACTGGTGAACATGTGTACTACCAACAAGGACATGTGTGCTCCTTTGGAATTGGTCACATTGAACACTGTAGGCCAATCATCAGCTTTAAACAGCAGCTACAAAAATTTGCAAAATGTAGACTCGATAATCTAACAACATGTTCTCTTCACGTCACAAACCTTCCTCCAACATGTGGGTGACACTAGTTTAAATAATATAAACTGGGCGGAGTTAGTGGCGCTTCGCTATCAAACACCCACACCACAATTTATAGAAATGGCCTCATGTATTGGGAATTGTCTTCTCTAACTATTTTCTTCTTCTTCCCTTACTCAGAAGTTCCTTCATGTCCTAAAATTATACTCATTAAATGTATTTTGATAGTTATGATGCTATGAATTGGGTCTGATGTTCGGCAAATAACTCAGAGTTAACAAGCGGATGATTGCTCTATAACACCATTGTGTTCCACTTCGTCCATATTTTTTTCAGTGCGGGTAACCACAATAGATCACGATTCGATTCGTATTACACAAAATGTTTATTGCTATGTCTAGTGTAGTGTTTTGATTGGTTGAATTGTTTGCTTACAATCATCATCTCACGAGCTGTTAGTAGTAATTAGTAGAGCTAGTACATGTTGTTGTGTTGTCACAGTGAGTAAATCAGTTTAGATTTGTTCCTTGATTATAGTAAATCGTACTAATCTAGATAATAATTAATTATTAATAACAAGTTGCAGTTCAAATCAGATCCAGCTGAACTAGCGATGGCGCAACAGCACAATAACATCGTTGAAAGATGACCTGAAGCCAAATTGAAAGCATACATCTTTGCATTTTGTGGTCTGGCATTTGCATTTTGTTTAGTTTTGTGGTCGTAGAAATTAACGGAATGTTGAATTATTGTTGCTGTTTTACTAACTCACGCTGCTCAAGCAAGGACACAGGTCAGATATGCTACCCGCAACATGCGGACTAGGTTCTTGGTACATAGTCTACTTCGACGATTGTCTCCTCATGTTTTGATGCATTTGCGAGAAGACAACTCAGGCAATGACTAACCCATTTCTATAAACTGTGGTGTGGGTCTTTGATAGCGAAGCGCCACTAACTCCGCCAAGTTTATATTATTTAAACTAGGGTGACACATACTTTATATGGGATCAGCTACTAAAAATTGGAATGAAATTCTACAGCTGTTTGCTTTTGCCAAAAATCCTGCTGTTGTGTCTTAGCAGAATAAAAACCAGCCTGTATTTTAACTTAATTCATGTTTTTTTTTACATTGAGATTTTATTTTACCTGCGATAGGCTTTCTACGTTGAAACCTAAAATTTTGAAATTACTTAAACCAACAAAAATTGCTATCAAAGAAATATTTAAAAAGGCAACAAGCTGTAGCCAATTTTTCAAACATAGTTCGCAGATTTGCCAAAAGTCGATAACCATGGTAATCACAAATTTCCTCACTCACCTTCAACATTGCCTCGATGTGTGCAGGTTTTTCCGCCATTGCATTTATAAATCTGTCAGCAATTCCACGTGTCAAAGGTGCAGGTTGTATTGGCTTCCAAATAGATATGCCAAATATGGCTTGTATCATAACTTGTAGATTGTCCTAGAATGAAAGCCGTACACCGATTACAAAAATGGTTGTATACAAATAGTAAGATACAGTAAAAGGTAACAGAGCATACTTACATTTTACTTAGCCAAAGGTACCAACTGAAATGATTATAAAGTTTAAATGGGCAGCATTGGCACAACAATACTAATGTTTAACAAATGAGAGAATGTTTACACAGTGATATTATGTTCTCGCAATTTAACGTCTGCTTGCTGAAATTTGTAGACCTTGCAAAAGTAACTAATGTTGTTGAGATGACTTTTATGAATTGAGACTTTAAAAAACTGATGCCGCTATTTCTCTTGTAATCATTGGAATCAATCTAAGCTGTAGTTGAATGCTAACTACTGCTAACCCATTGAGTGATAAACATGAACATATCACAAATGCACACAACAGTCTTTTTGATAGATGCCAATTTGCTCTCATAGTTTTCTAGTTGTCTACATGTTGAAACTTTGACCAGAAAGATGTTTTTTAATAGTTTTTGTATAGTTTTTTGATCCCCTGATCAAATAGTCAGTCTAGTGACTCCTAGCTATCTAACAACTATGATTGCAAAAAAATCACAAATTCATGTTTTTGTTTTCTCACCCCAAATTGCCTCTGAACCTGATTCACTGTTATTCCCCGCTGTTTGCAGTTTTGAACGATCCAATTTTTCGCATTTTCATAATCATTGTCTCCAAAAGCGTTGAACACATCTGGCACGGGTGATTCTTCAGAGATTGGTTTGTCTTCCAAAACAAGATGGTTGTCAGAAGAATTGACAAAATCAACTGCAAAGCTTTCTCCAAAAGTGTACAGAACTCTCCGAACAGCCAGTAGCCTGTAAAAACCACAATAACCTTCATGTATACACAGTTTTGAAATGTGCCAGCTAGTTAAAAAATATTGTCAATAAATTGATAGCAAAAAAACCTACACTTTTTAACACCAAAGGGCGGTTTCTAGCTCATTTGATATTATTTGATTCACAGATGAAAACACAAAACTGCATCCCAATGATTCAACCCGGTTTATTCTTGTGTAACCATTGCCATTTTATGAAAAATTCTTTCTTTGTTTTATATCAATTAGCTTTGTCTACCTTGAAGTTATTGTAATTTCCAACTAGGAAGTGACCTCTTTGAATATAGCTGGATGCTTTAATAAAGAAGTAAAGCAACATCATGCAAAAGAACTTTCCAAAACACTGAATGAAGGTTGAAGACTTTTAAGTGCAAAGAATTGGCTGGCTTGGTGTCATAATTGACTACCAGGCAAAGCTAGTGCTCTAATTTTAACAAAAAACTTTGAGGTTTTGTAAAAAAACTGCTGAGCTATTAAACATATACTTATGTTTACAAAACTTCCTTTAGCAAATCTTAAAAAAAGGTACTTGGCCATTCATTAGAGATATATCGCACTCATAAATTTCATAACTCATAAATTGCTGTTTTTGTTCTACAGTGACTTACATTTGCGATCACAGACCCTAAAACTTTATGACAATTTTTCAAATAAAATCCAACTAATAGAAAGTTCCTAAACTGAACCTAGGTTTTCTAGAAGTGGCCAACATGTCTGATCAACAGTTAGCTGGAAGGAAACAAAAATTACAATACTGTGGAGGGTTTCAGCCGAAACTATTAATAATTACTTTATTAGATTGACACCACACTTGTGTGTATGGAATATAATAATCATATGAGCCACTGATGCCGAGAAAAACTCAGGCCCCATTGGATGCCTACATAGTATGCCAAAATGGAAACCTTAAAGACTAAACGAAAGTGTTGGGCAAAGCAGCAATCAATGGCAATAAGAAAATGTAACTCTGGGATTTGTCGCAAGGACTACATTGATTTAGAGCAGGAAAGTTTACAAGCTGCTCGGACAAAAGAAGCTACAGGATGATGCACACAAAGCATTATAGGATTTGAGATGTAAATGATTTTGCTGTGTATTTACGGGACAGCTACTAGAGAGAGTATACCCAGTAGCAATAGCAGATAACTAACAGCTTTTCTCACTACTGGCAACACCTCAACGCAGGGCAACAATTATATGGAGCTGTTCCGGGTTGACAAAAGTCAACTCTTGCTAGAGAACGCTACTGCAAGGAGTAGTAATGGCTATTTCACTATCTATACGTGTATGAAGGTACACTGTTTTTTGCCGTGAATGGAAGAACCAACAAGCTAACAGGCAATGTGCCAAAATAAATACAATTAGTTCAAATTATTATCCACTTTATTGATTTACAGCAAGTATTTACATAAGTAACCTACAACATCCCTGCTACTCTGGGCTATCATCAGCATGGCTATGATAAAGCTTATGCAAATAAAGCGGTTGAAAAACTTAAGCATTTGGTTGGTCATAAACATCGACCCATACTTAAGACAAACAGATTGCAACACATGAGTAATCAGCTAGCGCATTGAAATAATAGTTAATAAACCAGCTGGCACATTGTAAAGGTAGTTAGTTATACACAAGTAATCTGACCCGTTGTTAATGAGTCACCCGACTATATTCCAATAGTTAGTAGACCTGAGCAGTAGAGGCGGAACTCCCTTGGTTCAGCATCTTCTTCTATAGCCCGCATGCCGTAGTTATTAGAGCTTTCAACCGGACACGCCTAGCGTGTTAACTAGCGCATTCCATTGACTCACCTAGCTTGCAGTCAAAAGTACACTAGATCAAATCAGTTTTTACAGCATGCAAATCCCATTACAGGCTGTTAGTGCAGCAGCCATTCTATGTCAAACCTATCGCTCCAACTATTATTACTGCCAATGATTGTAGTTAACTAATCATAGGATGGCCACTAAATCATAGGGGCCGGATAGGGAGAGGAAGGAGAGCCTCATCAGGAAGCTGTCGACAATGTGTCAACTGTGTAGTCCAGGAGAGGAGCATAAGAGATCATACGCCCAGCTCAACTTGCACACACAGAAAGACATTGGGTACCAGAAGAGTGGTATACGCAAAACCAGGCAGCTCTTTGCACAAGATTATATGTGCCTGGAGAGGATACACGACCATGTGACTTATGAAGGGGAAAGAGAAGGTGTGCCCACAACCCGTGTGAATAACGTACTGGACAGAGAGGCAGTTGACACAACCCATGCGGTTAACGAAGGGGACATAAAAGGGGTGCACACAGCCTGTGTGACCAACAAAGTGGCGAGGAACACCTGCCCTAAAACAGATTGCCTCTCAACCCAGCTACTTCTCCCTTCAAGAGCTCAGTCTGCACCGGGGCCTTAGTAGCTTCTGTCTCGGTGATCGTGCCCATCCCAACCTTCAGCCTACAGCTGTTGATCGAACTCAGCAGTGCCCTGTTGGATAGCGGCAGCCCACTTTGTCTAAGTCTTGAGAAAGCAAAGTGGCAGATCTACCTCAATGGGGTGGGGGCTTCACGGGTGGAAGCACGGAGGGTCAGGAGGTTCAGGGTCCCTGTGAGTTACAAAGGGGAGGAGGTAGCGGCTGGGGGACTTGGGGAGACAACCATGGACTCAGGATAGCGGTGACCACCGTACACAACTTCTTTGGTATCTTACACCCTGTGAGGGTTAAAGCCATCAGAGGCATGATTGTGGATCGCATGGGAGAGGGTCCTAGGAATCATAGGTGTAGGGCCAGCCAGGGTAGTAGGAGTGCTGTGAAGGTACACTGAGGCTCCCAAGTCTTAGTTAGCTGGAAAACTCCGAAGAGCCGTGGACTTGTCTATTTCTGGCATCTACAGAAGGCAGAGTAACTATTTCTATCTACCGCGTAAATGTACCCGGGATGTTGGAAATCGTCTGAATATTTTTGGGCTTTTGTGCTGCTTCTGTTGGCAATACACGTTGTCGCGACTTCCACTAGTGCGCTTGCAGCGGCAGAAGTAATGCATGTAGTGCTGGTGCATGTGAACTGACAGCTGATGCATGTTCTTGGCAGGGAATTTACAGACTGGGTATGTACTTCCTTGCGCCCTCTTCCGCTGTCTCTGTATAGACTTTTCAGGGCTTGGGGTGATCCACTAGACTAGCCTCTGAGCTATAGGGGGCATTTTACAGCCAAGTGGGAGGCCACCACCTCCTCCTCAACGGTGGATGAAAAGGGTTGGGGGTAGCGATATCTATCAGGTTGACAATGGGGGAAGCAACCAAGTGCAAAGGGTCAACCACAGGCACAGGGATGGGGTGAGGAGGGCAGGTGTAGGTGCAGAGGCAGGGAGTGAGACAAGTATACTCAATCTCTATCGCGCAGAAACTAGATCAGTAATAGGGATTTGTTCACTTGGTACTGCCTGACTGGAAAATGTGGATTCATCCCTCACGGACAACAATTCGAGTGCAGATGCAGAGGAGGGTGTGGCTGTGAAAGGTGCGTTGCCCCACTTAGTGGACTCAGCCAAGAGCTATGCTCCTCTCTTCTTACTGGGTACTATTTTGTCAAGCGTCTGCATGCATCTGCCGGGTAACAGTAGAGGGCGTTGAGGTAACAGTAACAGGCAACGCCCTGCTTTTAGGGCGTGAAGTGCTCCACTGGGGGGCTAGGCAGTGTAACTGCCGACTAGCGGTTCTGAGCCAGGGCACGATGGGGCCTCATGGGACCTACTGGTTTTAAGGGGAGGTAGGTTGAGCAAGGAGTGTATGGCAGCAGAGGGTTTGTAGGGATCTTGGCCGTCTGCTTTGTCGTGTAGAATGTTATAACGGTTAGAGGTAGGGAGCTGCTATTTAGGTGGGGGAGGCAATGCCTTCCTTCTAGGAGGTGGTCCAGGGGACCTGGTGGAGGGAGCAGAAGGCACAAGATTGTGTTTCTATAATCACATTAACTGTTTCCTCCATCTTTGTGCCCTGTTACAGCTAGTCAGGGAGAGGGGGAGGAGTAACTACTGGTGGCCTTTGGTTTAGACAAGCAGCCTCTGCTTTAGCGGCTTATCTGCCTGCACCCCTCACACTGAGAGGGCACCAACTGTGTCGCAGCAGGGTGTGACACCATGTGCGGGGATTCTGTTCAATGACAGAGATGGTAGGTGTTGCAAGAGAAGGGCTGTGCACCACAGGGCGAGTGTGGTAAGGAATCTGGGTAGGAGGTTGCGTCACCGTGGAAACAAGGGACACACCAGAATGGTGGTATACATGTTAGGAGGAAATGCATACATGCCAAGAAAAGGTAAGTGTCCTACAGAGAAGGAATCCTGGGACTCTGGATGGGCTGTATGCACTACTTGTTGCCACTGCTTCATCTGTTGCGTTTCCATGGCCAGGTTCTGTACTGTTTGGAGTAGATGAGCCATGGAGTCCTCAAGCGCAGGTGCTGGATGATTGGGGTAGGGGAAGAGCCTATAGAGGAGTAGTTGTTGCCAACTGGGGTGAGAAATTTCACCTGGAGCCTGCGACACCACGGCAGCAGTCTGAAAATGACAGTAATGGACCAAGAAATATTTGCAGGGTTCCACTTCCTCTTCAGTATCTTCTATGGCCCGTATCCTGGGTGGTTTAGAACAGGAAATGTTTAGATGTAAAAGAACTCTCCTCCAGCACAATCTGCATCTTCAAGATTTTGTGGATCCACTGCTGACAGGCGCTGTTGCAGATACAGGTGACTCAGAATAGATGTGAACGTCTCTAGTATCATGAGTTCTATGTGTATGTCTGGTAAATCCTACTAGGCTACTCGAACTGATCTCTCCATTTCACTAGCATACTCTTGGAGGGAAGTCTTTGCTGCCTTCTTCAGGTGTGCAATGCTCTGCAGGGCTTCACCGTGTGTAATAGTCAGAAGGGAAGAGGTGTAGCAGTATCCTCGCGGTTGTAGTTCGACTGCTACCAGACAAATGTTTTGTAATAGGAATAACACCAATACCGGCGAACAGAAGAATGAGTAAAGGTGAAGGTTGGCATTTAGTAACGTCTCTTCAGTAGCGTCTAAATGTTTGTATAATCCCACTGTTGCCACCAATGTGAAAGATTTTGCTGTTCCTTTACCGAATAGCTACCGGAGAGGGAATATCTGGTTGCAATGTAGCAGATAACTAGCAAGCTTATCACGCTACTGGCAACACCTCTACGCAAAGTATCAACTATACAGAGCTGTACCGGGTTGAGAAGAATCTATTCTTACTAGAGAGCCTTACTGCAAGCACTAGTAATGGCTACTCTACTATCCATATGTGTATGAAGATACACCGTGTTCTGTCATGTAAGGAAGAACCAACAAGCTAACAAGCAACCAGCCAAACTAATTACAAGTAGTTTAAATTGTCAGTCACTTTACTGAAATACAATGGGTAATTACACAAGTAAGCTCTTTGTGCAAATTCTACGACAGCCCTGCCACTCTGGGCTAACATCAGCATGGTCATAATAAAGTTTATGCAAAGAAAGCCGGTTAAAATATAAACATGTGATTGGTCATGAAAATCAGCCCCTACTTGGTACAAACTGATCGCAAAAAATGAACTTAATAAGCTGGCACATTGTGAAGGTAGTTACCAAACAAGCTGGCACATTGTAAACGTAGTTAGACTTCATGTACATATAGCGATCAGGGGCATCCTTTCAGAATTTTCACAGAGGTGTCTCCATAGGGTGGGAGGGGAGGGGGTGCGGGGGAGGGGTGTGGTGCGGGCACCCCTCCCCCGCATATGCTCCGCGCTAGCGGAAAATTTAAAAAAAAGCTGCGTCAGTTACTTGAAAAAGACATTCCAAGTGCAAAATGCTACTGGTAATGGAACATGAACACATGTATGCATTGTAATGAGCTAAAAATTTATAGACCCTCAAATAGATAAACTCTGTTTGAGATGTTACAAAAATGGCGAGCAAGTACTCCTAACTTGGAGCTTTGTCGGTAAAACTACCAGGAAGCCTCTCTGCTTAGTCATTTAAAAAACAAGCTCACTCAGTTTCACATGAGTTTCAATTCCATGGTGGAGTATGTGGCGATTTTTCAACTAACGCACGCTCATGCAGCTAATTAACAATTATTTTAATACAAATATTTTCCCAGACAGTGCCATCCGCTGTAATGTTACGTGAAACAACTGATATATTATTTATGTCACTGTTATTGTTAAACAACTATCATTATTAAATAATTGAACTACAATAATAACTATTATAAATGAAAATAATAAATAATTATAGTCCATAAGAAAATTATTTTAATTATTGCGTATTTATTATAAATTATATACCGCAATTATGATAATAATCAATTATATTTATTTTAATATTCATTTCAATTTATTAAAAGTAATTTTATTGTAATATTTAGTAGTAGTAGTAGGAGTAGTAATAGTAGTTGTTACATTATTGCAATAATTATTACTTTTATCCGCTACAAGTAGTATGATTTTTATTAATTAAATTTGATAGCAATTATTATTATTATTTAAGATGCAGTTTATTGATAGCAATTAGAAAAGTGTGGGAAAAACAACGATTTGGGCATCACTGAACTCAGGGATGTGTTGGATTCCAGACCCAGTTGATTTGAGTTGATCTACTTTCGTGCAAGCGATTTTGATTTCAATCAACACACAACTCAAATAATAATTTTGATTCGACTCACAAAAAATGTGATTCGTGCACAGGCCTGGCATACACATAAACTTCTTATTCCCAATATATAATATTGATGATAATAATTATAATTTATTACTAATAATTATTATTCAATAATTATTATTTAATATTAATAATAATCATAACAACTATAATATAATTTTTTATAATTATTATAATAATAAATGTCATTATTTTAATAAATAATAATAATAACTAGTATTTAAATTCCCACTACTACTGTTGTTATTATTTGTTATTATTATAATAACTAATAGTCATTCTCAAGTAATAATAATAAATAAAGATTATCATTCTTCTTTATTATTATTCCTTGAGAATGTTAATACTACTGTTTTACTGGAGTTGATAAGTTTAATTAATGTTATTATTATAATAAAATTGATTAATTAAACTTATCAACTCCAGTAAAACAATATTATCAACATTATTATTCTTTTCAAGTCTTGCTACTACTATAACTGTAATAATTTAATTAAGATTCGTAGGTATAATATACCAGTTATTTTTATTAATGTTTAATTATTTTATTAGCAAAGAGGAAGACCAATAATAATAATAACAACAACATTGCAGCAAAAACGAAAATCTACTTGCTACACCAGACTAGCAACGACCCAAGAAAAATTTCTCTGACAAATAAAATGTTATTTATGGAAAAATATGGGTGATGGCTACTTTAGAGGATATATTGCTAATATAACTAATTTGCAAGTTTTTTAGGTGGAGACACCCAGTCAGTCAATTTTTTTCTGCTGCTTGCCATTAGCCATTCTACCTGGTATGTCGAAGGTTATCGTAGGAATAAAATGAGGGTCGAAGGGGAAGAGCATTGAACTATTATAATTCAATGGGCAGAGACATAGACGTCTGTTTATAGTTCTATGGGTAGATATCACTAAACTCTATGGTTAGTGCAGCCAATGACCTCTTAGCATCATACCGTTTTTGAATTCATGATCCATTTATGACAGCTAAATATATCTTAGATACAGCTTTTCCAGTAAAGCATTGTTTGAAAAAACAATTAGTTCATAAACCAAGTTTGCTAATAGCCAAGGGTAAGGGCTGTAATGGACATCAACCCATATAGTCAACTATGTACATTACATGGTTAGCTGCCAGTACTGAGAAGGCAACTACTATAATAATTTTACGGAATAAATTTTTTTTTGAACTTGCTCAGGAGTGTCGCGCGACCAGGGCGCCTAAGGCAATGGACGCCATTGGCGATCGTGCTAGCGATTTTGCTTAGCGATTGGGGAAGTCCCTCCCCCAAATTGCGCAATTTTTCACTACTGCCAATTCTTCAGCGATTCCGGTCAAACTCGCTGTTACAAAGTTAGCCTTCAATTTATTACTGGATCGTTAATAGATCGGAGCGCTGAATATGACAAGACATTATTGGAAACAAGGTAAAGTTTCTTTACATTGTGATTGGCTGATCAAAGAATCTGCTAGCGATTTTTTGATCTCGATCAAAACCTGAGGATAACCTCAAATAAAATGCTTGAGATTGCTTAGCGATTTTGTAGGAAACAGAAGTTGCAAAATCACGCAATCGCTAAGGAAATCGCTTAGTAATCGCTATATGTACATGGGGTTTAAGTTATATACAAGTAAGCATGATAGTGCATTGATTGTGAGTCACCCTCCAATATTCAAAATAGCTAGTAGCCGCGAGTAGTAAAAGGAAATTTCCTTGGCTCAGCATTTCTTCTACAGCCTGCCCCCCCTCCCCCCCTCTAGTTAGTAGAGCTTTCAACCAGACACGCCTAGCGTGTTATACCATTGACGGACCTCCAGAGCAGTCAAAAGTACACTGGATCAAATCAGTGTTTACAGCAAGCAAATACCATTTGCAGGCTGTTAGTGCAGTGGCCACTTGATGTAAAACGTATCGCATAATCATGCATGGGAGGCACTGCAAAGCCTAAAGAGTCAATAAGCACTTTCATTTTTCTATTAGATGGGTGACTGATGTGGTAAGGTACCATACGCAAGAGCAAAGGTTATGTCAGTTATTTAAGTTGGTGGTAGCCCACCACAACAAAAGAACAACAGCAACAATAACAACAAAAAACTGTTACCTAAAAGTCAAAACGAAGCCGGCTAAAAACTTTAGCAATGTTATTCAATTTCAAGCGCCTTTAATACATTGAATTTATTACAATTTAAAAATAGAATTTATTTGCTTGAAACCTGGGGACCTATTAAAGGAAGGTTAACTTACCCTGGCTGTAAATCACCGGCTGATGAAGCCACTTGCAGCAGTTTGTCAACCGATTCAGGCAGGTGAACATCTGTAGCTGGGGTTCGATATAACTGCTCCACACTAGAAGTTATAAGCAGCTGCAGGTCTGACAGTTCTTTAATCGCTCCAAGGGTTGGTTTTCTCCATCTTTTTCTCATTTCACGATACTCATGGAGCATCTTATCCGCATATGGTTTACCTTCTATTGGAGCAAAGCTCTGAAAATGTAAGATTGGTAACGAAAAATACATGAGAGGACAGTAAAGCTTAAACATTCATATTATAATTTGAGTGTTAGCCAGTTAAACGACTAAGACTTATGATAGTAATGTGTTAACACTAACTGGGTAACATCGGATGATTGCTTGCAGAGTAGCCAGTTGACTTGTTGTAGTGGAGCATTTCTCATTCAGACTGGCAATGACCCTGTTCATATGATCGTGAATTACCATCAAGTTTTCGTGTGTACTCTCAACTTCAGATCCTTCAGAAATGCTTTTCATTTCTTCAATTGAGTCATCTGAGGAACTCTCTTCTGAACTACTGAACCCTTCTGATGAACTGCTTTCAGATTCTTCATGTGAATCCTGCTCAGAATTGTCATCCTCTGAATTTTGATATGCAAAATCTTCCCAGTTAAGTTCAGAGTTTTCCAAATCGTCATTCCCCAGTTCTGTTGATTCATCGCATGCTTTTTCACTAAAATCGTCATCTTCTATAGCTTCAGCTGAATTTGTATCTGTAGCTTTATCGGAAACTTCCTTGTTGTTGGTTTTGATTGTTGTTTTCAAGTCTTCTAGTGAGTCACCACATAAAATTTCACTGAAGTTGGCTGCTAATTGATCTGTTGCGTTACTTTTTGTTTTCCTTACATACCAAAAGTAGCACTGAAGCATGGTATTGTCGACATGACAGAAATCTTCTGTCTGTTCAAAGGTGTCATCACAATTTTCTAAATCAAAATTTTCATCACCCCGGAACGTGACAAACTTGCTAAGCCATTCAAGAAGTTCAGGCTCTGGGGAGTTGTTGATTGAAAAGACAAGATCTGAGCGCACAAAAGCGAGAAAGAACTCATTGACTGCTTTGCTGAACTCTTCAAACTGTTCACTAAAAAATATAGAAACAATGATTATCAGTCAAAGATTAAAAAGTTAACATGACCATTCCGTGTCCTTATTTGTATCCATTCTTTCATCAACATTGTTTTTGCTGCTCACTTGAAATAATTACTGCAATAAAAATGGTTCATCTCAAATGGAAAAAAAAATTGTCTTCCAGTACTCCCATTTTATACGCATAAATCCTTCCATGCTGATCGAGTAAACATTTGTTATAAAAATAGTAATTGGAAGGGTTTAGCTTGGGTTAGGAATGGCGGATTGTAATCCTATGAAATATGCTGATGTAATTGATTTTATTTTATATCATAAACCTGCTGCAACTTTTCATTAGGTCAGATTCTTGAGTAACAGCCGAATTTCAAAAGAAAGCATAACTTTGTTTCATGACAAAATGATGGCTTAAACAAAGGTATGCGATTCGCAAAACAAAAATAGTGGATGATTTGCCCTAACTCAGTGTTTCTAAGGTAAATTATCCATAAAAATTGAGAAGAGGGAAGAGATTACTTGTGGAGAGAAACCATATGACTCCTGGTTCATCTAAAATTGCGACTGAACTTTGAACGTTTTTAACTTTGCGATTGATAAGTTGTTGGTATGTTATTATCGTTGTCCACCTTATAATTTAAATCTTCTACTATCTATTTTTTGCTTTGGTATTATCCTGTTTAATAACAGCTTTGATGACAGCCTATTTAAAAAAATATTTTGACTGAAAATTACAATTTTTGTTACCAATCACAAATTTGCAGTTGTAGTCTTTTGAGCGAACAACACATGATACATAATGTTACCCTTGCTATGAGACTAAACTATGGTAACTCCAAGTTACAGTGCTCGGGCTTTAGTCAGCTCTGGATCAGAGTTTATCTCTGTTAAATTGACTTCAGTTAACATTCTTGGCTGGACTTATAAAAATTGTAGTAGTTTTCTATCACCAGTATGGCAACCTTTCGGACTAAGAAAACAATAGATTCAGTATCACAATGTAATTTATTGCTTATCCCCACACTAGGGTATACAATACGAGAGTGTACACAGAGGAAGTCAACAAAATATTCAAATTAGTCACAAACACTGTTACATTTATAAAATATGATTTACAAATACAAAAGTTGAAACGCTTAAGATATTGTTGGATGAAAATGATCCTGCCCAATATGAAACGAATACATAAGAAATTAGTACTCTCGCTTCTCTGTTTTTGTTCTACCAAGATGTAGTTATCCAATCGACTTCTATGATGGTCCGTCATCCAGACAAGGTAATGTTTTGACACCTAACTTTCTGCCTGATGTTTAATAGTGTCCAGCAGTTCATACAAGCACTGCATTTCTCACAAAGCAAAGGTGGCTTAGTGGGAGAATGCTTGGCTCTCCAGTCTATAATCAGCGAACGCCCCGTAACTGCAGAACAAGTTCTTTTTCCCTTAATTGATTTCCTCTTTACATAGGGAGGAAGCAAAAGGTGAAAGTGTACAGAGAGAGGTAGAAAGTTTTCTAGTCAGTAGACTTGGAAGAAAAAGCACAAGGCAAAAAATGAGTGCAATCTCATCGCAATCTCACAAACGATTCATTTCACCAGGGGTAGTTTTATTTACGTACTCATGGAATGATTGGGATAGGAGCGGATTTATTATTTAAATTATTATTAATTATTGCGAGTATTATTCTTCAGTACTACACTCACAAAATTATGGAGAAGTTTGCTGGCCGCCAATGTGAACACACATATATATGCATATCTACAAACACGCTAGTACTAGGCTGTTTTTAATTATGGACTGAGGCTGTCAAAGAAAGGTTACTATGGGTCAATACCTATTATAAAGTAAATGCTACGGCAAATGAAGTAATCCTGAGTGAAAGTGATCTACGAATCTAAAATCTTTTGCTTATTTAAGACGAGATGAGTAAGCATAGACTTAGGGGTAATCAACAAGTGAAGTAGCTATTTACATGTACATGTGTATAATATGTCTTACCCACAACTACAGATAATAAAAACTATCATGGACTGATGCAATAGTCCATAAAAAAGCAGAGCTTGATGATAGCAAACAGCATTTCTTCACTTACTGTTAAAGAGGCTAGTGAAAACGTGGTCAAAATGAGGTAAAACTGTTATCTCCGCACAAAAAGAGTGCAAGGCCAACAAAAAAACCTACAAGATCAGTAATGACCCACAGGCAGGCTTGGGACTCGATTTTGGAAAAATAAAGGATTAATTCGATTTCGATTTTAGAATTTAAAAGAAAGGAATATAGCATTTCGATTTTTTTTTTGAAAAAGAAAGGATAAAGGAATGTACAATCGATTTTATACTCTGTATGATTGTTTATCTTGGCCAAATTTATGTGGTATTGAGTCATCTTCTAATTTATCTGTCTTTCCTGCAAATATTACATATAGATGTGTTCAGTAATTACTAGTGAAAATGATGTAACTTGATAGCACAATATCAAAGAGCTGTTTTGATCAGAACTCAGCTTTTCACCGCTGGTAACAAAAAAAACACACACATTTCATAGCCTTCATTATTATATATATATATCAATATTTCAAAGTCGTCAGTGATTATCCACCCTTCTATTATAGATATTCATAATTGGTGTAAACAATGTAGCTATAGATATGGTATGTAATATATGTATGTATAACTACTATTGCATTTCAACAATAATAATGATAAAACCGAATTATTATGGCATTGATAATATTTGATTAATAAATAATAATAGCGATTCCTAATAGGTGTTCATTGATGGGATGATTGGTATGTTGATCAATTTGTCGGGTACATAAAAAACAAGTAATAACTAATAATGATAAAAATGATGAAAGATTATTATCATTAAATAATGTTGGTGTAATTATTACGTATACTTTTCATTATTACTAGTATAATTATCATGATTAAATTGATCATTGTAATTAATATAAAATAAACAAACATAGCAAAAAAGCAAATAGTATTAATAAATAATTAGAATAATTATGCGAAAGAATATAATATTAATTAAGCTGCTGATACCATGTTCAATACAAATAGTTAGTAGAAGTGGTAGTGGTAATAACTAGAGTAAAAGCCTGCTGTTTTTGTACAGCATAAAAATCCAATTAATCAATGAGAATTATAATAAATAAATAAATGTATATTAATTAATAATAAATAATAATAATCAAAATAATAATAAAATACATAAATAATAATAATAATTGTAATTAATAAATTGCAAAAACTAAAAAATGAATAATGATTAGCTAATAAATAAATAATGATATTATAATCATAATGGTAAAAGTAAATATTATCATTAAAACTGTAATTATAATATAAAATTTATAATAATATAATTATTCAAATTATACTATTATTATTATAATTATTATAATTATAATAATAAATATAATTTGGTTGTTTCAAATTATTATCATCAAATTAATTAATATTTATAAGTATTGTAACAATTATTATTATTATAATAATTAGTAAATAATATGAATGATCTATGATAAATAGTAATAGTAGTGAAGTGGGGGAAAATCTAACATTATTATTATTATTATTATTATAATTATAATAATTATTATTATTTATAATTATTATAAATAAATAATTATAAATAATAATAATTTATTGAAATAGTTACAGTAGTAATAATAATCATAATTATCACATTTTAATATTATTATTATAATATTAAAATTATTATTATTTATTTATAATTATAATTTATTATAATAAACAATAATTATTATTATTATTATTATTATTAGAAAAATAATTGATCTGGGTACACATTATCACATCAGTTGAGTTATGCCTTAAAAAAAAGGAAAACCTAGTCACGTAGTTGTAATGATCACAGTAGTATGAAAGATATATAATGGTAGTACATGTAACATTTATCACCCAAGGTTTTCTTCTCAACTGAAATAAATCTACTGTCTCTCTGCATCATCTGCTCAAATGTTCCGGTTTGTTCGATAAATGATATTATTTATAATCTCAAAAAAAATTTTGGTTTTTCTATCATGGCTAACCTGACCTTAAGCTGTAACCTATAATGAAATAAAAGACTAGAAAAAAAATAGCAGCTAGAAAAACAGCTTAGTATGCAAAAAACGAAGCATAAACCAATTCATTTAGTGTTCAAAATCATTGTTGTAGAGACTTCATATCCTGTTTAGTGAGAAATTTTCAAGAAATTGCTACGGTTGTGGATTAAATACAGCAAAAGTCACACGATGTGGAGCTTTAAAAAACAAAAAGCTATGCTACATTGTTTTTTTTTGGTGACCAATTGGATGAAATCAGAATATTTTGACCTTTCATATCTTGAAAAAATCGATTACATCCTTCAAGCATTTAAATTAAACACTTACAGCTAATCCTTTATCATCCTGAAAACCATTGTAAATAGACTAATCGTTAGTGAAATAGCAGCGACTAGCGAAAACGATTAACGTTACGCATTCGTTTGTCCCAAGCCTGCCCACAGGGTCAGTGATGACCCGACACCATACTGGGCTGGTAATAAATTGCTGCCTTGGACAAAGATCCTGAAAAACACTAAGGATATCCACCAACCTGCTTCTGGGAGATACCTACCAAGAGTTACACTGTCAATCTCAGGCTGGATGGAGCTTATGACTACCAGGAGACTAATCGGAACCAAATATTCGACACCAGCTTATGGCTCCCCTGTCTTTGCCATTGGCACATTGTTCATATTACTTTATGTACTCTTATATTATCGGTTACCTATTTGTATCCTTGATTAGACTGGCTATGCCTTACTTTCTGTACACCTAATTTTTTAGGACCATTATTAAGTCTACTGTTTCTTGTCCATCGACATATATGGACTGTGAAGTTTTAATTATTCTCTGCATTCATTCCGTTAATGCATTTTCATGTACATTTACACTCTCGCCAGGTGAATGCCTCCCTAGAGCTGAACCTATGCCACTAAATATGATTATTAAACTAGCAATCTACCTAGTTAGTATGAGCCCAAGGCTCAATCTATACCGTAAAATCTGATAGCAATTTATAAGTTGTCACTATCCATACTGACACAGTGGATAGTGGCAACTGTATTAGGTACAGCACTAATGACTAGCGGTATTTTGAGGTAATCAAACCAGATCCCGCCACAATTGTTTCTAAGCACCTGTGTAATGGTTCTGATTGGTTGTATCACTATTCTGGATACATATTCCCTGATGTTGATTGGTAGATACCTTGTTTGGCACAGTAACATCCTGTAGGGCTATTTTATAAAAGCAGGCTAATGGTACTGCTTGGAACTATTTAGTTGGACTTTGTTCTGTTTGAGTACATTTTAAAGGTACCAGTAAAGCATTTTCAATTCAAATGGTTGTGTAGAACCGACAGGGGATTATACTAAAAATAAATATGAAAACAGCTAAAGATACTTTTCCATGTAATTGTGACCACTGTTTTTTTCTAATTGCAACCTACTATAATAAAAATTAGCAGCAAGGTAGTGGCCAACTCCTTGCTTCATATGAATAATGGGTTTGGACTTTCAAAATTAATAGAATACTAAACCACTTACCTTCATTAATGAATTCATCTATACATTTCAAAACAAAAGATAATTTACTCTACATAGTTACATATCTAAGCATCAACATAGAATGCAATCAATCATCACTTGCCTGTTTTCTTTCTTTTGAAACTTTAAAATGTTCTGCAGTCTTTTAACCGCAGCTATAAAGTCACTATTCTTGTGGTAACCCGTCACTTCCTCGTCCTTGAATCAATGAGAAGCGTTTAGATAAATAAAACCAAATACTGACACTGGGAAGCAAAGTGTCCTGAAAAATGTACGTTTCTACAGATAGATCAAGGGAAAACTAACGGTTAAGCCTTTCTGCCAGTGTAAAAAACTGTCTAAGATTTTCAGCCAGAGCAGAAGTGTAATTGCTTACTGTAGGTTACATTGAAAATTATCAGGCAACTCATAGCGCGTAACAAAGCTAACTCAAACGTCTTTAATTAGCTACTTGAATAGTTGAATGAAGCTCATCAATACTAATGTGGATACTCAAATGTAAACAGATTATAAAATGTGAAATAAAACCTTTTGAAATGCACTTTGACCAGCCGCAAATATAAATCAATAACATATGGATTAAAAGAAAAATATTTATTATTAACAAACTGTTGCTGTAAAAGATAATATTTTAGTTATAATATTCCAATGCGAATTTACGCCAAGGGAAGCTAAAATTCTGATTTGAAATTGTTACTTGCATAATTGACTTTTTTCAGCATTTATCAACAAGTTTTCACCTTTACGTCAAACACTGGACACAAATAAAACCCATCGCATTTATCTCAACAGCCCATACTGTGGCATTGTTTGTTATCAACCCAATGTAGTTTTTAAGAATGAATACTAATCAAAATCAGCTAAAAGTAAATAAAGAGTACGCGGAAACTGTAATAAATAGACAAAGAATATGAAATCATTGTACAAACGAATTGTAGACTGTCAAGCGTACAACCAAGAAAACCATATTTTCATTGCATGTAGATCTATGTTGTGTGTCGTTTATTAAAGATTTATTCACTGCCTCACAAACACAACACCACATAAAATAAAAATGAAAATACGGTTTTATTAGTTGATTGGTGAATGCTTAAATTGGCAAATCAAATTGCACAATGAACAAAAAAAAAGCTGCAAAACTTCACTTAAACTGGACAAAAATCTAAAATTGTTGCTTACTCTATTGATTAAAAGTTTAAAGCAAGTGCATAGCTTCATTTCTGCTGATACATTTAGATCAATTACATTTTTCTGCAACACACTTTTCTTAGTTATTTTTTTCAAGATAGTTTGAATTATCTGGCAACCATTATTGCTAACACCCGATCATGAAAAAATACAACCTAAACAATCAAAAGATCAGTATTCCTATATTTACCCCAACTGCTTCTGTTACAAACTGCCCACTTCGACAGTTTTCAGAGTTTGGTTTTCCTGGTACAATGACGTATTTAGCATAGAGCCTTTTGAATTCCAGTTTCGGCCAGTAAATACTACAAAAACAGACATGATGAAAGCTTTTTATAAACACTTTCTGCATTTAATTTTTAACGAACGCCATGAGAACTGTAAATTAATAACTTGATTACAAAAAATAATCAGTGGAAATGAGATCGAGAGACATTGACCAAAAAAGTTTAACCACCTAGTGGATCCCTGCAGCGTAGTGATAAGCCCAGGCTATAATTTTCTGTAAAGTAATTGAAACAGTTTCTGTAGACTAAATTAAAGGAATTCGTATCCACAAGAAATGACAAGTGAAATAAAAAGAAATTGCTGTGGCTAATTACAAATCACCTGCTCATCTCAGAAGTTTGAAGGCGTTTAGTAGCACCATCGATGACTTTCTCTCGTAAACTTTTACATAAGTCAACCCTGGCTATCCAGCGTTCTGGATCATCAATTAATGCGCCAAAATCGATATCTGACAAATAGGTCATTAGCTCTACCAGTGCTATCTCATCCTGGAATAAAGTACCTCTTGATTGACGAACGAATGAATCAGACAAAGGTGAGTAGAATGCATAGAAATAATGAGTGCATGCTTTAATCAGTGAACTATACATTGCCTACAATTTTTCTCAGAAATGCTTTTATTTCAGGACATTGAATGTCAGGAGTTATGTTGCCAATTATTCAAAGGCAGAAGTTTGTTGTCTCTATGATTGCTCATTTTGAGTATTTTTTAATGATATTCTTAGACAGATTCATAAAAACTGGGAAAAAGTATATCCAATATTTCAAAATTCAATTGAAGACGCTTCAACAATCTAAACATGAACAGACCCAGAATGCTGAGACCCAAGTTTCTTTCCATCAACAGCAATATTTCCTTTCAAGAAAGTTGATAATTTCATTCCTGGTAAAAGAACTAGCTCAGTAGTTATTTTTCAGGTAAATGAATAGTTTCATGTTAGTGTAAGCTTTGTTGAGTCTTCTGATTGCGAAAGTGGTAGTTAACAGGTTGTAAATTAACTATTTAAACAACGGTGATGATGCTAATAAATTATTTTTAATTGCTTACAATAACTGCAGAAAAATTATAGTTCATTTTTGTTCTTTATATAAAAAAGGTAGCCTGACACTGTTTTATTTCATGTATGTAAAACCTCTGGCTATATTTTGCTAGTCACAGAGTAATTAGTTTCATTTCAAAAAATAGTTTTATAAAACACGACATTTTGTACTAGACTTTTGGAGATGGTCTTTTTCATGTTTTCGCTCTTGTTATGGTTCATTTTGCTTCAAAAAATTGCTTACTTTCTTGAAATTATTTCTTCCTTCTAGCTGTGCAACCAGTTTATAGTTTTGAGTAGAAGTTTTTGTCAATTAAATTATGTCGGGTCAGTCATGGTGCATTGCCAAAGAGTTGTGTGCACAAAAAATACTTGTTCAGCAAGATGGTCTAATAGTTTTTTATATGCGCTTATAGAATAAAGGGTTTTGGGTCATATAAAGTTAAGTTTAATATTATAACACAAATTATTGATTTTTAAATAGTATCAACAAAAATAAAAAAATTAAAAGGGGATAAAGCTGTTAGATTTAAAGAGGCATGTAGCGAAGGAAAATAAAAGAGCTTTAATGATATACCTTATGGGTTCGCAACGTTTTTGACAAGGTTTTTTTTTTAAATGTACATGCCTTAATAATAATGCGTACAGAAAATGCAACATGTGAAATTTTTCAAGTGTTAAGAGTGCAAAAGTCTTTTTTAATGCATTAAAAATAAAAGACTCGAGAATTTCATTTTTCATAATTTCTAGAAAAACTTCTAGTATTGGTAGTAGCAATGAATACATTTGAGTTAGGTAGGAAATCTCAAACTGAAGTTAAACGCTCTAATCTAAATGAATCATTGGATGAGCAATTAACTTCCCATTGACCTTCAAAAAAATGCAGTTTACTGAGCTTGCAAAATACCAGCAAATATAATTTAAATGCTCTGGTTATGTATCTTCAACGATATTTCACACTCACACTATTGGTATTTATGTTTAAGTTAGTTGTTGTGGAAGCTTACATTGTTGCCAAGAAAGCGGTCAATTCCACAAAAATCAAAGCAAGATGATTTAGGTGCAGCATGTACCATCCAATTGGTAGATATTGTTTCATCAAATCAGCAGAGGATACAATAATGAGAAGGGGTGGGTGGAGAAGGGGTAATAAAATATAAGGCAGAGAAATGGTACTACCATAGGGTAAGGAGGCAGCATAAAGAGCTTTAAACTTTATGTATTCTGTAGGTGAAAACAACAGAGGAAACAAATAGTTATGAACACAGGTCAAAGTTTAAAAAACAAAGAGAAGAATTAAAATTGAATGAAGAGGGACTTTAAATTCAAGTTTTGGACAAATCAGATTAGTGCAGGATTAGCTTCAGTACTTAATCACAAAAAAAACCTAGCACCAACTCAATGAGTGGAAGTTTTTTTTGTATAAATGTTTAGTTCCTTTGCAAAAGAACAATTCTTTAGCGTTGTGTCACAATCATCGATTGTGCAATAGCCCATGTATAAAGAGGGGAACAAATTATGAAATAAATATAATCACTGCTAGAGGGAAGCTGTATATACAAAGCTTGAAACTGCAAGTATTCTATAGACGAATGCAAGAGTGAAAAAAGAGTTTTTACTGAAAAAGTTTTTGATGTGGATTAAAACCTGCCCATTAACTCAAATAATGCTCTACTGATTGTTTGACGGTTTATCTGGAAACACAGGCTGCGAAATCAAGCAATTGGTCAGGCGGATTGGGAGCTAATCGGCATATGCGCATACTGTTTAACTTTTAAGTTGAATAGCGGGAAGCTTTGAATTTTTACACCAAACCTGGAAATGACTCAAGCTGGCATTGTTGTCTTCATTTTCAATTTTATTGACGAGTTGAATTAATTTGAGCAATAGAATGTAAAACCTCTTTTTGCCGCAAGGGTGACTCTGCTAGACAAGAAAAACTGAGTATTTACTGCTTTCTCGGGAGAATCAAGAATCTGGTCTTTGACTCCAACAGCCACCGCTTCTCGCAGCTCAAATACTGCTGCCATGTTTGAAAAGCACTCCTTTTGACTTTCATAGACAACATGGATTTGAGGAATACCATAGTCACCAGGAAACTTGTTTTCGAGATGTTTCACCATCAAACTGTTGATTATCTATTAATAGAAATGCAAATTCATGCACAACAATACCATTTACAAAGATCGCAGTAAAAAGACCATTCCTAACTGTAAACATTATTTGTACAAAAATTAGAGTAACTATATGCAAATACTATAAAGCTGCAACTCAATTTCTTTTCAAAACCCCGTTGTTGTATACATAGTGATAATTTTCGTTGGTTTTGTGTAGCATCGCTTGATAGGGCAACCTCATTAATACATTGTATGGTATTAATACAAAAAAAAGCTTTGAAATAAGTTTTTTGTGACGAACTATTTTAAAACAGAAAGAACAAGCCATGCCAACTAAAGAATAATTAACTGATGATTGTCTTTCAAAGAATTGGAGCATTAGCGGGAAATTTATAAGTAAATAAACTATTACAGTGGTTGGCAGTGTAACTCATTTCCAGTACTCTCTGAGGTTTATAGTCGTGCAGAAAGTCCTACAAGCCACAATAGCTCACCTCAAACGATTCTGATGATGGTTCAAAGGAGTGACTCAGGCATATGAAATCATGAAGATAACAATGAACAAGCTCCTTGTTTCGTTTGGAGGTCACGTCGCACAGTACTCTTCCGATTGGCTGCTTGAGAAAGCGTTCTCCAAGCAGACCGACATCGATGTCTGTATGTGAAACGAAACTATAACTCCATACAACGTGACTCAACATTCATATGAAGAAATATCTCTGGCCTCTTCAGCTAGTTTATCCAAAAGTAATACTTGACACATTGAAATTTGATTAAAAGTTGAGCCACCTCTTGCAAATGCCAAGCGATTAAGGAAGCAAACTTCACATGTCAAAATTATATTTTTCCATATTTTTCTTTACACTCGCTTCGTAAAACAAAGCAGAATACGATGGTAATGTTGATAAATCTACCAAGCTCTGCAGACACAACTATTCATGCATCACTTACTAAATACTGTAATAGTTTTTCGTGTTACTTGCCAAAAGATCATTACTGGTACTGCAAGAACTGGTTATTTTATGCCTACTCTGTGCTCTTGTGGTAGCGTGGCTACAGAGGGCAAGGCTTATTATCCTTCTATACGAGATGAGATAGAACACTGCTGAACTGCAGTAACGACGGAGGTTGGCTACCGGCCAAACTAATCTCAAATAGTTGAAAGTGTGAATATAACTTTATTCCTTACTCTCCTATAATGCACAAAATTGCTGGAAAGGTGATTGCAAAGTAGTAACAAGTGTAATGTCTCCTTAATACTGTTAGTTTCCTGTACCGGTAAGTGAGTGTCTTCAAGGCGTGGTCCTAAACTGGCACAGATTCCTATGAGTGTCCAAGCGCCTTCCTGGCTTGTGGGAATTTCTCTATAGTGTATGAATCCTCCTCAGCTTGTCTTGCCAACGCAAAGCACACACGAGTACAATACAGTCGCTTACAATATTCAGCGTTACTGCTACCTAATCAAATACTGCCTGGCTGGGCTGCATGCAAGAGCTTATATATGAGTAGCAGAATCACAGGAGTATAAAATTATTTGATTGGCTGATAAAAAGGTAAACAATATTGCATGTCAATACTAAAGAGAATAAAGAGCGGGAATGCCTGTTGGCTCAAAGCCAACTATAGTGCACTGCACAGCCGTGAGTGCTCAAGCGGATGAGTCATAGAGATAATAGTTGATTAAATACGTTGAACAAATAGATGCAATGCTGGCTGCGAGTGAATGTCACACTGTGCATTTCCATTACAATACTAACTCGGCTTGGAATCTTAACCTGCCATCTCTGTAATGCTGCATGCACACCAGCCAGTTCTGATATGACAGATTAATATCTGGTTATTACTGATAAGCTGCTAGTCGGAAACTAATTAATGAATGCTGGAAAACTACCGCCCCCTATGGTTACAGATCTATGCCTCTAAGCTGCTGCAACAACCATGTAATTATTTAATAGTATATGATAGTTGGCTACTGACTGGAAATGGAAACCTGGAACATGACTCGCTGTCATTGCAACTCCTACTTCATTCACAAACTTATTTGACATTGATATTGGCAACCAAAGTTGAAATTGTTGCTCAGGTCGATTTTATGGTTCCTTTAAACAACGATAAACATTGTGCTTTGACCAATTATTGTCAAAAAAAGTTAATAACTTGGTGATCGGAGATTTTTCAGGCCCAATTTTGTTGGTGTACATGTAGCATAAACTATTATCGAGTAGTTGGTGTGCAATTGCAAAGAAGCTGAAAAACAACAAAAATCTAGTATAAGCTTGTCAATTGTTTCAGATTCCCCAGCTCAGACACACTAGATAGGTTGGTAGTAACAGGCTATGTACATTTTTCGTAAACTGAGAAATATGCAATAATGTCCAAGTATTCGCCAAATACACTCCAGGTCGACGGTTTTTGTAGAACAGCACAAGTGTTTGGTAATCTACACAAAATAGTGGACATACGGCATGCAAGTGGCAACAAATCACACTATGAGTTTTATAAAATTGACCAACAACATACAGTACATATATTTATACCAAAAACCATATAGTGGTTGACCCAATAAAAAATACGGGCTAAGTTGGATGAAGCTTGAATCTCTGCCAGCCCACTGATGTCAATTTTCTATTGAAGCTGTCATCTTTCATCTTCATCTACATCAAGCTATATATGTGATGCTGTTCTTTACATATACTCCTGCTCTGACCAACTTTCGCAAAGCTTGGTTTACACACTTATTGGCTTTGCTCAATTAAATGAGTTAAATTAGAGCAGTGCACCAACTTGATAGCCTCCTAAGTACTTTTTGTGTTCCTCCTTGGTTCTATCTTACTTCTTCGGTCCCGTAGTAACCAACATAGCCATACCAACCAGGTGATGACTGGGCTTTATCAACCCACACCTTCCACCTTCCATAGCCGATTGATACTGAGTTTTCTCATCAATTATTTTCTGGGGGGGGGGGGGGGGGGGGGGTGAGGGGTTTGGCAGAAGTTATCATCAACTTGGTAACTCCCTCCCACTGTTAGAATTGATAATTCCTATGACATCCCTCGGAAAAACTTTCAGGGGTAAATTTTCACTCCTCACACTTATTGTTACTCAATTTCTCCCCAGTAGTCATAGAATAAACCGTGCATTTAAATGAATTGCTATCAGGAGTTTTCTTAATTACTAGATAAATATGAAAGCACTTTACACATAAGGAGCACCATTTCAATTTGACATGGCTTTCTCTACTAGTCCCTACCCTTTCCATTTCCCCAACTCTTCACAGTCATCATTGTGTCTGACATTACTTTTGGTCTCGCAAATCTCACTCTTCTTTGCGCTTCTGATATTTTATCATTCTCCTTCTAAAACTTTCTCTTCTCGCTTTTTTTCCTCATTCACAAATTACAAAAATAACTGAGCTTTGTGTAATTATTCACCTCATTGAATACATTTATTCCACATCTTTAAAAACCCAGTGCTATATGGGCCATAAAATAATATATCAGCGCTTGTCCTGAAGTCAAAATAAAGAATTTTGTGTATAAATTTATTTCAATTATATTTTTTCATATTTACAGGAATACTTAGGTATTATGCCATGTAATAGCATAGCGCCTCTATCCAAACCAGGTGACATGCGGTGGCTCTTTCTGGTGGTAACACGATAGTCGTGGTAATATCAGAGGTATTAATCAATCTTACTGTTGATTCTGGCACAACCTCAAACTTTACTTAGGACTCTTCTCCAAGAATTAGTAACTCTTCTGAGCAGTCAGATTTTCCTCCTGATTCATATAGATGTTCTGTCGCCAACTCATCAGTTAGCCTAGTAAGCAGTCCACCCTATTATTCTTGCAATGTGGGTTTGATCTTAGACGGTTGAGCTTCCAACAGTGGTCGGTTGCGAGCACCTGTCAGCTCCAAGGAACTAGTGGTGTTTCTCTCACCAGTTTCAACTACATGTTTTGGAAAATAACTGTAAGAAGGTGGCTAGTACCTTTTTGCTTGGACTGTTGGACAATGAGTAAGGGGGCGCTTTATATTAGAAAGGTTGCGGAAGTTCTGACTTTTCCATTATCGACAAACTCAACGGGGTTGAAGCATTTTGCTTAGAAGGCTAGGCCATTTCTATCTCTTCACTGACCTCTCTTGTTCCAGCATTGGATAAAACTCCTTCGTACTCCAATTGTGAATGCTTGCTAGTGGTATGGTCACTACATACATGCGGCTACAGGACATTCATTGTTGGTTCATTTCTGGGGCTAGAGGAATGACGGTATTCCTCAGCTATCACAAGCACTGGAGGCAAAGAGGTATTGGGGACTTGTTGCAGACTGACCAGACTGCTGGTGGTGCCATCTACTAAGGCATTTCTAGATGTTGTAGGAGAGCTTCTGGGGTGTCTGCCTCTCTCCAAGAACGAGAATCCTCTCTCTATCCCGATGATGATGGATGCAGCAGACACATTTAGTTGTCAAGTAGCAATGATTTTTGCCCTACTGTGCTGTACTTTAATAGGGAACGGTAGGTGGTAATCTCAACAGTATGGTAGGTCTCCCATGCCGTAGTTTCTACTGTAGATATTTGTGTAGAGAATTTCTCTGTATTAAAAGGGGTACACTTTGTACTCCGAGGCCAATGAGAACTCATCCACTAAATTTGCTTGCGTTTGTCTCATAGCATATTGCACTGCTTTGGGGTGTCGTCCAGCTAAGTTGGAGCTGGGTGACTGGCTGTCTGTTTGGAGGGTTACCGGTTGCCGACTGCAGTTAGTTGCCAGTGGCAATACTACCAGCGATGATCATTTCCCCACTGGTTGGTAGGGTTTGCGAACTTGATCGTTCATTGCTCCCTTGGGATGGTGCCTAGCACATGGTGAACCTGGCTGCAAACCAAGCATGGTGGTTTAGTTTTTGTCTCTCTAAGAGGTGAGGGTCTCAGGCTCTCTGTGCTGTCTATGGACCGGATTTACACATTCAGGGTGTTCAGGAGAACCGGAAGGGGACCCAGGGTAGCAGGTGTTGGTGCACTATGTACTTGTCATACTGGGGGCTTGGGGGAGACATGTGACAACAGACTCCTAGTAACAGTTCCTGTCCAGTTCTCAAAGAGTATCTTTATTTGAAGGTATACGTAGCCTGCCGGGGTGGCATCTACCAAGTCCATTGGCTGCATCGCCAACAAATGTCATTGCAGAGAAGATTTTCTGATTGTGGTGCTGAAGATATCCAGCATCATTCTGTGCATGGTTCTGTGAGAGAGGTCAGCTTATGAATTGAGTAGCAGATGTTCTACATCATTAGCATGGCACTTTGATAGGTGTTTTTTGCTGCTCTACAGGCTGGTGAGGCACAAACTAGCTTTCCTTGACATCAGAACAAAACATGCTCTATCGGCAGTGAAGATATTTTGTGGAGGTTAACCACATTCAAATGCGCTACCGCTTAGCGCATATCGTAAGTAGAACATAATCAAGCTCTCCGGCAACTTGTTTATTTCGGCCAAGTCTATAAACTAGGTGATAAAATTTTTCATATCACCGTCTCTGTTGAACTTTAGTACTTTGAATGTGGTGGGTGAATTTGCCTGGGTTAGGTTGCAGAATGGCTTGCAATGCTTCAGTCAGTCTGCTCATCACTGCGCCTTACCAGTGAGTGATCTACCGATACCGCGCGCTTTATGGCTGGCCATTCCTTAACTGATGGGAACTGAACTTGACTAAAATCTAGGTAATGTTCAGCACAACTGGATCTTGGGCCAGGGTCCGTTTTTCCAGTGCCTCTAACAGTTCTAGAACTGGGGGTGGTAATACCGTGATAATACCTGGCAGCCTGAAGTTGTAACATCTGTTACTGGGCTTGTGCATGGCTGCAGGGTGGAATCGGCACAAGCCTGCAGCAAATGCTAGAAGGAGACTATAGAAAAATACAGTGCAAAGAACAAGGTTACCAGCTGAGCAACACTACAATTGATGCTTCTAGCAATTGAGCCAGTATAGCAAATACATGACTTTCAATCAGTTCTGCTGTAGTTGGAGCAAGCTCAGCAACTGTACATTCTGTGTAGTTGGTTTTCTTGAGAACCAAAGTCAAGGCTACTAGCTGACCACTGCTTCAAGCTATAGGTAGCTAAGGTCAGCGGCTTTCAATCTGCTAGGTCGATAATAGCTATGCCGGTATAGAATAAGGCATTTACACTCATTCTCTCTTTGAAAGTACAGTATTGTTATCACTACTACTGGTTAGAGTGAACTCTCTGCTCCCATAGGAAATATGCAAGCCGGTTACCATTGAGAATAAACCTACTGGGTGCAGATATGCAGACACTTTTTTGCTTACTGGCACAATATGCCATCAGATTTCTCTGTTGACCCATTGAGACTCATGCCTTGCAGCAGCTATCCCGGCACAGTGTACTCCAGCAAAAAAAGCGCCTGTGTCAAACGTACCAGCTGCTTGCTCCAGTTGCAGCAGTCCAGTACACCTTCATACCATATTTCAGTGCATTTGTAGGCATAAAAACTCACAGGATGGGAAGGTACTGTATTTCACCTCTGCCATCAATGTAATGTAATTTGGTCAGGTTTCCATGAAATACCACTATTCTCAAGTATTATACTTCACTCCAGAGGGGATACTATGCCGGTATTTACATTGAAAACTGTTGACCTTTTACTGGAGGATTAGTTGGGAAACACAGAGCCCATGGCTAAGACAAACTGCTAAATGGCTTTATTCATTATTACTAAGTTTTCGGGTGGGAATGCTCTAGAGTGGTGGTATTTACATGTATGAATGTGAAGATTAAAATGAACTCCAGCTCTTATATAGGCAGGCTGGCAGGAGGTTGATGCATATAAGAATAAATCAAGAAGAAGCAATCTAACCAATGCAATATAATATATAAATAATTAACCAATAATATAATGCAGAAAGTTTAGATAATTAAGCTGGGTAGGTGGCTAAAAATTGAAGTACTGGTCTTATTGTCCAACAGCTGGCTCCAAATAGTCATAGGGCTATAGCTAGCCTCAGGTGGATGGGATTATTTGTCCAAGAAAGGTTATACTTTCAGTTTCAGTGCTGGTTTCTCTAACTAATCGGACCATCTTGTGCCAGCCCAGTGGAGCGACTATTGGCACCGATGGGTTCAATACCAGCACAGCAGGGGTCAATACCATCATTGCAGGCTATGCTACTGGAGCAGCAGTTTTTTTTAGTGGTGCTTCTAAGGTGCGGCTTTTACCATTATCATGCACCAAAATCTACCACAATACTAATTTCTTTCGAAATGATACCAATGTAATAGAATCGTTACTAATTCCGAAGCAACAGCATACAGGGAAATTTGTGCTTGGCTTTTTTAAAATGGAAAAGCTATTGCCACTTTTGTGTCTTTCAAAGCTGTTATTTGCATCTTGTTTTCAATATTTATTTTGAAACTAATATTTGTCTTTTCTTATTTACATCATATAGCAGATAAAATTACGTGGGCAAACTTAATAGCAAACTGGAAGAATATTGTTGTACACAATTTAATGGTCCTATGAGGGGCAATGAACTGTTTCTACGGTAGCTGCTATGTAACTTGATAGCAAACGATGCTTAGTCATGGACTATAAATATGTAATGAAAATAACAGATAAAGCAATGGAGAATGATAGTTGCCGAAAATCTATTAGACAAAGTTTATAACATTAATGCAGGACGTGGTTAAAAATGTTAAGAAATTGTAAGTGATACTTTTTATCTGATGTTCAATAAATTATAGCCTGTATAAAATCTCAGAACGGCGTCAATGTCAAACCAGCAATATTTTCATTACTCCATCGGTAACTAACGTGAGAAATAATATATGACACTTTTATAATTCTTTGTTAATCAATAGACTCCAGCAGACTCTTTGCTACCACCATAAGTCAGCCTTCTATGTATATAACATGCTCTGAGCACAGTTGTACAGACTCTATTTATTACACTCAGGTATAAATGTATCAGCCTTTCAATTGTCTCTGCGCTGGGTTGTTTACGCAATTCAGTTTGTAAGAGTGAGATACAAAAGTTGATCCACAATAAAAAACGCATGTGCAACCGCTGTTGAGATAAAAACACAACTGTTACTTGCCAATCTTCTATAGAGCCATTTAAGCTCTATGCTAGGTTTCACAAAATTAACTATCGCCTTTTAGTAAAGAGTAATATTATAAAGATTTGTTGGTGGAAAACAGAGAAACCATTTAGCTGTAAACGACACCAAAGTTACATGTTTTTACATTTTTCCTTTGAATTTTTAATGGTCAAGTATTAAATCCACAAACTGATATGATTAATTTTGGAGTAAATTGTCCTACAATAAACTTCTTAACCATCCAATGGAAAATCTTTTAATCAGAAAAGCTTCTAAAACAACTATGACATAACTAGGCAAGTTTCCTAATGAAATAATGACCGTTATAGACAAAAATCAACAGGGACAACAATTATACAAAAATTTTGTAGTAATTAGCAAATAAGCTCTTACTATGCAATGCTTTTATATTATACATTTCTTGTTTGATTTATATTATGAATTACTTGGATGATGATTAACTCCAATAATTTTTTCGATAATAGGTCATTGTCTCTTTTGTGGTTTGATAATTCTATAGTTATTATTCAACAATAACCAATAATCTTAGCAGGTCTACTACAGTATTTAGTTTGGATCAGATAATTAAAAGTGTTGTAAATGCTGTAGTTGGTTAAACAAAGTGAATGAAAGTATTTTTCGTGTCAGATTTGGAATTTTTTTTGCTCAGGGCTTTTTTCCATTTCCATTTACTACTTACTGCAATCACAAACATACCTTTCTCCCCAGGAATAGTGTCCATCAATGAATCAACAACATCTTTAATTCTCCATGAAAATGGGAATGCTACTTCAAATCTCATCTCATTTTCATCTCCTATGTGAAACATTTTGAATCCATGTGGAAGAGCCTAAAAAACATTGACAGCTATGGTAACTACTGACTGCTGGTAGCTGAATTAAACAGTCACTCAGTTGTAATGCGGTAGATTTTGGTGCATGCCAGTAGTAAACTACTAGTTTGCTATCAAAACACCAACATAAGTGTGCTGGAATTCTCCCTCCAGCCCTTGTAAAAGTGCTGGGCCAGTTGAATGACTTGCTGTGCCGGTAGCACAGCTTGCAGGGCCAGTCTTGACCCCTGCAGGGCAGGTAGTGCCCCCGAGATCAACCCCGTATGGTGATACTGGGCTGGTACAAGATGGCCGCCTTAGCCGAGGATCTCTAAAGCCATTTATTAGGAGCCTACTCCAAACCTGGAGCCAGAAGTACCCATTTTTGGATCGGCATATATAACGACCACAGGCTAGGTATAGCCTCGGGACCCTATGATGACTATGATTGGACAATGGAGATAGCACTCCGTCCTTTAGCCACTTGACACCATTTACCTTTAACTTTGTTTCACTGTATGATTTGTTAACTATCTACATGTATATATCCACTATTAGTGGTCAATTTACTTCTTGTGCATTCATTCTTATATATAATATGTAAAATACTTTCTGCCAGCCTGCCTATATAATGGCTGGAGCTCTTGTGTTTCTTTACATTCATTCATTCATGTCTTGCCAATTACCCTAGTGGATAGCCACCCTAGGACGTTGGTACTGAAGAATAAAGCCACTATTCAAACAGCACTCTGTGTAGTTTGTCTGAGCCGTTGACTGTGTGCTTGCGAACTGATCCGGCAGTAACTGATCATAGTTTTCACTGTCATAACGGCACAGTGTCTTCTCTGGAGAGAGGTATAATACTTGAGATCAGTGAAATTTTGTGGAAACCATACCGAAATGCTATACAGTAATTTTACGATGTATTATCAGGCATTGGAGTATCTTTCTATGGGAGGCCCTGTTTTCTAGCTTAGCTGAAAAACCATTTAAATATTACTTCTGCTAAACGGATATAAAAGTTTTCTCGAATTTCTGACAAGCAAAAAATAGCCACAATTTCTGCAAAATACAGATTTTGCAGGAAGTAATTTGAGAAAAAATTATGAACAGTTGCTAAATATAGCAGTGCTGTCTTTGTCTTTTTACTCAAACTTGCATGTTTTTTTTTTGTTCATTTGCAGTTCCAACACAACACAAAAAAGTTTAAAGATGAAAAAAAGCAAAGTACATCAAAAAAGACTGCTGCAAAAAATTTCTGCTGCTTGCTGGCTCACCTGGTCATAAGAAAGTCCTATCTCATGAGGTAGCTGAAACACATTCAGCCACAATTTATGTATCCCTTTGTAATTTGTGTTGCCTTTGTCAGCAAGAAGCTTGAGGTTTCGATGAGGGTCAATGCTTGCTATAACAGCTGCTATAGCGGGTCTGAACTCTTGTTCAAGAGTGTCAACCAAAGCTCTCCTGCGAATAAAAACATTTCAAGAATAATTTGTTGCTAACAATTTTTAATTATCCTAAAATGAATTTTAGCCACATCTTTTTTTATACGTCAAACATCTTAAAGAATGAGCATTGCGTCACTTTATTTTTAACAGATTAATTGAAAAAGCTGGTTTGCCGCTTCACTTTGGGAGCATGCAAAATAATAATAAAGTTTTAATGAATGTCGGCTATTTAGATTGCCTTAGCGTTTCTGCTTTTTTCATTTTGTTAGCATCTGCAGCATTGACTCTTGTCCAGTGGACGCCATAGGTAAAGTTTTGCTTTTCAAGCAGCTGACGAATGTGTCTCAAGAACTGGTTGGCAAAGCCTGTAACATTAGGAAATTGTTGAACCAATCAGCACAAATAGCTATTTACCATACCAGAGAAATTTGGTCAGATAATAGACATTGACTTACTGGGTACTTCATTGAGTAAACGATTTAGAACTTCTGCTCTGTCATAGTTTTCAGAGTGATGAGCCCCAATGACAGAGAGAGCTTGATGAGCACATGATTTTATGAACAACAGCTGATCAGGAAATATATTCTCGGTTACTGAAGGCTGTGCTTGGTCTTGTTCCAAAGACTTCTCGGTTTTCAAGGCCTCCATGTCTCCATACCAATCATCCTAATAGTAATTAAAACAGGTAAAATTTTTAATCTTTTGATTTTTTTGCCAAACCACTATAGAAATAGAAAACTTATGTTCAACGAAGTATTAAAAGAATTCACGATGTGTTCGTCGAAAAAAGGACATGACATAATAAGTGATCCTAAGTCAATACACTGAGCATGGCTCAGAACATTAGTTTTGAACACCATAAATGTTTAACAGCTTCTTATAGATTGTCAGCTAGATCATAAAGAAGATAACTCCTCATTTGGAAAGTAATTGAGAAAATCTGAAAACCACATCGTTATACACTCATATAATTTGTAATTTGGCCCCTTTTACACATTACTTTTTTTGATGATGATAGTTAACTTAAAAAAGTTTCTGGGGACGTGAAACTGATCTGGTAAAATGAGCAAGTTAGACTCGCATATCACTTTTAGTTTATTGTTCAGTTTCATTCGTGACCTATGAACAATATAAATAAAGGCTTGCCGATGTTTATTTTTTATTGGTCGAGCATATTTTGTTGATCATCGAGTGGAAAAAAAATCATTTATCGTGTTTATTGCCGTTATAATTATTTTGCTTTTCTTGTTTGGGCGAACACCAGTCAAGAATACCTTTATTTAATCCTGTGTCACATGATGAAACAAATCTTTGTGACCCAAACTGCTTACTTAGAATGCAATTGAAACAAACAAAAACCGGCAATCTCATTCTAACATGTGCTAAAATAGGTAGTAAACCAAAAAGTCTAGGGAAACTTTTAATATCTCTCGGCAGCACATTTGAAAACAATCAAAGCGTGTTACAATGGTGGTTAATTCAGTTTGAAAGCTGCACCTTTATTCGATGCTAATACATCAGATGCCATGACGATTCACCTTAACCGGAGTTTAATTTTTATGACTGAAGGAATGAATATCAGTGCTCATTGACGGACATGAAGATTTAGTCTGTAGCTGCATTGAGTAGTATATCCATAGTTGACCATAATTAGGGATCAGTGGATTGAAAGCAGATGTTTGAGTCACCTGATCACAAATAAGCTTCATTTCAAATCATACAGCTCTAAAGCATGAATGTTTGGTAGCCCGAAAAATTGTGCAGTTGATTGATTGATGTAATTGGCGTGCTGACGAAGCACACAAACATGATTGGCTGATAACTGCTCCATAAAACTTAATAAAACTGAGTTAAATTTTGGAGTCAAGGCATACTAGTTGCAGGCATTAACAGCGCCAATTAGATAATTCAAAACCCTCCTTGGTGAAGCTATGAAAGATGATACTATGTTGATTATGTTGGTAAAAAATGATACTATTTATAAGCCATACAATACAAGTCAGAATTATTATTTTGTGATGTTAATGTGAATTTTTCCTTTACTCTTTAGTTCAAATGATATTTCATGGTACCCTTTATATTAATAAAGTTCAAAATTAAGTATTATCATTTTTGATAATTATTAATTCTGATTAATTATATATCATTATTATTTTGATGGTTTTTTTTAAAGAATGGCTCTAGTCATTTTCTATTTTTATGTGATATGTCATTCATGTGTCCTTATGAGGTGCTTCAAACAGCAACCTCGTCAAACTGAAAATGATTTTTTTTATATTTTCATAACACCAACAATAATAAGCATGTTATGAGTGTTGGTTACCCATTCCAACATCTTAGAAAGATTCTGGATAAACCTATGACGTGCGCAAGTGTTTCAGCGAGTGCTAAACTTTTGTTTTATATCTTCATTGGACTATTTCCGGATCCTGAAATCACTGAAGTATAACAAATAACATACATCATTGGTACAATGACCTAATGACAATGAAAAGTACTAATGTGTTCTGGATTTTAGTGTTACCTACTTCTGCCACACTGTACTTACACACTGGTAGCTTTGTATTAGCCGCTAGATAGCTAGAATGGTCAAAATAAATCATACAGGATTGATCGGCCTTCGGTATGACTCAGTACCGACCCTGTGTAGGGCAGTACCAACCCTGTAGCAAGCTATACCGGCCTGGTATGACGCATTACTGACCTTGCAGGGCGGGCAGGAAGTGAGTCAGCCTAGACTGGTAGTTACAAAATAGCCTGGGAAAAGCAGAAGGACATGTTTGGGAGATAACAACCGGTAAACTAGATGAAAAAAAAACATCAAAGGCTGATAAAGACAAAATACCAATTACAGGAAGTTGCTACGACTGTTATTGGCTATATACCTTATGACTCCACCTACCTTTACTTGATGTCTTATTTATTTAACCATATATTAGCCACTTGACTCGTTATCTATTTATACGTCATTGTTCATTTGTTCATTGTACATCATTCTTATGTAAATGGTTATTTCTAAAAATAACTTCCTCTGAATTGCCTATAAATGGCTAAACTTGCGCCTTAACAGATCAGTTGGAATGTGGCTTTTATTTCTTGTTTGATTCTAGATGAATAAATACATAGTTACTCAAAAGCTCTGAGTTATGCCTTAGAGCCGAGAGCTGGTTACTGGTTGTAGTGTTGGAGATACTCTAGCACACTCTTCTGGTACCATACCGACCTGCTGTTGTCGCAGGTTAAACGGCAACTGGTTAAATCATACTTACCGACTCTAGTTGGGGCTTCTAAGCCCCTAAACGCCACTACATTGGTAGGATCCGTCACACACCCTACTCAGTTCCGTTACCCTGGCTATACACTAAACAGAACCAGCATCCCAATCCTGTATTTACAGCACAGGATGAAAAGCAGTCACTCCTGCGAAAGTCGTCGACTCTTTTCCGGCTGCAGCAGTGCTCCCTGCCAAGTGAGCGACAGAGATTTGCAAATAGGTGTTGACTTTTTACCGCCTAAAACCAATGCCACAGCAATTGACGTTGAGTCTAAACTCTCTCTTGCGCAGCTACACAGATATTATTTTGATCATCACCAGACAATTTCTAGACAGACTGACACAGCATTCCATTGGTACCGAGTCTGCATCAGTCTATACCAACCCTGAACAGTTTATACCGGCCCTTTATAGTGCTTATACCGTCCCTGCAGTGGTCAATACCGGCCCTGCATTAGCTACTACCGACCCTGCATCCGCTAACACTGGCACAGCAACCTGTTTTACAGCCCTACTTGTAGAGTTTAGAGTTGATTATTCTTCTAGTCACAGCAATGGCGGCCAACAGCGCTCGTAGTGCAGTCAGAGCCTCTGCTGTCAACCCTGAGTTATGCGACCAGCTAATGCTAACGTTCATCCAACTTTCAAGACACCTACATACGAACGTGAAGGTGACGTGGAATATTTCATCGCACGCTTTGTCCAGGTGGCCAAGACAAGTGAGTGGCATGAGCAGACTGCAATGTTGCACTTGCGTGAGTCTTTGAGAGGCATGCACTGGAGTGTGGAAAGCCCCCACACCTACAAGGGATATTCACAGCGTTGAGACCAAGCTTTGGTGTAAACCCCGGAAAGGCTTTGTCAAAGTTGACTAGCCTTCGGAAATCTTTATAAGACCTCACTTCAGGAGCATGCAAATGAGGTTGGGCGTCTGGTTCGTCTGGCGTACGAAGACCTCCCACCTAGACCAGTGCAACGCATGATGCTCGACATATTCAGCTCCATTATAGGAAATGCATACCTGCAGAGGCATCTCCTGGCTATGCAGCCAGCAGACCTTGCAGTTGCAATAAGAGCAGGTAACGAATACCTGCAGATAAATACTGCACACAAAGAGCGCCCTACTCACATACGGGTGGCAGGAGATGATACATACAAAGGGGAGTACGGAGGCGTTGCTCCTCAGCTGCCGTTTACTCCAGCCCCCCCACATCCCAACTCTCCTGTTCAACAACTCAGTGTACCACCCAGTTAGTAATGGATACTTTGCAAGCTTTAATGCAGGAGATAAAGTCGTTGAGGGAGGGGAAACTCCCCAGACAGCACTCCATCACTGGAAGCCACATCCGCACTGCACTTTTTGGGCTGTGATGTAGTTGGGTGAGTACAGAGAGCTTGTACACAGAAATCTTGGCAAACAGAGGCTAGCCAACTACAACAGAAGAAGAGAAACTGTTACCGGCCGCAGTAGAGCAGACGGCGTCTACCTGCAACAGCGCCAGTCGTAAACCCCTTACATGAGGTCAGCAGGAGGACTACGCCCCTGCGAGTAAGCCTTTCCAAGCAGAGATTACCAGTAGAAGTTTGAACCGTCCATACCAAGCAAGCTAATTCTTGTCTGGCAAAGTGGATGTACTGTTAATGTCCATCTTTGTAGACACAGGATACACCACTAACTTGTTGTCACGGCATGCATACCATAGACAACCATAATGGGTCAAAGACAACCTCCAGGACAGCAGCCACACGGTCTGATGGCAGACGGTTTGAAGATCCCGTTTTAGCGTACTGTGTAGGTATCACTACAGCTCCGTAGACTACAGACGGATGTTAATTTTGTCATTAGTGACATTCACGAGGGCGCCATTGTAGCAATGCCGTTCCTCATAGCTCACGAGTGTATGATGAGATTCATAGACTCTACCACCCTGATTGATGGCCACGAATTACCCTGCACTGATAGGTATGGGAAGTTGCTAAGAGGCAGTGTCAGGCTGCTGAATGCAGATTCAGCAAAACGGAGCCGTTTTTGAAATAAAAAAAAACTATTTTCCCCTTGAGGGACGGATTCTGCCCTACAACACCCTTTCTAACAGGAAAAGCTACCAAGAAACCTACCAATATTTTGGAGAGGGGCAGAAGTACCTTTCCTGCAAGTTTTATCCAAAACCTGTGAAAACTGTGGCAGTTACAGCGGAAAAGGTGAACATTACCCCAGCTCCCCTGTTGCCCACTCCCCTTGCAGTCAAGGGAATGCCCAGCAACCAAGAGCAGTGGAGATAGCCAATCAACAGAAAGGAATTGCAGGCAATGCAAGATGCTATTTTGAGCAGTCAACAGGAAAGAGAAAAGAAAACACCTGTGATGCGATAATCGGAAAGTTGGTGAAAAACTTTCAAATGGCAGTATCTGCCAAACCGCTCACACCAGAAAGGTTGTCCTTAGTGTCAGAGGAACACCCATAGGCTCTCTCTCCTTAGACTTGTGAGCCCCAGCTGTGCAGCAAGTCTGATAGCCACCAGGGGGCAGAAAAAAGTGCCCCTAAAACCCTGACTGCAGCTCTGCTTCCTGTGACTACAGACAGAGTGAGTCAGATTTCTGAGAGAACACTTAGCAAAAATAAATTGCTCATTCTTTCAAACAACAGTGACCAGTGGAGACCACCTTTTGACCAGCCACTCTCACTCAGCAAGATGACAGACTTGCATCTCTTGGACATCAAGGAGGAAAATGAACATTTATTACTAGAAGCTGGATTAGCCGAGTATAGGCCACCTGCTGCATTAAACGAGGAAGATCTGTTGGCTATGCCAACAGCAGACCTGCTGCAGACCCAGTCAGCATCCACACCTGAGACAAAATCCAAAGACGCGTTGCCTGCGAGAGAGGACGGTGAGTTTTTCGAATCTCACATGGCTAAATGGATTTTTGAGCATGTTTCGAAAACTGATCCTTTGGCATTACGTTGTGGCAGCCCCCGCCCCTAAGTTCTTTCAGCTGCAAACCCAAGGGCCTCTGCAAAGTAAGACTGGGAGACCAACTCCCCCCGTTAAAATTGGATTCGATGATGGCAGATAAACAGATGATAGACAAGAAATCTTGTAAAAAGAAATATGTTGTGAGACAAGATAACTCTATGCCGACCCAGCAGTCTCTTGTACCAACCAGGCAGCACTCTATGCCAGCCCGGAGTCCTGTTACCCCAACCTGAAGTCACCCTGCAGCAAGCAACAAGCTGCCAAAACTTGCAGAACGTGTTAAACACCCTTCGTGGCCCCCTCAGGAGAGGGAGGGAGATGCCGCAATTCAGAATGTGGACACCAGGCACACTGAAGGTGTGAAAAACGCTCCTGCACTGTCTGCACCTTCCATCCCAACCCGGGGTAAGGGAAGAATTCTCGAAAGAGAGAGAAGGGGGAACTGGAGGCGCCGGTAACCTCTCATAGAAGGCGTTGCTCCCTCACTAGCTCCCTTGGATGGTAATCCAACACCCCAAAACAAATTGTTAGGGTGTCACCCCCACAATCAGTTGTCCATACTTCCCCCTGCCACATATCCATACTAGTCCACGAATCATGTGCTAATAAATCTATTGATAATGTAGTTGCTCATTCTCGCTCGGTGATCGAGGTCAAGCCAAAGCTGGTGGTGCGGCTAGTTCAGGCTATCCCCCCCCCTCTGTTCTGCCTTACAGGAAGGAAAGCTACCTGAGAAAGGACTCACATTAAATGATGAGCCAAGAGCCTGTTGGATGAAAGAGGGGAAAAGAAACCCCACACGCTGGCAAATGTTACGATGGGTAACAGCAGCTACCAGGGACCGGATAAACGCACTAATACAGAGTGCCGTTGATAACTAAGTGCCCGACATGCAACTCTCAACAGCTGAGAGTGCACGTAGCACAGCATTACTTACAGCACTGCAGCCGCTGTTGTTAAGGGAGTGAGAGTAGAGATGATGTCTACTCTCACCAAACTATAATTATGGACCTGACGGAGCTTAAGTCAGAGCCAGTCAAGCCTATGGTACCCAGGCCCACACTACAGTTCATGCATCACAGTAATCGGTTGGCGGAAGCCATAGAGGACCACGTGACATGCCTGGGCCAAACATTGCAGGAGCTTAGACAGCTGATTGTCAGCCAATTCTTTGCTACCGAAGAAATCAAGCTTGCCAAGACAGTGGCAAAGGCTGTGACGGAGCGATAGCGCAGTTGCGCAATCTGACCAGCAGTTTGCATGGCGAGCGTTTTTAAGACACTATACGTTCTCTTGTATGTATGTATGTGTACCTATGCTCATCCACATATGTATTCTTGTTCAATAGACGCAGTTTCTATGGAAATTATTGCATTTTTATATTTTGCCTGTGAACGATGCTTTCACAAGAAATACACATTAATTGAGTACAAGTGTTACTCACCAGTTACTTATTATCTTGGATAATATGATTTATTAAAGACAAGAGAATGTCTTTAATGAAGAGGGGTGTTTTGTGGATTTTAGTATAACCTACTTCTGCACACACTGTACTTACACACTGGCAGCCTTGTATTAGCCGCTAGATAGCTAGAATGGTCGAAATCAATCATAGAAGATTGACCTACCCTGCGTATGACTTAGTACCGACCCAGTGTAGGGCAGCGCCAACCTTGTAGCAAGCTATACCGACCCGGTATGACTCGTTACCAACCTTGTGGGGCTGACAGGAAGTGACTCAGCTTAGACTGGGAGTGACAAAATAACCTGGGAGAAGCAGAAGGACATATCTGGGAGATAACCACACGTAAACTAGATAAAACGATAAGATCAAAGGCTGATAAAGACAAGAGACTAAGGACAGGAAGTGACTAGGACTGTGATTGGCTATATACCTTATAACTCCACCTCCCTTTACTTGGCTCCCTTTTCATTTAACTATACACTAGCCACTTCATTCGTTATCCATTTATATGTGATTGTTCATTTGCTCATTGTACATTATGCTTTTGTAATTGGTTATTTCTCAGAATCACTTCTTGTGAATTGCCTATAAAAGGCAGAACTTGTGCCTTAACAGATCAGTTGTGATGTGGCTTTTATTTCTCGTTTTATTTTGGATGAATAAATGCATAGTTACTCAAAAGTTCTAAGTTATGCCTCTGAGCCGAGGGCTCCTCACTGGTTGTGGGGTTGGAGATACTCTAGCACACTCTTTCGGTACAATACCGACCTGCTGTTGTCACAGGTTAAACGGCAACTGGTGGCAGCTTACCTACCAACTCTAGTTGGTGGCTTTTAAAACTTTTTCTGATTCCACTGCGAGCAATGCTCGTAGATGAGTTATCCGCCCAACTCATCTTTTACGAGCAATGCTCATACTTAAAACTGTCCCGTTTTCGGAAAGGATTGCAAACGTTTGTGTGAACTTACATAAATACTTTTTATAGCATCGTGTAAAACAAAGTCTTGCCTATATTTTGGTTTTTATTTCAAGATTCTACGACCTTCTAAACGGAAACAGTTTCAAATCTCCTTGACCCTATCACTTCCTGTATTCAATTTCGGCAATTTTTTGATAATGATGTTCAGTTTTTTTTCTGTCAAACAGCTAGCACATTGTTTCTTCCTTCTGATATGATTAGTTTATTATTATGTTAGCTTGTTTGAGCTTTCTGATTGTGGAATTGAAGGTTGGTAAGCTGTTAATTAATCATTTAGAAACGGCGTTGATAATAAATAATTACTTTCAATTTTTTTTTATTATTTTTGTAAAATTGTTGATTGATGTTGTTCTTTATATCAAAATGTAGCTCTGAATTTTTATAGTTCATTCGCGCAACAATAAGGGCTTTATCTTAGCTAATAAAAAAAATAATAATTATTTTCAGAAAAAAAAAACTTCCGAAATTTTCGGTATTTTGTGCAGCCATTGCTAGATTGTTGTTGCAGCGTTGTAACTCTTGTTTTGCATATTTCTGCTTTAAATTTTGCTAGTCCTATCAGAATTCTGTTCTCTTTCCAGCTGTATTATCAGTTTTACAGTTGATGCGTTACATTTTATTTTGTTGGTTGATCTGTCAAGGTCACTACTAAAAAATGGATTCAGAACTAAAAAAATAATAAAAGTAGATTAGATTGGTGGAATCAATATTTCATTAATTCTACTCAGAGAAGAGAAGATGTTGATTCATATGAGCATAAATTTATTACCATATCCTATATAGATAAATCTTCATACAATTTTAAGAATTGAACTTTTTTGAATAAAGCGGGTGAATGCTGAGGTAATTTATTGGTGAAAGCGATTGAAATTCAAAGAGTTTTAAGCCCCAAAAATCTACTACAGATGATGTAGTTAGTGTTATTTGTTATACTTCAGTGATTCTATCATCCAAAAATTGTCCAATCAAAATACAAAACAAAGGTTTAGCATTTGCCGAAACACTTGCGCACGTCATAGGTTTACCCAGAATATTTCTAAGATGTTGGAATCGGGAGACAACACTCGTAATATACTTATTACCAATGGTGATATGAAAATATAAAAGGTCAATCGCAGTTTTACGAGGTTGGTAGTTGAAGCATCTCATGAAGACATATCAATGACATATCACATAAATACAGAAATGACCGGAGGCATTCTTTAATACAGATTATAAATAACAGCAATAATTTGTATGTTCGTATTTTTCTTTGGTGTCTTATTATCTATCAACATCCACCATTCTTGCTATGTGTATTCCCTTGTACTCTGGGTGTGTTGGTGACTGGTTCTGCTTTGTGAGTAATATAGTTGTAGTTTCAACAAGGATTATAAGACATTCTCACTTTTGAACCTATAACACTCGAAAGTAATACTAAATATTTTTACACTAAAGAAAGCTTTTGTAACTACTGTCCTATTCTCCATTCACCCTCCTCCTCCTTGCCTTACGAGCCAACTTTGTAGATTAACATCACAATAATATCGATATAACAATAACACCAGCTTTCGTTTCAACATTGCTCAACTTTGACAGTTTGTTTTCAGTTATTGCTTCACTTTTGGTTTCAATCTGTGATATAACACTAAAATAGACCAGTCCTAGTAGTAAGTTTTCCAACTATCAGACTAAATACTTTGTCAGTGCTTAAAAGTGGCATATCATTAATCGACAAGCAATTCCCTAGTCTTAATTGTCTTAATGTCAAAAAACGTTCTAAATAGTCTCAACTAAAACAATAAACATAATCATAGGTTATTTTCTATTTATTTTTTTATTGTAGTTGAAAATAATTATTTAGTTACAATCTATATTGTTTAACTTTTTCAGTCAAATACACTGTAATTCAGATGTAAAAACTCTTGTCGTCATGGAAACAACAATGATAGCAACAATGAAAGTCTGGTGGTTTTTCCTTCACAAATAAGTTTCAAGTAATGATAGTTTGAACCACGTGATACTGTTTTTGTTTAAAAATAGTTTTCCAACTGCAATATTTCTTTAATTTCTAATATTAAGGCCATGTATTTAATGATGTGAATACCAGTGTGTACACAATATCAAACCTATCAATAATAAATTAAAATGCTCACTCAACTGAAACACCCCCAAAAAATCTGAAAATAATCGCAAAGCTTAGTTTTTATGCTCTTGAAAGTCTCTTCACAACGACTATCACTGAGATGCTCTTCTTCTGTGCAAAAAAGCCAAATTTTTGCCACTTCACTTCATGGCCTTATATAACCTGTTGTGTATCAGAAAAAAATTTTATTTTGGGGTGAAAATCCCTAGAAATAGATAAATTAAGTCTAATTCAGCCCAAACTCAGTGACATAGAACCTTTTAGAATGAAACTTTGAAGATTGCGTTATTAGGTCCTGAGATTCTGAAGACAACTTCATGCGCAGGGAGCCCCAACAGGAACAAAGCCGAAAGAGAGCCAATATTTTCTTTTTGATTTAGCGAGTTTAGATTATAGTTGTCTGATGTCAGAGGTTAAAGCTTAAACATCCGTGGAGAAAATTAAAAAAAAACAGATATGAATGGAAGACTGACTAACCAGCTACAAGGATTTTAGATTCTATTCAGTATTAAATATTTTAATATTATTGGTAAGGGTTCATGATAGCAATAATGGCTAATAATTCAATAACAAATTCAATTAACAAATAATATAATGGCAACTATAATTATTGAGTTTTGTTGACTCTAGTAACAGGGGTATGGGTGCTTAAAAAATGTCAATTTGAAAATAGAAAGTATCTGCTAATACATTTATAGTACATACACAAGCTTCGGGGCGATCCTTCAAAACAATCAAGTTGGTTTATTCATAGCAAACCATCTCTAAATATACAAAGATCAGCACCGCTTTTATACTCAGAGGAAATTTCAAACTATAGTTTATGAGGTAGCCTTGGCAAAACCTGTCAAAAAGACTAAAAAAAGAGTAAAATAACTTTTGGAAAATCTCACATGTAGAAGAAACCAAATAATTACCAAAATGGAATAACTCATAGAGGAAAACAATTTGAGAAATTTTTTTAGCATGCTTTCATTGCCATTCCTAGTCCTAAACTATAAAACATTACTGTGTTTTAGGTTTGGTTTAGATGTTAGGCTTTAAATCATTAATTGACTCAAATTATCAAGATGACCAAAACACCAAAGAATTTTTTGAACACAACTGTTTTAAAACCTATCACTTGATGTTCAATATAGCTTTGGAGCTAAGCAATGGCCCATTGTAAAGATTTTGGCGTATGAAATAAAACTTAACATAAAACAATCATAAATTTATCAATCTTTTGAGCAATAAACTTTTAGATAATAGTTCAAATACTGCTAGTGAATAACATTAAGCGCAAATTTTCATAAGAGTTAATTTAACACCAATATTTGATCCTTTTCATTTTCTTACACTTGCAAAAAGCATGAACCAGAAAAAAATAGAAGCAAACTCTCTTTCAGTTTGCTTCCAAACTATTTCAGAAAAAGCCAGTTATTTTAGCAGGTTTTTTTACGGTGTTTATTAGTATACATGTGTAGCCCTCTACACCTTTATCATTTAGAATTTTTATCTAATAATCCTACAAGGATCCAAAACACGAGCAAAAACATACATTAGAAGTATTTCAACCTATGTTTGCAAAACAAATTGCGATAAAATGGGGTTGTGACATTAAGAGTTATCTCTCTTTGAACTTTCTACATCCAACCGGAAGTTACCATCGTTCGTAGTATAAAATATAGTTACTTCATGCAGACTCATGAAAGTTTTTTCCTGAATGCTTCCACGCTGTCAATTTTATACTATAATGATATGAACTTTTGACTATTTTTTAAGACAGCAGCATCAAATCTACTTGCAAAAACAGAATTTAATATTTCTTATAATCTTTTATATTATCATTTATCAAAATTGTTATTCACAGACTTCCGGGGCTTGCCAAAAAAAGTAACAGAGACGATGCGTCCTGTAACAAAAACTATTCGTAGCGACAGCTGATAGCAATATCCTGGCAGTTGTGAAAAGTTCATACTCTCAAAATCACAAACCCGATTCATTGAAACTGAGTGAAGAAGCTAGGTTATTACTAACAAGTTTAGTAACGGCGCATCGTCTTCTTTACTGTTTTCGGGAAGCCTCTTATGCTCGTGTTATCACTGTTATAACTATTTTTTTATATAGTTGAACTTTTTTTAAAATTTTATTTTTTACAATCATTATAGTTATGATCGCATTGTTTATGATTGCTATTATAATTAATAATGGTTAGTATTAAATTGTTATTTCTCTAATAATAATTATTAATGCGATTTTTTTTAGAAATTTAAAAGTAACTCACTGAATAACAAAAATAATCAGGAAATAATTATTTAATTATAATGTTTGTAGGCCGCGAATGAAACTGAACACTAAATAAATTATAAAAAGCGGGTCTAGTTAGTTTATTTTTATAGACAGGCTTTATATCCTTTGAAAGTATTACAAAACAACTATAATCTTTCAAACTCTACTAAATAAAAATGGCAGTTTCACAAACAACCTTAGTTTATAGCGATATCATTTTTACTTTTTCCTGCTTTACTTTGCAAACTGTGAAATAATTTTTTATGATTTGTTTGGTAATCTATAACAACTCATTGAACAATTATTATTTTTTAAACTAATGTTCAGTTCTGTACACACTTTATTGGGTTACAATCGCCTGCCATTTGTTGTTTCTTGTTCAACAAATGCATCTTGAACGCTTGCACTGATTCAAGTTCTAAAGTTAGAAAAATTCCCTGTAACCTACATGTAATAATAAATCAACATTGTTTGTTTTTTTTTTAGTTTGAAATGGCAGAAATGTGGAAGCATGCTAAAACAACATATTTTCTGCATTTTATTATTCCTTGAATACATACTGTTTGCAAAGCTGAGGGGAAACTCATAAGTTAGATGCTGATATGTTTAATGATCAATGTATCAAATTGATCTCCAGCTTTGCAGTTTTGGTAAACTTGGGGTGTAATGTAATGATTAAAAATATTTTGGGATAAAAAGATTAGGACTTTACTAGGTATGTAAAAACCAAAGTTGTTCACAAATCAAAAGTAATTGTAATCAAGCCAGCAAAACTTCAAGACACAAACTCCCTCAGTTGCAATGTTAACAGATAGGGAAAGAAAAGTTGACTAAAAACTGATTGTAAGCCTATGTTAGAGCACACGAGGAATGTTGTTGGTTTTATCTTGTATTTCAATGCATCCTCCAGATTATCTCACCACATGTTTCAATCAGGAGTGAAAATTTGTCAGGTTAATATCACTTCCTTTCAACAAGTTTTTTCTACTTCAGCTCCAAAACTTTTGCCTGGAAAATTAGCATTTTGATCAGATAGCTAAAAGTATGTCAAAAGTGTTGCACGCTTCAGACTTTTAAAAGTTAAGCTGCGAACACACTAGAACAATTTTCGATCAAAAAATCGTTCATGTTGGAGTTGTTCCCTTTGTCGGCAGATGGTTGCGTAGACACTAGAAAAGAGTTTCGGCCAAAAAACATTTGCTCTTTGGTGAGAGATAGATAATTTTGATTTTTAGCATAACCGTATAATTACTGTTGATATTGCTGTCTGTTATTTCACAATTATTCACCATGTCTATGGTTGTTATTAGTAAATGAACTAGCTGCGGCTGCGGCATTATTAATTATTTATGTTGTTGTGAACAGAATTTTTTATTTTTTTTCAGCTTTACCAAATACTTATTTTAATTAATTAAAATTATTTCTAAATTATTCAAACTCATGCTCATCAATGAGTGATCAACCATGTTAAAATAAAAATGGTAACACATAAATAATAAATGCTCCTAGTGAGTTTTAAGATAATAATAATTATTATTATTATTTGGTTATTGCTGGGAGAATTGATGATTTTTTATTATTTTATCATCATTGTTTGTGACCACAAGCTACTTCTGAACTGATTTTGTGTTGTGGTTTCCTTGATAATCTGCTAAAAATCATCGGTGATTTTGAGCAGTGCTCAAATGGCAATAACGCCGGCCGATGTAATACAGAATCGGCCGTTATTGCATTCACACCAGGCGGTTTTGAAGTTGCGCCGACTCCGGCCACTAAATCGGTCTAGTGTGTACCCAACTTTAGAGTAGAAAGGAATTTGTTGCAACAGTAGTGTGTTACATGGGCGTTATGTAATATTGTGCTAGTAAAACTTCTCATAGCAGTAGAACGAATTTTTAACGTGGTTGCATTAAGCTCTTATGTTGATGTCAGCATAAAAAATAAACATATTTAGACTCATGCGTAATAAAATATATTTTTTTTTGTGCCAGAAGCAAGCGTTTGATTAAAGCTTTTTCAACTAAAAATTAAGCCATTAGACAAAAGTTGTTCATCATTCTTTATAATGTAGAAAATAACTATATCTATAGGACCATTTGGAAATAAATTCTTCAACAGCATTGGTCCTAGGCTTGAGCTACTGTCACATATTTGTTCTACTCTTAAACTTTAGAGAGTTGATTGCTCATTCAACTGCTAAAAGGACAGCTCTCCTCAAATACATTTTCCATAAGTTAAAACCCCGGGGTATGGAACAGATGAGATCTTTTTTGCTTTAGAGTCCTTGTTTTTGTGGGGGTTTTATAGAAAAAAATTTAAACCCATGTGATATTTTTCTTGTTAACCAATGGCCTAAACAATGGTCTTCAACAAATCCTACCCGATTAAATTGCAATGACCATTTGGCGGTTTGCTTGCAGCCTAGACTGAACATTTTACCTTTTAAAATTATCTGAGCATTCAAGTGCTTAATGCAAAAAGCTACACATGTCCCTTGACACAATTTTATTTTGTTGCAAAAGATCTAAACTCAACACAATGTCTTGATATAAATAAATCTTTTAAAAAAAATTGGCAACAGAAACAGCATTTGCACAGATCGCAGTACTTTCTCTGAGTCAGATGTCCACTCCAACACTGCTTTTTTGTAAAGCATTTCTATTTTTATTATAAACTTGTATTGGTTTTCTCATAAGCAAGCATTTTCAGATAAATTGCTCTCCTTTTACACAAATTTTGATGTTTCATGTAATCATTATAACAAAATTGAAAGCTAACCTCTCCATCGGAGTCTGTTAGAGGAGGTGGTCCATCATCATCATCGGGTGCTTCAATGGGCTGTACGTTGATTAGCTCATATTTCCTTTTCTGCATGCATGTGCGAAGAGGAGGCAGAGAGAATGTGTGAAACCTTGGATCGTCAATGTGAACACACTTCCAGTCTCCACCTAAAATAATGTTTTGTACTTTCATTAGATGGTTATTATTTTTATCCTTTATTTTCATTTATTATTATTGTTATATTAAATGTCACTATAATTTTTTCATAAACTATTTGCTTACCTAATTCACCTTATATCATTAAAATTTTCAAATCTGCCAGCAATAATGCATTGAAGCCTTCTAAGACGTTTCACTGGAAAGTTTTGACAGCTTCGCCTTCTCAGGTTACCAATAGCATTCGAATAAAGTCACCTTACGACCAAGTTTGAAGTTTTAAATATGTAGCTCACCTTGGAAGGAGTTGAACTTCTGTCCATGAATTAAGCTAAGCAGGAGTACAGTATGAGTTGACTTTACTTTATGCTCTTGTAAGAGTATGTATCGGACAAAATCTAGCAATTTTGTGTGGCAATTGGCAGATTTGCACTGAATGAAAACTATCCTGCGCTCCTGTTTTCTTTCTGACTCATAGCTTTTTCTACAATTGTAGTTTTACCTGAGGAACTATCATAAGTATGGGCATTGAAAGTTATTGTTTTTTTCTTGAAAAATCTCGTTTTACAACATTTTAATACACTCTAGAATTTCTGGAAAGCGTTTTACCTGAGCGCCTCTCTGAATAATACTTCCTGCTTGTAATCATTCAGCATCATGTCTTCCAACTCAATATTGTGGCCTCTTTTGTTGAGTTGGACTTTCAAGTTTTCTACATCATCAACATCCATCACTCCAGTAAATGTTGTTGCCTGAAACAAGTCGTTCCATGTATTTCCACTTTCTTTGCAGGGTTTTTACCAGAAATTCGTCTTTTTAAACTACCTCACTGCTCCTCACAAGGCTCAAAAAATTTTAAGCTTCTTTATTGCCATTCTACTTAATTAGTAGTGAAGCAGCTGTGTTTTAAAATAAAAGAGCATTTAAAAAAGTAATAAAAGAAACCATGTAAAGAAGTGAGCAACAATTTACTAAACTATTGTTTAGTTCACACCTGCAGACCCGACAAAGAAATAATTGTTTTACCGTATCTTACCAGCAGCAGGTCAGACCACATTAGACGGTTGGCTATGCTGCTACGCTCTAGGCATCAGTGGCCAATCTGCTGACTAGCAGTAGCAGTGTTTTAAAAGTACATAATCGATTAAAGTCAACAAAGTTTATGTAATACATTGTCAATTTTGATTACAAGTGGTTGACTATTCAAGCTGATGACTGCATCTATAATGCTTGCTACATACAACCAAAGTGTGAATGGTGAAATCTGTACATTTATCGATCAACTACACACAAGCAGATAAATACAAATTATACAGCACAAAGCATGTTTGGTTAAATACAGCTACCTCAAGATAATTGGTTAACAATACAAAGCAATAAAAGGTTAAACATAGAGCATCGTAATGAGTAAGAATGCACACTGTAATTGTTCATGTTTGGATGCTGGATACGCTTCCTTCCAATGATTACAGTGGGCCCCAAAAATTGAAATGATCAATCGAAAATAAAGCTAAGAAAAATTAAGATCAAAACTTAACGTAGTGTCAGTGCATCATGGGGAATAAAATGCAAGATACACAGAATAAAATGTGGTTCAGGGAAATTGTACTACACAGGATAAAAGTATAACAACAATAGGGACGTACATGCACCAAATAATTAGAACTTTAGTGAAGTAAGGACACAAAAATAGACTGTACTGCACTAAGTATAAATGTGGTAGGCACAATCTCGTCTATTATGAGGTATGTAGTGTTCGAGTAATATTCCCATGCCTACTTATTCAACTTATGATTATCTTCTTGGATGATTTCTTTGAAGTCGATGCTTCTTCATAGGAGTTTGTATGCATCTTTAGTTACTAAAAAGAGCTCCTTTTTATCTCTACCTATGCTCCTCTTTACGCTGATCCTAATTTTTCCTGATGGTCATTGGTCTCTTTTGGTCTTGTAGCAGGTTAGGGTGGTACATAAGTGGCTACCTCTTGGGTTTTTTGCTGGTTGGGTGCAGACTGCCTACTAACCTTAGTGGCTGGCCATTGAGGGCTGGAGGCAGGGGTGGAAATGACAGACATCTTATCCCATCGTCAGTTTTCAACTGTCTTACTGGGTGTAGAGTCAACAAAAGGTGGCGGGCATTTTCACTCCGTCCACTTAGTGAAGTGTGGGTGGTGTGAATGGCTATCTATGTCTTCTTTGTACACTGGCTCAGAGGATCATTTATGGTTTGTTACTCCTTTGCGCTGAATATCATGTCTTCTGATGACTACCTTTGATACACTTTTCTTGATCCAGGAGCAGAAGAAGTGGCAGAAATGCTGTTTGATGTGCTGCTCTGCCTTCCTAATGCTGCTTCGTACTCTCATGTTTTAAATTCAAGAGGTTCTCTCCGTCTATAGGCCAATGTCTATTAAATTTTCTGGCAGCTTGTCATTTTTCTCTGTGGATAGCCAGCCTTCTTTGCTAGGCTTGTGTGTGACTTTTTGTACTTGAAGCTACTGCAGTTTTCCTGTTCATTCCGATTGATGCAGGTGACTCTGTATGTCTGAGCTGGAGCATTCTTGTGAGTTTATCTGCTATAAAAAAGTCTGACTGGCATTGGTTTAGGTTGATTGTGGAAGAACCAAGCTGTTTTTTATCTATCATTTATTTAGTAGTTGGGTAATTGCGCCATACTCAGTAATTCATAGCCCCCCTCTCTCTTTTTGTGTCATCTCCAGTTGCTGTGAAGAAATTGGGCTGGTTGTGACTGTGTGCTTTGAAGTTAAAGTTGGTAATATATCTTTTCTGGTGTCATTAGCCCTCTCATTAGTTTTCTCTTTCTTGTGAATTTACTTGGTAGTCATTGGTTGAATAGCTGGTATGAGGTTCCGGATGGCAGCTTAATTTTCATTTCTTGGTAGTTTTATCTTTATAGTGTTTGTATTCTCTTTTATCACAGGTGATGCTAAGTTGTCTCCTTGTCTTGTTGGTTGCACAGTTGAGTTGTCTTCTCTTTCTCTTTTGATGTTTCTTTTTATCTGTTGGCAGAGTTTTTCTGTATCTCTTGGCTGTCTCCTTTCCACTGATAGATCTCTTTCTGTTTGGCCGTTTGAGATATTGTTACTAGTATTCTTTTCATATTCTCCTCATTTTCCTGCCCTAGTTCAACGATGGCTGTGATTGTTAATCACTCTCTGTAGAATGAGCAAAATATATCTGGATTAGAGAGATCTATCCCCATTTCTTCAGCATAGGAAAACTGTTGTATCCGTCTAGAGCTCCTAAGTTCTTCATAGTAGAGAGCCTATTGTATCTAGCTGTAATTCCCCATTCAAGTAATGTTGGTTCTATATGTATATGATATGGGGCTATCTGGCTTTATTTTTCCACTGGCACTGTCTGATGAGTTGGACCACTTCTTCGTGTTTCATTACTGTCAACTGTCTGTTATGTTGAGCTGCATGCCTTTGCTTCCCCCTTTTTGCAATTGTGCAGCAGCAGCATTTGAGTAGTTAATTCCTTTTAACAGACTGTGGTGGGAAGTACAGGCAGTGGCTGGTAGATTGCTGATGGGATGAGCTCAATTTGCTCTTGTTGATCCCTTGTAGGTACTTGTTTGGTACTTGCCAGGTATCTAAAAATCTGGTAGGCTTTCTGACTATTCTGTTGGCCATTGCTGATTAGGTATGATGATGGGTCATCTGCTACCATTATGACAACACAATCGATGAACGAGTGTTTCTACATTGGTTCAGAGATGATGTCTCCTTCAATCTCTCATTGCTTGTAGTTTTCCTTATCTTTTTTTACCTTAGCTTTGTTGCATACATAATCCCAGTATCTGAGAGGAGGTCCTAAATTTCTTTTGAGTTTGGTACTTTTCTCCTTTTGGCTGTCTGCTTCTGGAGTTGGCTGCGTGTCTCAGAAGGTGCATATATATCTGGACTGATGCTAAGCAAGGCTTTCTCACCACTGGTAGGAGTGCTTGCCATTCTTTTCTGTTATCTTTGTGTGAAGCATTTCATCAATCTAGGGTCCTTCTCTGTGGTCCTGTTGGTGCTGCTGGGGAGTGAGCTAAATGCTATCTCTAAAGCAAATGAATCTCTTGCAGTATTGGGGGTATAACAGGTATGCCAAAAGTAGTTCAGGTGGGAGGGGTGCAAAAAACTGTGAGTTTTGTCCTTTTGCAGGATATGAGTTGTTGAGGTCTGCTGGCCATTTTTGGTCTCATGTAGTTTTAGTCCAGTTCCATGGCCTCTCTCTGACAATACCCTCCACATCAGCCCCACGTCCAATGTTCTCTGCTGTGTCGCACCATACCAGTGCTCCCACTCCATGGTCTGTAAGCCTTCAGCTGCTGTTCATTCTGGACTGCTGTTTGTCCATCCACGGAGATATCCTATGTGTTAATTGGAAATAAAGCAGGGCTCCGAAAGTCTTGGCTGTAGCTTGGAGCTTCTGCCTTTGGTCTTCTGTTGATTCTTTAGGAATACCAGTTCTCTTTCTAAGTGCAGTTGCCGCTCCTCGGAGTCTTTCTGGTTTTTCTTGCACTGTTGCTCTCTAAGGTGATTACAGACTTTTTGCAGGTGACATGGCATGTCCATGACACATTCAGAGGTTTTTGGTCTTGTATAGGGTAAGCTTTCTAGCAAGCTGGTCTAGTAGCCTCACTTCACCTCCCAGCTACATTATTTTGGGTATCTCTCTCATAGAGGTGTCTGGTGTTGCTCTAAAACTCCTCATGGTCTGAGATAAAAACTGGTCCCACCTATTCTGGCCTTTCCTCAGAATCAGGGCACACAAGAATTCTCCCAGAGTTCTATTCTGTCTCTCAACTATGTTGTCTCCTTAGAACGACTAGGAGGTCATCTTGGTAATTTCAACATCCTAGACGGTGCGCAAATATTCCATTAATGATGACTCAAATTGGGTTCCTGCTTTGTGTGCAGCTGTAATGGTAGCTGTCAAAAGGCAGAGTCTCTTATATTTAGGGTGGTGGCAATTGAAGGAGCTGTGGGGTCAAGCAGTGCTATGCTGCCATGCCACCGGGTAAAGTGGTCCGACAGGACCAGGATCCGCTAGTTGTTCTTCTGTGTTGTTTGGAAAGCACTGACCAAGTTAAATGCTAGCTTCTGAAAGAGATTTCCCGTGTAGAACCGCTGTCTTGTCTGAGTAGGTGGCAACCCTCCTCTGTGTCCCATCTCGCACACATCATGCAAGTGTAAAAGTTTTCATACGTTTGTCAGCACCCCTGGCTAGTATTAGTTCAGTTGGGCCCTCTTTCTTGTCTGGCCGATTCCAGTATGTTACAAGTTGTGTGTGTCCCATATCACCCCACTCCTGCTGGCTGCTGAATGGACATGTTATGCACAGGCTGCTTCACCATTGGTTAACCATGGCCATCACCAGTATATGGCCCGGCTGAAAGTTCATAGAGTTTATCCAATAGTGGAGCACTCCTAGATCTTTGTTGCACTCCCCCAATTTCTACTGGGTAAAGTTGAATCTCCCAACCACTTCAGCATATACTCTGTGACTAAGGTACTGGCTGTTGCTCAGCTACGTTGGTGCCAGTTACCGTTTGCAACTCTGATTGTTCTAACTTTTTCTTTAAGGCCTTTCTGGTGATCTCTGACCTAGCTGTGGGGCGCTCTTCCAAGTTAGGGTATACCTGCAGAGGTCACTCTAGACAATAATTTGCCTTTGCAAGCCTGGCAGGCTTACCATGAGTTGGCTTTTCATCTCTCTGCTGAATAGCATTGCACTGTCGGCAGTCGGCACACTGCCACTGTCTGCTGAAACTATCTGCATTTTGTTGCTGTCTGCCAGGCCACTGCTGGTGAATGTAGACAAACTCTGCAAGTAACTCCAGCGAGACGACTATCTGGTTTGACAAATCATTTTTGTACAGCCATGTGAGTGAGATGTGGGCTGTCCTAGGCTGGAACATTTTGCCATATAGATATGGGCAAAAATGCTTTGCAAATTTGATCACTGCCAGCAGCTCTTTCCTGGCTCTGCAATAATTCCTCTCTGCTGCAGCAAACGCCTTAATTTATTAAACCATTACAATCTCTCCTTGTTGCTACTGGGAGAGCACAGCCCAGATGCTTACTGTCGAAAATGTTCAACATGTATGCCTTTGTTTGATTTTGCCTTCAGCTGCAGAAACACATCATGCTCTGTTGGTTCTCAGCACCATCAGGGACTTCAGTGTGGTAGTGCAGGTGGGTAAGTATTGTCTGTAGTATTCCATCGTTTGCAGGAAAGCCTGTAGCGACTTGATTTCTAGAGTTATTTCTTGATCTTCTATAGCTCGATTTTGTCAGATTCGACAGCGTTTCTTTCTGCATTATGTGTCTTAGGTGCTCCACTTCTTCTTAAGTAGTTTTCACTTCGAAGGTTTCACCTACAGGTTGATTTGGCTTAATCTTTCAAGCACCCTCCAAGTTCTTGCGTGTGGTTTTCCAAATCTGGGGTGATGGTTTCCAAGTCTGAGGTGATGGTTTCTAAATCTGGGATGAACGTTTCCAAATCTGGGGTGATGGCTATAAGTCATCTAAGTACAAGAGCAAAGTATCGCAGTGCAGTCCGTTCAATAAACATTGTGTTAGGTGCTGAAAGGCAGCCGGGGCTGATGTGAGGCCAAAGAGGAGCATCGTCCTGTGCCAAAGGCCACTGCTAGGAATGTAAGCAGACTTCTCTCATGCATCGGCGGCTACTGATACTTGCCAGTATCCATTGTTCAAGTCTGAGGTGCTGAAAAACTTGCTCCCCCAGGGCATACAGCCACTCATTGATGTTCAGTAATAGAAAGCATCTTGCAGTGCAACAGTGTTTAATAATTGCTAGTCCATTCTATGAAACTGCTCTAACCCAACCTCTATCTTGACGAAAGTCTCTGGGAGTTCCATGCCTTGCTTTTTGACTCTATCAGGCCTCGTTTCAACAGCTGCTGCACTTGGCGTTCTACCTCCACATCCTTATATGGTCCCAGTTATTGTGGCCACTTCCTAATGGGGTTGGAGCCCTCTACTCCAGGTTTGGAATGCTCTACCAGGTTGGTCTTAATTAGGTTCGTGCAGTGTTTGATGAACACTGCTTGATGGCGCAGTAAGAGGTCTCTCAGTTAACACCTATGTGTTTGGATGGCGCAACCTTTGCACATTCTCCTATACATGCTCATCAAGTGGTCAGGTATCTGTAAATGGAGCTGTTGTTGACTGTATTTTATCTGGTGTATGTGTCGATAACATCTCCAGCTGATAATTGGGTGACACTTCTGGTTGGGTTAATACAATGGACAGGCATCCTCTATTGGTTTCTGGCTGGTTGAGACTGATAGTCATTGGTGGTCACTGGTAGGCTACCGAGGATGTTCTCTATGACTACTTGATTGCAATGTTCTCTCACTGAGAGGTGATAAAGAACGGTGGCCTCCAGTAGGCAACCAAAGATTTTTTTTGCCAGAAGGTTAATGCTGCAACCATGGTTAACTAGGTTGACCACTGCTTTTCCCTCAATTTTACCTGGCAGACAGTAGCTGGGCTCGTGTGGTCTGCTTACAAGCTAGAAAAAGTGGCAAAAGCTGGTGTAAAGTCTGTGGGGCTGGTATTCGTTCCCAAACAGGTACCTATTTTGGCTGGTAGGTTCTCTATCTCTTAACTGTTGAACTCTCTTTTTTGGGTTTGTCTACCGTTTTTCTGCTTCTTTGGCTTCTCTACCACCTGTTCTTTCTTTCCATCAAACGTTTTTGATTGTTACAGCAGGTTGCACCAGAGGTTCTGTGTTTTCATGTGGGCTGGTGGCACCTGAAGATGCACTGCACTGTCAGTCTGGCTCACTCCTACCCACCCTGAATTGGCAGCGCAGACCTTCTTGTCCTCTCTGGTCTGGCCCTTGTGCATCTATCAGGATGTCCTGCTGTTGGCAGTACTCCCTTCCTGACAGGAACCTTTGGTGTGGACTCCTACATTATCTCAGTAAATGTACCAGTTGTCTACGTTCCTACACTGGAACAACCTTCTCTGTGGCAGGGGCCAGTGGGTCACTCCCACAGTCAAAGGAGCAGGTGTTGGCTGGGTTGCTTGTGCAGATGGGATTGTCTTTAGCCCCTTCACTTGCTTCACTGACCCTCGGAGGGTAATGGCCATGTTTTCATACAATTTCTGAGTATTTTTGTCTGGTATGCTGCTACTTCCATCCTCCGGTCAGTGGTGTGATCTTCCAAGCCAACAATTCTGACTTTTAGACCAGCTGTGATGCTAGCCTGTGTTAGCAGGTAATCATTTCCAGCTGTGATGACTTCTTTTGTAGTATAGGGTTGGACAACCATAAGGTGTCGCTGCAGAACGGAGTTTACTAGTGTACTTTGAAAGTTCTACAGGTTCCAATCTCTGCACTTCTCAGCAGGAAAGTTACTGTAGTCTGACTCCACTAGCCTATCCACTTCATATGCATGTTCCTGCAACATCACCTGTAGAAGCTTGGTACAATACTGAAGTTTTCCTTTACCTCCTGTATTGTAATACCAAAACTGGCCTTTAGTTACTCACTGATGAAGTCGTATGACTCTTTTTTCCCGGTATTGTTGGGCCTTCCCACTCAGTGATTGACTCAGATGGATGTCAGGGTCAGCTGGCTCTCATCACTTGGCGTCGGCTACTTGTTGAACTGCTGGAAGAAGTAGTCTCCATCACCTGTCTCCTCAAATTGTGGGGGCCTGAACCTGTCCCTTGATATCGCTGTTGTCGCTCTTGCCATGGTGTTTGTGAATTTAATCCAGAAGAGATCAGATTATTGTGCAACATGGTTAGGTGGGAAGGTGGCCACAGGGTGGTAGCAGAGGTCGAAAGAGGTCACAGAAATTTTGTTGTCAAAATATTGTCTATTTTTGTTGTCGAACTACCGTACAATTTGCCTCTTTTGCAGCTCTGTGATATTGTCTGCTTTTTCCGAAGATCTATGTAATTGTCTACTTCCTTTGAAGATTCATGAAACCATCTGCTTCTTTTGAAGATTTATGGTACCATCTACTTCTAACTGGGTCAGCTGCATCTTTGGGTCATCCAGAACCCAATTCTGCATCAACGCGCAGGAAATTTTTGCAGGCTTACACCTGCACACTCTGTGTAGAAACGATGGTCCTACTGTATCTGAGCAATGGCAGGTCAGGCGGTCTCAGATGGTTGATTAAGCTGCTTCTATTTAGGCATGAATGGCCAGCCCGCCGACTAGCAGTAGCAATGTTGTCAGTTTACAAAATCATTTAAGGCCAAAAAGCTTTTTATGCATTTACTGTCCACAGCAATTATGAGTGATTGACTATTCAAACGTATGATTACACCTATACTGCTTACTACGTACAACAAAAGTGTGAATGGTAAGCAACTACACAGATGTAAAGTGAATGCAAAACGAACTGAAGGCATTGCGCATGCCTACTTAAAAATGCTACAGCAAGATGATTGGTTAACAATACAAATTAACGATAAGCTAAAACATGATGGATAATAACAAGTGTACATGACACATTGTAACCTTTCAAGTATAAATCTGTACAGAAGTACACATGATAAATTATTTTTATGACAAAATAACAGAAGTTGATAAAAAAACTATTTGCGCGAAAGCACTCTTATTCAACGTAAGTATTATAGTTCTGGTGCAGAAAGATTGGTCCCCACAAGGCATTTTAATTTTTGTGCATAATTATAGATATATTTTATTGGGTACATATGGTATCAATTATTCAGCAACAACCACGTGACAGTTAGGTCTAAAGGGTGAAGATTTTCAACAAATTGATTGCCAGCCTGGCATAAAGATATCAGTTGTGATGTTTTTGTCTTTTGGTGAGACTCTTTGTGTAAGTTATTACCACAATTGCCCAAAGTCGTTATGAAAAAAAGCTTCACTCAGTATTTAATAATTTTTGATGTTGTTTTACAAAACTAAGACGTACATTTGAGCCTCATTCAAAAAAAGCACAACTTACGGAAAGATCAATTTTCTTGTGCCGTGAAACCCGGCCCATCAAACTTTTTACAATAAATCGCTGATTTACTTTTCACCGTCTTCCATCTGGTCAAATATCATTCGAATGAAATTTTTTGTGTTTTTGTATTTGCGCGATTACATTTGCCAAATGACCAGCTGTTTTGTGTCGGCTCAATTCACTCAATAAAAACTTTTTTTGCTAAACGAAGAAAACGCTGATAACGGCTGAATCACCTTCTTCAGTGTTCACTTTGAAAATTTTTGTTGATTGCCAAGAAAGTTTAGCTCAAGAAAACTTTATAATGTAGCAGATTTCACTGACTATTAACAGTGACCACTACTGCGCAGAGGTCCCCCAGATGGTGACTATCACAGGCATGCCTCCAGAGAATGGAAATAGGCAAAGACCAAAATCTATTGTAGTGATTGTATTGCTCTAACAAATGATTATTAATAATAATTAATCATACCGGCACTGAATATTTACTACCCCGACCCTGGGTATTTACTACCCCAACCCTGGGTAGCTACTCCGGGTTGGTAAACGAAAAGGCTGCCCTAGCCTGAGAAACAGAACTTAGCTCAAGTGCCTCCAGATACCACCTCCCAAAGCTAACTACCCTTAGATGTAAAGAAACGTGGACCAAAGGCCAATAAAGACCAAATAACTCTCAGCGAATATATTAATCTATCACTGGCCAAGCTAACCATGAACTCGGCCCCTTACTTCTGGGTGCCAGTGCACTTTAACTTAGTTATCATTATCTTATTGGGCAATACTGCTTGTTATATACATCATATTACTTCCTGCCGTGCTTCCTGTGCATGCTGGAAACTTTCCATTGATACTTCCTGTAACTCTGCCTATGAAAGGCAGAGACTTTGTGATACTCTTTGCATTACCTCCCAGCATTGCATTGCATTACCTGATATAGCATGAGTGTGTTCTCTTGTCTTGTTTTGCCACCTTGTGTGCTGGTATGAATAAAGGTTATAGTTATACACTACTTGAAATTTGTGTATGTCTGAGTCAGGGCTCGATACAGTTGTAAAAGTTGATTGCCTACTTTACAACACCTTGTTTGTGCCAATCAGGCACGGGCTCACCTCTGGGTTGAGGTAGACTGTTACTTGTCAGGCCTGAAGTGACTGACTGCATTGTTGTGGCTGCACAGACTGCGCGTCTGCCAGCACAACCCTCTAGCGGAAGGTAGTCTGACATAAAAACCCGCTACAATAGTAGTCTGTGAACCTTAAATAAAGTTACCTGTATCAGAAGTGAAGCACAAGAGTTTTGGTTAAGCTCATTATCAAGGTAAGACAGCAAATCATCATGGTGCTGTTCTTCAGCATAAATCTTCAGTACGTCGTTGTCGTTAGTGTTACAAGACTTATAGTCAAGGCGTAGAATGCTTTCAGGAGTAGCACATTGCAGCAACATTTTTTGCGATTCTTTCAACATCTAAAAAATGAACAATCAACTATATACAAAGAATATTGAAAGTGATATAATTGCCCAATATGACTGACGAAACTTAAATTCAAATATTTTTAATAGTGGTACATTTCTTGTTTTTAAGCATACTGTTAGAAAACTTGTTAACACCAAATGAACATTTGAATGTCACCTGCAATAAAATCCAACCAATTTGTCACATCAGAGATAAAAATTTCAACTTGTGATTCCAACAAACCAACAGTTGACATGTATTCATAAAACGAATTTTCAAGGCTGATCGTTCAGAGTTTGGAGAAAATCCAGGTAGTACAAATTTGAAGTTTGCCAGCAAAACGAAATTTTGCAATTGAGAAAAAACAAAGTTACCTGCTGGACCAAGATTTGGGTCATTCATGTTTTTTCATAGCACGTTTGACATATTATGATGTATTCCTATGGATTAACTCAATTTTTGTTTCTTATATAGGGTTACGCTTTGTATTTAGTTTAAAACAAACTGTCCCATTTGAGAAAATATATGAGAAAATATGGAAAAGTACCTGTACTAAAAATAAACCCAAATACTTTTGCATTTGCATACATTAATTGACAAGATTACCAAAAACCTTTGTGAATGGAATCATGTGTGACATCCCATAGTAAACCTTTAGGTTACCAACAATTTTTATGCCAAGCGGAAACTAGTCGAAATTGTCAGCTTAACCAAGCATTCATTACTTTAACCCGCACATTGATAATTTTAAGAGCTCTATGTATTTTTGTTGCTGTATATTTACCTGCTCACTAAGTTCATCGGGAGTTCCCTTACTGACTGATGAAACTTTCTGCACAATTAGCGAAGTCATCTCAGAGTTGTAGCCCACAAACGATGCACTGTAGGCCATGCCATTCTCCTTGAAGTATTGGCTGAAATCATACATTAATTACTTAGTAGAGTACAAATGTTGTATCTGTGTGCTGGAAATTGTTGGTTTTATTTCAAAATGGCCTGCTGCATGTCCTATTTCCCATCGATTAGAGCTGTAAACAGACTGGAATTCAGTGACATTTCAACAAAATAACCATGAGCATGCCAATGGAAAAATACTTGTTTGTGATTGTTCTAAACTATTTTTATTTTTTCTTTAAACTTAGGTGTTTTTGTTGCAAAATTATTTTTTATTTGAAAAAGTCTATTGATTCTGAATAGAAGTTTCAATTTGTAAAGAGTTCTGGTACAACTTGCAATTTAAAATACTTGCACAATTTAATGTAATCTTGAAAGCTTTTTAAGAAGATGCTCAAAAACTTGTGTTTTAGGCTGCAAGCGATAAAATTAGTCTTAATGCACTTGGTTTGCTCATTTTCTGTTCCTAAATAGCATATTAGTTCATTCTTAGCCATAACTGGTACATTTATTTTCTTGTAATGAAAATCACTTTTTCCATAATTTTTTTAACGTAAACAAATTCTGCAACGTCAATTACCAATTAGTTTTAATTTTAGGCTATTGGCTATTTGATTATGCATCAACTGTTTGTATAAGTTTGATAGCTAAATTTTGTATAAATACTTGTCCATATTCTATAGCCTCCAAAAAGGGTTTTGCAACTAGAAGAATGCAGTCTGATGTCAACATCACTACAGCCTTCTCACCTTCATCAAGGGCATGACAGTTTCAAAAAGGATTCTGCAGTGTTTCAGGTTTGTACTGTGATGGATTTGCATGAATTGTGTTCCCCAAAAATAATAGGAGTGGTGCCCTACAGAGCACTCTTATCTGTGCTCTTTGGAGCAGTGTCCTTCCCTACTGAGGTACATTGGCTGTGTTACAGCTGCTGCGTTACGCTAAACGATTATGCAGTAGCTAGCTGACGGCCAGTTGGTAAGCAGTGTAGTAAGAAGTGTACACATCGGCTAATGGCAGCCTGATATACTAAGCTGTCGTAAAAAGGAAGATGTCTGTGGCCCGTCGCTTACAAGGAGCCTGTTGCTTACAAGTGAAGCCAAGTAGTTTACCACAAACTGATATACTGTAGTGTACTTTTTTATTGGTTAACAGTGCGCCTGCTTGTTATTAGCTGATTGCTTTATGACATTTCAGCTGTTATTTTACATAGTTCCATAAATAACCCATGCAGTTTTACTGCCAGATATAGTTGGACCCTGAGTAGAGTTTGCAAACAGCTAGTGCCTGAGCTGAGATACTGTTAGCGTTGACTCCATATACTTTTACCGTTGATTAGACACCCAAGATTGTACGGCAAACATACTTTTGTATTACTTTATCAAATTATCTATTTCGTCTGGCTGTGTACTATTTAATAATGAAAGAAGAGACCTTGAGTCCGGACTTGTTTCATAGCTAAGAGCTTTTATTTGCGATTACTATAAAGGTGGACACTTCTCTCAGAAGTATTTCTCCGGCGTGCTTAGTTAAAGGTCAACACACATATTTTTTTATAGCAGTGAACCTATACCATATGTGGCTCTTCTATAATTAATGGGAACCATGAGGCATATTTTCAGCTACAGAATCAAGGTCAGAGCTAAACTCTGGAGTTTTCCTTGTACACATAAAGACGAGTTTGACTGTTTCTGGGTGTAGCTATCAAAGTTGAGAAGTACCTGAGTTAAGTGAGCATCAAAGTTTCTGGGCCAAAGCAAAGAATACTGTGGAAAATTGAGATTTATTAAAGTGTATTTAATTTAGAATCAAGAAAAACCCATGAAATATTTATCTGTAAACTATTAACATTTCTAAGTACTCCGTTTTTCTGCTCATTTGTCATGTAAGAAACTTCTTACCAGACTGCAGGTGTATTAATGTGGTAAAATATTCTTATGCAAAAAACTCTTGCTTTTTAACTGATATGTCCGTTCATTAAACTTCTATTACTGTTTGCAAGTAACCATACCAAGGATATAAAGACTACTACTATTTCTATGTTTAATTATTTTCTATAAAAGTGTTTTTCTGAAAAAAAACCCAGTTATTTCTCAGTTTAAAGTGGTTAATTAGAAGCTTAGTTATGATAGCTTGAGAACCAATAAAAAGCAAAAATGCTCACCCCTGAGATGATAGGGCATATCATTGCTGGTAGTTAAAAGCAAGCAATTATTTGGACTTGCTCGCAGGCTTGGTGATTAATATCTGATAGAATCACACTGTAAATTTGTAGTGTTTTTCCTCCTTACACTACCGACACAACGACATCCACTTGCTTAACTTTAGACCAACTGTGTAAGGACCACGCCCCAGACGAATAACACAGAGTTTCTAGTAATGATATTATATTTGACACATTCTATTTAGCAATGTAATATAAATCTAACACAATCCACAAGACTTCTGCCTTCCTGGTCCACAACAACTCGTTTTATAGGAAATGATCAGGAGGGCTCACTCCCTTATTAGGGTGAGCGAATCATATCCAATCATACAATACATCAACCAATCAATATAATCAACACAATTAGGTAAACAATATCAGTCAATCACAGTCGTGTGCACATGGCACATAATCCGGTAAGTTCTTCTCTCCTCCTTGCGAGCCCTCGTTCCACTCCACTGCTCTATCTCTGTACTCTATTTTGGAAGGCTCCTATATCTGTCAGCAGCTCAGGCTTTCCCTGGGGGACATTTTTCCCTATTGTGCCCAGTGTGGCAGCCATTTTCCCCAGCAAATCCGGGGTAGAGCCGATATAGCTATTATATACCTACATACCTAGTATACAGGGTGGTGTAGTTGGTAATAATACTACGCCAATGTCAGGGCACTTGTAATCAAGGAAGGGGTTCTGGTACACTCTTTAAGGGTACCAAAGGGTACAAGGTCATGGGGACTGAGGGGGGAAGGGTTTGGGGTCACTGGCAGCCCACAAATCTCCCACATATTAACAAAGCATTCGCGCAGAGCGATTGAGTAAAAAAATTTTTTCGAAAGAACATGTTGTCTATTGGGCCAGGACTTGCATCTATTTTCAGCAGAGCGATCAGTTACCATGATGACATATACTTTTACCAATGTTCGTAATATGAACAATGAAAATGATAATGAAAGTATAACATTCATGCCTCTTCCTACGGTTTAATATCAACTTGAGCAGTACTTATAGTAACTTCTAGTTCATATAATAATTGCAAATGATATCCACATTAATACTTTATGGAAAGAACTATAAAAATACTTGTCTTTTTCAACTTTTGAGGATTTTTGGAACTCGAAATATCATTCCATGGTGTAGCATAGCAAGTAAGATCAGCTTTCATAATTTAATTAGGATTAGTCACACTTACGTATGAATAAGTGCATCAAAATCACGATGCACATACATCATTTCATTAATTGACCATTACTCACACACACCAATGTTATTACTCCTCAGCTTTCAGACTATTACTCGAGCTTTTTGCGATGAACAATCGATTTTTCACTAACACAGTATAGTGCATGCCAGTGTAAAATTGTGTCATCAAGTTTTAACATCAACAAGTCTCTTGTGCAAACAGACCATGTACCACCACTACATTATCATGGTCTATTCCACTCTTGCTCAATTTGACATATATGTCAAATTATTTTCTGTTCTGTGCATTTCTCATGATCTATTTTGTCCTAGCCACAAGTGTTTGTATCATGTTATTGTGGTAGATGTTGGCGGAATTTGATAGTAAACAGGTCATTTACTATCCACCCGTTGCAAACAATGCGCTAGACTTCAACCTACAGCGTTCGGTTAACTGATAATTAGGTGAGAATTTATACTGTGCCAGTGGCACAGTGTGCAGGACCAGTAGTGACCCCTGCAGGGCCGGTAATGACCTCTTACCAACCCAGGATAGCTATACTGGGCCGGCAAAAGATGGTCGACATAGCAGAGGAACCTTAAACCTGACTAAGAACTTAGTCAAGGCCAAGAACCTGAAATACCCTTCCTCAGGTTACCGGACGAGTGATCCACACGCTAGCTATAGCCTGGGAGCCCTGTAGGACCTATGATTGGACCATGGAGATAAGGCTCCGGCCTCTAGCCACTTGGCGCTTTTATTATTTAATCTATTTACCTTACCTTATTGGCTAACTATTTATATACCTGTTTGCATTTGCTGAATCACTTCCTGTACTATTGACCTTATATGAATTATGCTAATTTTTTCCACATAAAGGAGAGGCTTTTGACACAATCATTGCATTCATTCTATGTGTTGCCACAAACACCCTAGACGAATAATTACCCTTTAGGACTCTGTTTTATGAGAATACAGCCACTATTCAAACACCACTGTGTTGTTTGTGTGAGCCATGGGCTCTCGCTATACCGGGTAATTCGGTTGCCTGATTGCATAGTTGTCACTGTCGAGCAGTATAGTGTCCCCTCTGGAGAGAGGTATAATACTCGAGCTTAGCGGATGTCCGTGGAACCAGACCGGGATTCATTACATTATTGCAGCTATGGTTGAGTTTGAATGATTAATAATCCATTGCACTTTTTTATTAGATATTATCAGTAATATTTCTCGGCTCCATATGTCAATATTATTGCTTCTCTAAATGCATATATTGTTGTAGATTTTGGTGCGTAATAATAGTAAACTGGGAGTTTGCTACACTATCTCCACACCGAATGCGCCAGATGCTGTGCCGGTAATAAAGCCTTACTGTGCCGGTAGCACAGCGTGCAGGGCCAATAGTGAGCCTTGAAGGGCCGGTATTGACCCCTGCCGACCCAGTATGGTGACTCAGGGTCGGTCAAAGTTGGCAGCCATAGCAGAGGATTTCTAAAACTTGTCAGGATCCTACTCTAAGTCAAGAACAGAAGATGCCCTTCCCTGTATCCGAAGTAGTCAAGACTACAAGCTAGCCAGAGCCTTTGGACCCTGTGGGACACTCTGATTGGATAATAGGATATAGGACTCTGCCTCTAGCCACTTGGCGCTTATTTCATTTAATCCTTGTACATTGCATGATTAATTAGTTATTTATATATGTGATCGTATTGCTCTAATTGCTTCCTGTGCCTTTACTGTTATATGATTTTATGCTAATTACTTCCTGCAGTTGTCACTGTCGAGCAGGACAGTGTCCCCTCTGGAGAGAGGCATAATACTTGAGAATAGTGAATATCCGTGGAAACCAGACCGAAATCCTTGACAATATGTAGTGCTTCAACTATGTTTGTACTAAACTTATTTTAGTGCAGGCACATTATGTATTACGGTCTCATTTAACTTATATTTGGATGGTCAATCCTATCTTGGCATCACTTTTGTGAGTTTATCAAATGATTAAACAGCATTTATATATTTTGATGTTATTTCTGTTTGCTGTTAATTTTTTATATTTTGATGTGCTCTCTCTGTCTCTATCTCTTGCAAATTTGCCATAATTTTACTCTAAACAGTTTTTTAACAGGGCATGAATTGATAATATAATTTAACTACACAGTACCTGCAAACCAAACTCAAATGTCTGATTAGTCGGTCGGTTGCTATTTATGCTGAGATTGTGATAGTCAGGCATCCCAATACAGTAATGCTTATTAAATAATTATAATGCAGTTTACAACAAAGGTTAACTGATTATAATTCCCAACAACGATGCAAATGTAAAAGATGTTAACAGCAATACTAATAACAATAATGATAAGCAATTGCAATCAGTAACATGAATAAAAAATTAAAAAATTGCAGTTCCTTATGCCAATCACACATATATGTAACTGGTGGCTGCTCACTCGATTAATATTCATCTACCCTATCGGTGAGCACTAAAAATGCTCTGCACTACAATGTTTACACATATAGATATAAATTACCTAGCTCACCTGTTGTAAACAACATTGGATGGATATAGTCAGACATATTGTTGCCCCCCCCCCCAAGCCCTGTTTCCTGTGGTCACCTACTTCCATGATTGCCTCCTCCCATGGCTGCCTCCTCCCATCTTATGGTTGACTCCCCCTGGTAGGCTAACACCATGTCTACTTCTTCACATTTATTGATAGTTTTGTCATGAATGAACTACTTATGAATCATGTGTTATTTAATGTACATGAACGCTTCTACCTAAATGTTGCAATTCCAAACTGTGTTTTTATGTTTATACGGATGTTACGGCAATTATTGTAAAATAAAAAAACACTTTGTAAAACTTTTCCATGTAGTGGTTTTTAAATAAATTTAAAGATCACCGAGAAATTATCAAAATTTGATCGGGCAAATTCTTTTAGCACACATCTTCCTTGCAATTATTGGTGAGAGACTCAGAGGCTCGTTTCACTTTTGAATGCCTGCAGTGACTACTACCAGTCATCACAGTTTATTTGCTTGAGTGAACCGGTAACGTACCTGAAAGTTTTCTAAACGTAGCACTTCCTGGCAAAAATAACTCGGTCAATAATAAACACACGGAGTTAAATAATAACTAATTGTGAAAAATTTTGCTGAATTAATAGGGTATTCAAACTTGGGAATTTGAACGAAGCACTTGAATTAGTAAATGAATTGAAAAATCTGAGTGTTTTGTCAGGTACATGTAAGTAGTAATATATGAGCAGATCTCCCTACCAAGTGTTTTTTTGTGGGGTCATTATCTGGGGTGAATGCAATGGGTTATGGCGTTGGATGAGTTCGCCGAGTTTATATTGTATTTTACTTGAGGGGCATTTGAGTGGCATTTGAGTGGCATTTAAGTGGCATTTGAGTTTTGATTATTTTTTACTTAACTTGAACTCATATGGTAGGTAGATTTTGAATGTATGGCATTTAAGTTTTGATAATTCTACAGATACATCTACACTGAATAAATCCAATGATTAAAAATGAAATAATATGTGAATATATACATTTATTGTATAATAAGTAGGGATACATAAAGAGAACATATTAAATATTGTGAGCTTGAAATAGTTCCAATATCATTTCAAATGAAAAAGCGGATGATGAGAGATTTTCATCCATTTGTATGTATCTACATATATCTGATTGAAAATGATATAATAATTCAGTAGTCCATTGTATTGAAATCAATTTTTGAGTGAGCTCTTTATTCTACACCTTTCTTTGACAAAAAAGAGGTATTTGGTGAAATATTCTTTCATTTCATTCAATTTTCATTAATTTTTTTGCAAAAAGAAATCATTCTATAAATGGTTAAATTTCATCTAATTGTACAAATTTACAAAAAAAACCAGACTATTTGGTAAAAGATTCTTTCATTTCATTAAATTTTTTCTCTAAATGGTTAAATTTCATATATTTGTACAAATTTACAAAAAAACAGGGTATTTGGTAAAAGATTCTTTCATTTCATTATTTTTTCGTAAAAAAAGAACTTATCCCCTAAATATGAAAATTTTATCTCTTTGTATATCTTTACAAAAAAACAGGGTATTTGGTAAAATATTCTTTTATTCTATTCAATTTTCATTAATTTTTTCAATACTTGCTTAAATATGCATTATTCAGTATTTTTTTATTGTTAGGTAATCAACCTATCATACAAAATTAGTTTTCTTGAGTGAGGGTTTTATCCCACATTTTCTTTTGAATTTTTTAAAAATTTACCATTTTTTCAAAAAAAATCATTTATATATATATTTTCCATTATTTTTTTAAAATAAAAACAATCTCTATCTCTGAGAAGTTGGAGTATTGCGGTAGAAAACTTAGACATGATGAGAAGGCTATGGATTTACCCATTCAAGAACAATCCATTTTCGATGGCAATTTCAATTCTGAAAACTAAATCAATGTAAATTGTTTTTCAAAATGCAATCATCAGAAAGCTTTTGTCATGATGTCGAGGAGGTTATGGATTTACCATTCAAGAACAAACCATTTTCGATGGTGACTTCAAGAACTGAAGTATGTAGTATTACGTAATCATTTTTTTTTTTAAAGAAAAAAAATTGTTTTTTCAAAATGCAAAACTTCTGTCATGATGATGAGGAGGTTATGGATTTACCCATTCAAGAACAAACCATTTTCGATGGCAACTTCAATTCGGAAAACTAAATCAATGTAACTTTTTTTTCTTTGTCTCCCATGAAATTGTTCAAACGAATTAGAACTGAAGTTTGTGGTATTACATAATCTTTTTTCAAAGAAAAAAACACATCAAAATCAACAAATTACACCTCTAGATAGTTAAAATTTACAATATTTGAGAATTATTCACAATAGAAACATTAAGCCTACTTGATAATAACAAATTTGCGTGTTAAATTTGACTAATTGATTCAATGTTATTATATGAATCTTTTGAAAATAAACATTTCAATGAAAACATCATATTTAGTTTTTGACACACTTGAAACCATTTTACAGTAAATTTCACCATCAATATTTCAGAAATGTTTACTATTATTTACAAGAAAAATGCAGTATTTGGTAAAATATTCTTTTATTCCAATCAATTTTCATTATTTTTTTGAGCAAGGGTTTTATCCTACAGCATCCTTTTAATTTTTTTATGTTTTAAAACAGGGTTTTATTACAAAGTTTTTTTGATTTTTTTCAACTTTTTTAAAAAAATAATCATTAAAATATATAGTTTTCGATATTTTTTAAAAATATATATAGAGATTTTCACTTTATATTCTTTTATTCCATTCAATTTTCAATAATTTTTTGAGTGAGGATTTTATCCTACACCTTCATTTTAAATTTTTTATGTTTCAAAACAGGGTTTTATTATATATATAGAGATTTTCACTTTATATTTACAAAATTTTGGTATTTGGGAAAATATTCTTTTATTCCATTCAATTTTTATTAATTTTTTGAGTGAGGATTTTATCCTACACCATCCTTTTTAAAGTTTTTATGTTTCAAAAACATGGTTTTATTACATGACTTTTTAAAAATAACTATTGAAATATATAGTTTTTCGATATTTTTTTTGAAAAAATATATACAGAGATTTTCACTTTATATTTACAAAATTTTGGTATTTGAGAAAATATTCTTTTATTCCATTCAATTTTTATTAATCTTTTGAGTGAGGATTTTATCCTACACCTTCCTTTTAAATTTTTAATGTTTCAAAACAGGGTTTTATTAAAAATAATCATTGAAATATATAGTTTTTCGATATTTTTTTTGAAAAAATACATACAGAGTTTTTCACTTTATATTTACAAAATTTTGGTATTTGAGAAAATATTCTTTTATTCCATTCAATTTTTATTAATTTTTTGAGTGAGGATTTTATCCTACACCTTCCTTTTAAATTTTTTAATGTTTTCAAAACAGGGTTTTATTACATAACTTTTTTTGTACTTTTAACTTTTTTAAAAACAATCCTTAAAATATATAGTTTTTGATATTTTTTTTAAAAAATGTCAAAAATCACCAAACTACCCCTCTAGATGAATAAAATTTACAGGGAAATAATCGTAATAGAAAATACCATATCTAGTTTTTACATTCATAAAACTACTATAGCTTACGATATCAATGGTTACAAAGCGTTTTTCTTGAACAATATCTTCTTTGGTGTTCTGCTGATATATTATTAGCCTCAGTGAGTAATTCTTGTATTCCGTATTCTTTTAGATCCGATAATTGACTAAAATACAAAAGTTATTCATTATATAAATAAATTTTACCGGATTTGAATTTTACTCTTAGCTACATTAGATAGTTTACATTATATATAACAGGAAAATAACTCACTGAGTTACATCATTCAGCTCATTATTTTTTCAGGGAAAGTTCTTTATTCTGTTTTCTTTTTACGATATAATGGACTAAAATAAAAAGTGATGTATTAGTATAGCATGATTAAAAATTAATGTGAAATAATTATAACCTTTTGTTGTTCTTTCAACTTTTATGTAAAAAAATACACTGTTGACACAAAAAAAGCCTTTTTTAAAACCAAAATATATAATTTTAAAAAATGTTTTACAAAAAACTGTTTATGAGTTGGTCATTTATGTGAAAAATTAAACATTTTTGTGAAAAATTAAACATTTTTGTGAAAAATTAAACATTTTTGTGAAAAATTAAGCATTTTTTGTAAAAAATTAAACATTTTTGTGAAAAAATTAAACATTTTCGTGTTATGAGTTGGTCATTTATGTGAAAAATTAAACATTTTTGTGAAAAATTAAACATTTTTGTGAAAAATTAAACATTTTTGTGAAAAATTAAACATTTTTGTGAAAAATTAAACATTTTCGTGTTATGAGTTGGTCATTTATGTGAAAAATTAAACATTTTTGTGAAAAATTAAACATTTTTGTGAAAAATTAAACATTTTTGTGAAAAATTAAACATTTTCGTGAAATAATTATAACCTTTTGTTTTTTTCAACTTTTATGTAAAAAGAAACTGCACTAATGACACAAAAAAAATTTTTTTAATCTGAAATATACAAAAACGTTCACAAATTGATCATTTACGTGATAAATCGTTTTACTGTTGTTATTTACATGAAAAAGAGAAATTAAGTGATTTTTCATTGTAAGAATACGCAAAATTTTCACAAACCAACTTTTTAAATTATGGTAAAAATTAATAAAACTTACCTATAGTGATATGAATCCCTTGAGTTATAGATCAACTTCTCAAGAGTTTGTTCTGCGCAGTATTCTTTTTCAGCATCATCGAAAAGATTGAGAAAATCCTCAGATTTTGGATTATCAGTCAGTTCCGAGGCTTGGACGAAGGCTTGATGAGCTGCGAGTACACTGATGTTGTAAAAAATTGAATTGTCTGCGTTTCGACTCAGGCCTTTGAACAGAATAACTCCAAATCTTTCCGATGTCACAGCAGAAGCTATTTGATGAGGAATGCTCATATCTCCGATCAGTAATTCTTCATCTACAACACTTCTGTATTGAACTAGAAGACTCTCTTCATTCCCATTCCATCGTCTGTCAGATTTCGTTATCACTTCAGGGTTTTGGAAACATATGACACTATCTGTTGGGAAATCCTGAAGATGAGCTACCTCGAAATAAGCATTGATTTGTCTCATACTTTTTTCTGGTAGTACATCAAACGCATTCTTACACCTCAAAGCAGTTCCTGTTTCTGTAGCAGCACGAAAAATTGCTTTTCCAGTCTTTTCAACACCCATGTAGATCAAAACCAGTGGCCTTATTTGTGAGGCTTCATTAACAAGTAATCCTGCTGCTGATGGAATAGTGCTCTTCACTCTAACTATCTTTCCATCCTTTTTATAGTTGTAGATGATCGTGCAGTTCGTTTCATCATGGAGCTCGACGGTTAACACCTGCATAACTGTAGGAATTGGTAAATCTTCAACTTTGACGATGTTTTCAATGTTTCTTCTGGAAGCTGGAGATAGGGTGCTTAACAGAGAGGCGCTTTTGATGATGAGAGTAGCCAGAGTATTCAGGCTAGCGCTTTGAAAGGGGATCATAGTGCGTTGAAGAAGAACATTGTCATCAATCACCTTCTTGTCTTGTGAAGGTTTTGGTTCTTTATTCTTCAGATGTTTTGTATTGTCTTTTGTCGACATTCTAAAAGATAAAGTAAAAATCCTTGTTATGATTTTTTGATTTTCTTTTTTAAAAACCAATTTTGAAGATATATTTACTAAAATACCATACTGCTGTTAGTATCTAAATCGATAGAAAATTAAATTTATACTCTCAATAGCACATCGAGTTGACTTACCTCAAAACGGAAAGTTTTTCTAGTAGTTGTAGTAGATGATGTTGTAGTAGATCTTGCTCCTTCAGTTGCTAATGTTGAAGTGACTGCTTTTTGTGTGAAAACAGTGCTTCTTATATAGCTGAAATCATCCCATTTATCATAAGGTTAAATTAATGAAACATTGTTTTTACGGAAGAACACCTATGCTTTCGCGGGAATAAAAAACTTATTTTCACGCGAATACAAACCAATGCTTTCGCGGGAATAAACATTTTATTTTCACGCGTATACAAACCGTTGCTTTCGCGGGAATAAATAATTTATTTTCAGGCGAATACAAACCATTGCTTTCGCGGGAATAAACATTTTATTTTCACGCGAATGGAAACTGCTGCTTTCGCGGGAATAAAAAAATTATTTTCACGTGAATGGAAACGGTTGCTTTCGCGGGAATGAATAATTTATTTTCACGCGAATACAAACCAATGCTTTCGCGGGAATAAACATTTCATTTTCACGCGAATGGAAACTGTTGCTTTCGCGGGAATGAATAATTTATTTTCACGCGAATACAAACCAATGCTTTCGCGGGAATAAACATTTTGTTTTCACGCGAATAGAAACTGCTGCTTTCGCGGGAATAAAAAAATTATTTTCACGTGAATGGAAACGGTTGCTTTCGCGGGAATGAATAATTTATTTTCACGCGAATACAAACCAATGCTTTCGCGGGAATAAACATTTTATTTTCACGCGAATGGAAACTGTTGCTTTCGCGGGAATGAATAATTTATTTTCACACGAATACAAACCAATGCTTTCGCGGGAATAAACATTTTGTTTTCACGCGAATGGAAACTGCTGCTTTCGCGGGAATGAATAATTTATTTTCACGCGAATACAAACCAATGCTTTCGCGGGAATAAACATTTTATTTTCACGCGAATGGAAACTGTTGCTTTCGCGGGAATGAATAATTTATTTTCACGCAAATACAAACCAAGGCTTTCGCGCGAATAAAAATTTTATTTTCACGCGAATACAAACCAATGTTTTCGCAAGAATAAATAATTTATTTTCACGCGAATACAAACCAATGCTTTCGCGGGAATAAACATTTTATTTTCACGAGAATGGAAACTGTTGCTTTCGCGGGAATGAATAATTTATTTTCACACGAATACAAACCAATGCTTTCGCGGGAATAAACATTTTATTTTCACGCGAATGGAAACTGTTGCTTTCGCGGGAATGAATAATTTATTTTCACGCGAATACAAACCAAGGCTTTCGCGGGAATAAACATTTTATTTTCACGCGAATACAAACCAATGTTTTCGCGGGAATAAATAATTTATTTTCACGCGAATACAAACCAATGCTTTTGCGGGAATAAACATTTTATTTTCACGAGAATGGAAACTGTTGCTTTCGCGGGAATGAATAATTTATTTTCACGCGAATACAAACCAAGGCTTTCGCGGGAATAAACATTTTATTTTCACGCGAATGGAAACTGTTGCTTTCGCGGGAATGAATAATTTATTTTCACGCGAATACAAACCAAGGCTTTCGCGGGAATAAAAAAAATTTTTTTCACGCGAATAGAAACCAATGCTTTCGCGGGAATAAAACATTTATTTTCACACATTTACCTATATAAGAGACAACGGTTTCAGACAGAGAGCATCCAGTTCAACAACAGTGAGCAAAGGAGCAACATCTATCTGCTACATCTTCCATTGCAACTACTAAGAGTTCTCTCTTCATAAAGGTAAAACTTAAATTCAATTATTTTCGCTAGCTAACACAACTATCTGAAGGCTTTATGACATATCTATCTTTAAATTGATTATAAAGAATTGAACCATCTTTTTCTGTTTTTCAGAATGAATACTCAAGACGTAGGAAGTCAACCATTGTATCTAAAGTCAGAATCTCAGCCTGATGAAAAGGTAAGAATTAATAAGAAATACTATTTAACACCTGTTGAAAACCTTTAATTATTTTAGTTATCTAATTATCGCTTGTATTTTAGAACAATACAACAACAAATCCAATCTACTTAAAGGACTTCCTTCCAGAAATGTATCCTAACTATGTGATAAATAATGATGTTGTTGAAGAAAAAGCTGTAGAACGTTTGACATTTCAAGTTATAATATTCTGTATAACTCAACACATGATGAGTATGGGGATGTGTTGTAAGAAACATGATATATCTACAGAACATTTTGATGGCATTATAAAAAACGGTTTCGAAATCGTTTTGTCAATGGTGGAAGACGTTAATATTAATAATTTTTTAAAAGAAATTGAAAGAAGTGCTTGGAATCAAATAGTTTTCAAAAAATTATATAACATGACATGGAACAAAAAAACTTTTTATAAATTCAGAAAGCATATTTATAATTATGTCCAAATAGATAAAGCTCTATCTTCTTCTGTAGGTATTTTAGAACTAATGTTAGAAGCGTTTCATACATATTTATGAAAAATTTTTAGTTGTTTTTTATTATTTTACAATATTTTGTTCAAACTATTACATTTTATTTCTTACCAATTGAGATGTTAAAAGCAGTATGATATTAAGTAAATACATATATATATATATATATATATATTTGAATGCATCCTTTGTTGTCTGTATCCACATCCCAATAGTTTAATAAGCACATTCTCAATCTACCATAACTCTATATATATATATATATATATATATATATATATATATATATATATATATATATATATATATATATATATATATATATATATATATATATATATATATATATATATATATATATATATATATAAGACACTCTAAGTAATGAATACACTCTTAGCCACTCATGCAAATATTACCCTTTTATTTTTAGAATGTTATGGATGCGCTTTCTGAAGAGCTCCTTAGCACAGATCCATATCCAACAGAAAGTAAAATGAAAAACGGCAAAACAACTCCTAAGAGAAGGAAAACTGCTCCAAAAAAGCGAATAGTAAGGAAACGAAAACAAATAGTGAGAAAACAAACTACTTCCGTTGATAAGCAAACAATGGAGAGTGCAGCTATAACTCATTTAACAGTTGAATGTCTCAACGAAAGGAGATCTAGGGAATTAGAAAAGTCTAAAGGTTCTCAAGTGATTGACTCACCAAAAGTTCCGATTTGCAAAACATTTGAAGATCTTCCTATCCCAAGTATTATGCGAGTGACTGGTGTGATACATCCATCAAGTAAGGAGAAGTGTAGATATTCTCAAGTACACTACCATGATCCTTCAGATATAAATGAACTCGAACCCAAAATACTCCTCTGTCCAGTTGAAATAGCTAAAAACTTCAACTGTGATAATTACCCTCCGCCGTTTAACGTTGTATATTTGGGTAGCAAGGGAAAACCAAAAAATAAAAGCGTTCTTTGGTATGATGTCAGACGTGTTACCAGACATCCTCTAAGCAAAAAGAAAGCTGAAGAGGAATCACTATATTTGAGTACATTGACTAAAGGTCAGCTCAAACGCTTCTTGAACATCAAGACCCTCAATAGTTTTCAACCCGGTGCTATTTTTCCTTACCAAGATGTTGTTGATAGATTCGTTCCTCATCGATTTAAAGGAGGGCAGTCGAATGTAATTTGTATCCGTTATAGCATTGAACAATGTGGAGAAACGCTGTTGAAGACGCTTGCCATACCAGACAAGTATGCTTCAGAAGCTAACCGATATACTCGAGGTGTGATGATCTACAGAGGAAAAACAACCCACGGAAAATTTAAGACAGAATACGATCTTTCATTTTGCTCTCCATACAGTCTCAGTCGAATGTATTGGAAACAATATTGTGATCAAGCAAAGCACAACAAAACAATATTAGAAATTGATGATGATGATGAACTTGAAGATTTTCTACGTGGAGATTTTGATGATTTTGAGACAGGATATGTTGCTGAAAAAAAATGATGAGATACATGATAAAACTCGGTGAGAGTTTTTTCTCTAATCATTGTAAATAATACTTCAACTCAATTTAAATGTAGTTGTAGTTATTTTTACCTCAAATATTATTTAATATTTACTGACTCTAGCTATATTATATGAGATTTTCCCTACTTATTACACAATAAATGTATATATTCACATATTGTTTCATTTTTAATCACTGTATTTATTCAATGTAGATATATCTCCTCTCTCCTCTCTCCTCTTTTCATCTCTCCTCTCTCTCTCAAGATACTCTCTCCTCTACCAAATACTCCTCTCTCCTCTCTTGCAGTTATTTCCCAAATACTGTAGATTTTAACCATCTAGAGGTCTAGTTTGGTGATTTTCCATCATATTTTATAGCATTTAATATACTTATTATGTAATAAATGTATATTATTCAATGTAAATGTAAATATATCCATAAATATGTACATAATTATCCATATATACATGAATGTATAGAAAACTAAAAAGTCTCTCTCCTCTCTCTTCTCTCTTCTCTCCTCTCTCATCTCTCCTCTTCCCTCTCCCCTCTCTCCTCTCTCTCTCTCTCAAGTGACCATATGAATTCGAATTATGTAAAAAAATTATCAAAACTTGAATGTCATATAAGTTAGAATTATGTATAGAATTATCAAAACTTAAATGCTGTACATTCAAAATCTATATGCCATATAAGTTCAAATTAAGTAAAAAATAATCAAAACTCAAATGCCACTTAAATGCCACTTAAATGCCACTCGAATGCCCCTCAAATGAAATACAATAAAATACGATATAAACACGGCGAGTTCATCCAACGCCGTAACCCATTGCATTCACCCCAAGGTGTAATCCACAAAAAAACACTTGGTAGGGAGATCTGCTCATATATTACTACTCATGTATAAGTATAGATTTCCTCATGCGAATAGCTAAATTTTGGTGTAATACATACAAAACATAAACTTATCAATAGCCGGTACTGATTTCACCTTTCAGCATCTTTAAATGCAACGTCGATCAGGTACTTCAGCCATTCATCCAACGAAACCTGTACACTTTCTGAGAATTTAGCATCAATGAAAGTGTCGGCAGACATGTAGTGCTTCTCAAATCTGTTGATGAGTGGAATTGGAAACTTTGCTGTTGAATAAACATCTTCCTTTCCTGCTATTAAGAACAACCTGCAAAATTGAGCAAGTAAGTTAATACTGATAGCGTGAATGAGCTGACCGGCATGTTCTATAACTGTAGGTACATCAAACTAGAACGACTAAAGTTTCTACATGCTTCAGGACAAAATCGCTTTGAAGTAGTGAATGATACTTTTGTTTGGCCATTTTAGATTTTTACTTTATTTTGGACAAATTGCTGAACAAAACCAAGGTCTTGCCCAAAATTCTACTTTTCGCATTATGTTTGGTGATGACTTTTGTCTGTGCATGGTGCAGTTTCAATTATGATAACAGTTGACAGGAAACACCACTTACTTGAAGTTCGGGTGTACATGTGATTGCACTCGATTGGTGCCAATGCCAAGATCCACAAATCTTTTACCATCCATAGTTTTAAACGATTGGTTCAAAAGATCATAAAGACCTTCATGGAGGTCGTCAACATCAAGAAGGATAACTGTTTTCCCAGCAGCCATGCACATTCGAATCCTAGACACATTCTTGCACACCTGTCAAGTTGCGGGAGCCATTAATAACTTATTTGTAAAGTAACTAAAGCTCAAATCTTAAAGGTGCAAATAAAAGGTGTTGGATCGGTGCTGGAGAGCCCAAAAGCCAAAGCTAAGCAGAAATTAAAGAGCATACATGCATTTCTGTAGTTTTTCATACTCGAAATGTCTATTAGGCTGTAAGCCAAGGCAAATTATCTTGAAGTTTCCTTGCCACCCCCTTTCCTTCAGCAATTTCTTGCACTTTTTAGATAGACTGAATGATGCAAATTCCAATTCCACTCAGTTATCACACCATCTATTCCCACTTTCATACAAGTTTTTAATTTTTAATTTCAATTGTCGGCAAATAATTTGGGGAGTTGTGATTTCTTTTTTTCCATTGTGATTGGCTGCTGATGAAAGGAAGCCATATTTTCCGTGTTTGTAAAGTCATTCTGTAGAAAAATGGATATCAACCTGAAAAAATCTAGCTCATCGTGTTCATCTTTCACTGATCTGCAATACTCTCTGATCCACAAATCGTGCTATAAGAGGCTAGCCAACAAAAAACTGAACACAGCTGACTAGAAAAGCCACTGCAAGTCAAGTGGCTCTCAATTTATTTTTTACTATTTTCTATCCCTAATGTTAATTATTATTATTATAATTATTAAATTATTATTCACTAATTACTTTTTTTAATTATTATTATCACTGATTTTGATATTACTTATAACTATTTCAAAGTAGTGCGTTGTAATGGGATTAAAATAATGTGATAATAGAATTAGCCTAATATTGCTCGCTATGCCATAGCAACAGAGATAGCGTATCGTAAAAGTGTTCTGCTGAATAAGCGTATAGTCCTGCCGGAAACAGATATAAGTGAATTCTTATGAAGACTACAGAACCTCTCCCCAGATTCTTGCTAGTGGGGACATTAGCCTGCGTCTCATGAAAGCTGGTGACTGGTTTACATCAAGGATATTTTTTGCTTTTTTTCTCCCATTATAGTCATTGCTCTGTTTAATAGTGTGGAGTGGAGGAGCAGCAGCCTTTATCGGTAGCTTGAGGTGCTCCTCCTTTTGCGACAAAGGCAACGAAAGGAAAAAACAACAGCACCTTGACATCATATATATTAATTGCTGTACCATTCAAGTGTAAGGTGAGTGTAATGCAGTCATTAAATTGTTGCTTTATTATTTTTCAGTCCAAGTGGTCAGCAACCGAGATCAAATAAAGTAGAAGCTTTCCCATCAGAGTTCTGTCAAAAGTTGGGATCCATTTATTTACTGAACATTAATTGATTGTTTCTGACCACACTAAACTGATGAGTTAGGAATAAATATAGATGTGAGCTCAAATTAGTGAAAGTTCTCATCTTCGCAAGCTACAATCATCACCTCTCGTGATAATACTAACCCACATGATAAGCGGTCAAAGCACCCATTTTGTGTGCTCATTACATAATATGGCTTAGTGTATGTTCGATGAGAGGAAATTTTTTCATTACTATTTTGACAGGTCCTTTGTTTTTTGATCGGCTGGGCAACTTTAAATACTAACTTTTAGTTTCAATTTTATCAGATTGTCATCCCCTTTGATAACAAATTTTACCTCAACTATAGGAAGCACCAGAGAAAACATGAGCTACACTTAGATGCATTCTGATCTTGCAAATTGAGAACATTGTGGAAGCACAGGAAGCTGGAATTCACAGTGACCGAATCAAACGACCCTTTATTTGTTTATTACTTTTTACCTATGATCATGATGGTCGTGCGAAACACATTTTCTAGTTTGTTATCCATGCTTAGATATAGAAGTGGTTTTGTGTGAAACATATTTTTGTCTTTCTATCTACGCTATCACATAGGAATGGCTGGCGAAGACTTATTTTTTATTTTTATCTACGTTTTGAGATATCAGTAGTCAAAAGCCTGTTGACGGTTAAAATGCAATATATAAAGACATTTGCAAATTACGAACATCCACAATTAGCAAAGTATACAATTTTATTTCTGCATTTTAAGGAAACTTACCTTACCACTGACACGCCTTTAGTAGGTAATATATGTTTTAGATTGTTACTCATAAAATTTGTCCTTACAATGCTCCCAATGCCTAAAATTTACTCATCAGGAAGATAACTCTTAAAAAACTTAAAATTTCTCACTTAGGTTTCAAATGAGAATGGAGCCCCAGGCAAATCTTCAAATTCAGCATAATCAATTTAGTCCAAATCACCACAAAAAAATCTAAAGGAAGAAAGTGGCGATGAAAGTTAATTTCTAAGAACATTATTGCTACATGGCTTACAGCCTATATTACTAACAACCTCCTATAAACATTGTAATGTGGATTTGCATAACTATACAGTCAACAGGTCCTCTTCACCACCTTGTGTGTATATCATTGAAACTCCAACAAAGCACATCTTAACAGTCTCCCATCCGACCCCACTTCCCCCCCCCCCCCCCCCCCTATACAACCTTCTTGTTTGCCTGACTTTTAACTCAAAAATGTTTCATAGTTATCCCTAGTATCACATCATCTACAGAACCTGACTCTTTCCAGGCTTTTTCAACAAAGCTTTAAGGCTGCTTGGCAAGACACCTTTGGAAACAACCTCATCCATCATCAACTACTTTAAAAATTGTCCAAAAGTTTCACCATGTGCACAAAAAACCAAGATACTAACAACGCCACTATTAAAGTTAAAGTGAGCTTCATTCTTTAGCATAAAAAACCACAGCGTTCAAATTCAAGATTCTTAAAAAGTTTGAAAAGCAGAGAGCTATAAAAAAGCTGTGCTGAAAAAAAACTCACATTATACATATAATCATTGAAAGAGTGTACTGAGCGATTAAGTAGACCAGCGGGCAATCTGACGGAAGACTGGAGAAGTATATCAATGATCTACAAGGATTATTAGACATATATGTATTTTATAATTTTTTTCTCATAAGTTTTTTATGAAATGTTGCACTGGAAGAAAATCATGATATAGAAAATGATTGTATAATGGAAAAAATGTTTTATTACAAAAATTAAAAAACTAGGTGCTAAATTTTGACATGTCTGTTTAAAGAGAGACCTGTGGTTTGGTTGTAAACCATACTAGTACGTATGTGCTTACAAATGAGCTTTTGGTGACTTTTCCCATGTTTTTGGCAATAAGTTCAAGTCTGAGAGTGTGATACAGGCGATCACTCTCTTATTCATTTGATTTTAATTGCTCGTTTGGAAAACAATGTTTGTTGTAAATGCCAAATACGATTAGCTATATTGGTTGCTGACAGTACAAATAATTATCTTGCCACATGGGCATACAACCTAGGAAATGATTATCACTGACAAAAGACACCCAAGTCCTCCTACTACCCTCATACTAAAAATTATAAACTTGTATGAGTAAATATGTGGAGCAAATACACATACATGATGGCAAAAGGAGAAGCAGTCTCTGCAGATCAAAGACCCCTCTCTACATGGTCACAGCTGCCAAAAAAAAACCGTTAGTGAACTATTCACAGCAGTTTGCTGTGGAGTTACTACCCTGACACTGGGTAAAATAACATGGCTGACACTGGGATGGTAGTTGGCAGGTAAGAAACTTACGCAGGACCAGCCCATGTTAAACGTATGGTTCTAGAGACATTATCTTTTACTCAGCTAACACTCCCCTTCCCCATACAGTGAAATTCGATGGCGGTATAACCTCTCACCTAAGCCAATGGTGTCCATGGAGGGGAGATAATTCCTCTAACTGAGAGGTAAACTCGAGAACGCAAACTGTTTGGTATACAAAGTTGAAGAGAAAGGACTGATTACCAAGCCAAAAGTTACAGGCCCAAACCAATAAGAGTCTCTTGCTGCCATCTTGAAAACATTGTATGATATTATGGAATGGATGGAATAGTTTATATATCAAAGGCCAATACCCAGCTGTCCGCCTACTCCATCTCACCAGACCATTTGTCCCAGACTGCTGGGGGTGTGAAAAACTAGGCCATTTTCAACCAACTGCTTAGACTTCACTCCATCTCACAACTTGGCCCCAAACTCAGGAAACGAGTGCAACGCATAAAATTTCACCCTTCTGATAAATGCTATCGGGCTCCAGTGGGATATGCAAAAATAACGTAAATGGTCAATTATCACGATCATCTATGTCCTCCTAAACACAAGTTTCAAAAATATACGACCGGTCTCCTTTGCAACAATCATGTTCTCTCTATCTACTTAAGAGAGATAGGTCTAATATTCCTCGGCATAAGAGACACACTCCCTTCCCTCAATGGAGAGATGAGTCATCCCTGTTATCCCTCCTAAGTGAAATGGCACCCCCCCCTTCCTGTTTCCTGCGGTGACATTCTCCATCTATATATGTAGTCTCCCCTTCTCCCCTTCCAAGAGAAATAAACTCTGTAAATGGAGCTTCCCTATTTCGATTCGGTATGAGGTGTCAAAAGAGTTGGTTGATGTTGAGTCATTATCCTGCATTCTTTCTCTTGTTTTCCTTCTTTTCAATTTTCCGTGGCGAGGTACCTCGCAGGAGTTGTCCCTTTTTTTATTCATCCATGACGACAGTCCTCGCAACTGTTTTTTGGACAATTTTCTAACGTTTTTATCAGACTTACAGTAAGAATCTTTACAACGCCATGTTCCTTTTTGGGGAAGAAATAATTTTTTTCTCGCTGAGCTATGTTGAAATAATTGTTTTTGCAAAGAACCTCCACGGGTGAGATTTGTTCTGATAAATGATTAGATTATATTTATTTGAACATGTTGAAATTGTTTAGAAGTGGAAATGAGAGTAAGTAAGCTATAAATTAATTATTTGGATGACGACGATCTTGTTAACTAGTAATTTTCAATGATTTTCGTTTTTTGTTCAAAGTGTTTATTATTATGATTCTTTATATCAAAAGATATTGCTTAAAATTCTCTATTCAACGGTGTAAAATTACGGCATTATCTTAATTGTTAAACAATAATTAATATTATTCTTTAAAAATCTTCCGGGATTTTCTCAATACAATCGCCAATTTTCATTGTCCTGTTCTGGCCAATGTTGGTGCCCATTATTCTTAAAAACGTCTTACCTAGATTAAAACTGAATTTTCTTTCTAGTTGTAGTGTTAGTTTGTTGTTTTGAGCTTTACTTCTGATGATTTCCTAATGTAAATTTCTATTAGGTGTAAAAAATAGGTCTCATTAACAAAATTTTTTTTCTCGTTCACCAGTACTGAATCAGCTTTAATTAAAAATCTTCATATGTAATAGGTCTTGGCAAACTCTATGAATTTTTTTTTAAATCTGTGAAAATAACAGTTGATTTTAAAAAAATTATTGAAAACTAAGACTTTTTCTCAAAAGCACCTGAGACTGTGGGATGCACTCAGGCATAAAGCAGATGAGATTGAATGATATAGGTCTCATATTCCTTGGAATAAGAGATACACTTCCCCTCCCCCCTCAATGGAAATACAAGGCATCCCTATTGCCCTTCCTCGGTGAAATAACACCCTTATTCCTGTTTCCAGAGGTGGCATTCTCAATATATATATGTAGCGTTCCCTTCTCTCCTTCCAAGAGAAATAAACTCTATAAATGGAGCCTTCTTATTTCGATTCGGTATGAGGTGTTAAAAGAGTTAGATGATATTGAGTCACTATCCTGCATTGTTTCTCTTTCCTAAATTTTCTTTCCGTGCAACCTACCCTGAGCTTACGGATATGCACAGCTGAAAAAAACACTTCACCTCTATGATAGTTTAGTCAAAACACCAATCCCCTCACACCCCATACACAACTCAAAGAGTCCAACCACCGTCCTGAGGGACAAGTCATCCAGCTGAATGCCCCTGTAGAGACTCTACCAGATGAGGCATTTTCAACTGGAGAGGTGAAAGGAAATTTTTTAAATCTGTTGATGAATACTGGTTGCACTTCTATTTACTGTCCAAGCGTGTTTGTAACAAGTTCTCCTTTGGATTTTTGCCAGCAACTACAAGAATGTGAGTTGGATTTACCAAAGACCAACAATACCCAAATACACTTTTTCATCCTCCAAATTTGGAAAATAAGAACAGGGGTGAAATTTGCAGTGAGTCCCATCAGCAAGAATGCCATATTATTTATGCCCTTCTTTACAAAGCAAACTGACTTATGATGTTTGCCGAGTCTGCACTAATTGTAGATCAGAGAGAGTTAAAATGTACCAATTGCCATTGGTGACTCCTATCCATCAAGAAACTAGTCGAGAGGGCTGTGTGCTTTCCTCTTAGAGCAGAGTGTATGGAGTTATGCAAAGGTAGCACTAAGAGCTATCTTCATTTTGGTCTGGTTTAATCTGAACCGAGAGCTGCTCAAGTAATCGCCAGTTTAAACCAAGCTGATCTTCATGGACTTATTTTGGTAAGGTCAATAAACCTCGCTGTTCAACCCCTAGTATTAAAAGCAGGAAGTGCGGTAAGCAAATCACAGTTGTCCTACCAGAAGAAGTCTATACGAAAATGCACTCCTCCAGGTCTCTCTTTCCTCTAACAACTACAACCTGCTTCTCCCTCAATTGCTACAACCCACTTGCTGCCAGTTTACTGGATTCAACAAAACCCTACTTTCGAAAAGGTCAAGTTGCTGGATTCCATAGAAAATATGCAGCCGATCTTTTGCATGGGGTATGACAGTATTAAGTCAATTTTCTTAGCATCCAACAGCATTATCCTTCTGCCTGGAACACATCCCATCCAGCAACAATCTCATTTTCTACAGCTCTAGAAAGCACAAGAGACAGAAACATTAATCCAACAGTTATTAGGAAGAAGTGTGATTGAACTAACCCCTGGAGCCTAGACATCCCCAGTGGTATTAGTAAGAAAAAATGGGGCTTGGCCCTTCTGCGTTGATTACCGGAAGCTGAATGTTGTTACATTCCATGATCCCTACCCCTTGCCCACATAAGCAAGAGACTAGATACCATGAACGAAAGTTCTCACTTCAGTACCTTGAACTTTGGTAGTGGATATTGGCAAGCTACCATGCTAAGGAGAAGTCAGCATTTGCTACCAGAAATGATCTGTGGAACTAGAAGGTTCATTAATTTGGGTTTATTTTAGGCCCTAGCCACCTTCCAACAGTTGACTGTACAGGTACTACGCTGCTGCCATTGGAGAACGCTGCTCATTTACCTGGATAATGTTATCATCATCTCCGAGACTTATCCGCTCATCTGCAAAGTCTTGACAAAGTTCTGCAATGGCCACAATGGGCAGGCTTAAAGTTAAAGTGCAGCAAATCCCCACAGCTGAAATCTGAAGTCGATTATTTAGGAGACATGGTCCATGCGAAAGGATGGGCCATTGACGCAGAGAATATGCCTGCTATCGCTGTGTGGAAACTTCCAAAATAAATCAAAGGGTTCCGAGCATTCCTAGGGACGGTAGCACACTACAACTAACATGTTCTCAACTTTTCTGGCTGAACCTCTTACTCTGCTCCCCTGCTTTTTTAAGCTTACCACGCTCCTTTTTTGGTTACCCAGATCCAAATAGACACTCCATCTTTGATATTGATGCCAGTAACAAAGGTGTGGGAGCAGTGCTATCTCAGGTGCAGGAAAACACAGAGTGAGCAATAGCCTGTTATAACAAGGCACTGAGCCCTAAGGATGGAAACTACTTGAAGCAAGAACAGAGCTGTTGACAGTTGCTAAAGCCGCAAAACACCTCCTTGCTTACTTTCATGGGTAACATTTTAAGCTGAGGGCTAATCATGCCTCGATAAAATGCCCTGCAGAAGGAAGGAGCACATAAATCTGGTGGCTTGATGGTAAAAGATATTTTTAGAATTCCACTACACAGCAAAGGAAAGGCCCAAACATGGAAACGCCAATGGGTTGCAAGTAGTAATATAGGAGCAGATCTCCCTCCTGGAAATGAAGTTCTCCTGGTCCCAAGTGCCTTTTTGTTAGCACCAGTTACCATGTGTATTAATGCATGATGTTTTGAGCCTTGATGTTAACTGTAGATTAGTATTTATTGTATGAGTTTAGTGATAATGTTTTCGTGTTGCGGTGGTATTTTGTTATCATCAGTTAGCATGGGTATAATTGGTATGTATTATAAGGTTATTCTGGTTGTCTATATGTAAATGATGGCCCTGTTCCCGGTGAACCCGATGGGGTGCCTTTTTGTGTGCACCACTTTTTTGAATGGGTGTTATTACTATGGTGTTTAATGTTGATTAATACATTGTATGGTGTTGGGCGCTGGAGGTTGTTCCAGATATTATCCTGTAGGTTATCCTGTTTATTACGAGTTTTGGTGTTGGAAGAGTTTCATAATGAAAAATCTTCAGCTAATGTTTTTAATTATTTATGATATTACTATTATTGTTAGCGAAAACTGTATTATGTTTTTAAATTGTTTATTGTATTAGGACTAAACTTTATATGAATGAAAGCTGGGAGAATTTAGTGTCTACTACATTGTTTATTTACAGCGTTGCTATTATTATTGACAACAATGCTCCGTAATGAGTGATAATGAAAGTGATCATTAACTGTTTACGAGTAACTAAGGGTTTCAATGGGGAAAATCAATTGGAAAACTCCAAAGTATCTGCTAAACAAACTTATGCTGTTTTATCAACGAGAAAATTCGGTTGGAAAACTTCAGAATATCCGCTATAGCGTTTACGATATTTTGTACTCGCCTTAAAGTCACCAACAAGTTTTTAGTCGGGGACAAATTTTACGCGAGCCGCTTTCAGGTATTATTGTAGTCGCCATAATATTTGCATCCCGTTTTCAAAGTCAAACAAGTTTATGCGCTCCCTTTTCGATTACACGTGTATGCTAACAATGTGCTTCAGAAAAGTAATTAATCATACACTTGGTCGCATTCTTTCATTTATTCATTCTATGTTACGCGCACCAAAAGTAACAGATGTCTATGGTTCTCGGATTACAAAATCAATTCCAGTTGAATGTCTGAGTGTCAATATATGTCTACAAATGAGAGGTTTTAAGCTCATTTTAAAACATTTTTATTAAAAAATATAGATTCAATTACAACTGGTGTCTACATCATCTAAGTAAATAACACAGAAGTTTATGAGTTTTGTAGAATAAATGCTTTTTGTTTATGTTTTATGCTCTACAAAAAACAAACACAAGTTTTGTTATGAATGTGCAATAGGGATGCAGTACATGTTTTGTTAATTAAGCGAACGTGTTTATTTACTAAACGTTCAGAGAGTAAAATTAAAGGAAGAGTAAGAGCCATTACATTTACCTGTTTTTGTTATCACCATGTGCATTTCCTATTTTTTGTTTTACTGAAAGTTCAGAGAGTAAAATTAAAGGAAGAGTAAGAGACATTACATTTGCCTGTTTTTGTTATCACCGAGTGTGCATTTCCTACTTTTTGCACCTGTGTTTTTAAAAAAGATCTCATAAATGAAACATTTTGTTGCAGGTTAAGGAAATCACTACTTAATACAGGCTCAGGCGTCCACTTTCATTGAAACCTAATCCTAAATTGAGGTTTGTTTACATTCTAAATAACCTTGGGTATCATTGTGTTAATTACTCTTTCTAATTTTTATATAGCATATGATTGTCTCAAGTTTTAAAACAAATACATAGTAATACTACAGCTGATAGACTTGTATACATTTAAAAAAGTGTAAACAAAGTGCGATCTTAGCTGCTTGTTTGTCAGTTTGACTTACAGCTATTTGTCAGACTGTCTTACAAGCTTGTAAGTACTTATTGGCTTACAAGTTGCTGTTGCTATGAATTGAGATTACAATAATTACTTTATATATTCCTACTCATTTATTTATTTTTTAAAACAAGGTAATTTAGCATGTGCTGGGCAACCAAGATAACTTTGGAGTGAAGTAGTGTAATGCAGAAGGGAGTAATACGTATGTAACATTGATTCATCGGATAAAATGTCAGTTGTTTTAATATAAAGCTATCGGTTAGTGTTTAACTTAGGGATTTATCATCTACCCATGAACCAAGAAAACTTTATAGTGGAGAGATGTGATACAACTGTAACATATCCTTACACTTGTTTGACAGACTGACTTACAAGCTTGTAAGTATTTGTTGGCTTACAAGTTGCTATTTGCTGTTACTATGAATTGAGATTACAATAATTACTTTATATATTTCCATTTATTTTTCAATACAAGCTAATCTAGCATCTTCTCCGAATCTGAGAACATATGTATCATGCGTAAGCTGTGTAACCTATGTATGTTTCGTTGTATAAAATATCAACTGATTTTAATATAAAGCTATAGGTCAGCAGTTAACCTAAAATTTAGCTTCTAGTCTGGATGCAACCAAACTTTTATAACACTATATTTGTGAATAAAAGAAGTTGCATGGAGTTATTAATGTCTTCCCACCCTATTTAATCTCTAATTGAATTTCCACATCTAACCCAAACAATTATCATACGTGATAACAGGCAAATAGCGTGGATTAGTATTTTGATTAATGACTCTAGATTTTTGTATATAAGTGAAAGTTTTTTCACAGAATTCCATCAATTTCCTTCTCAGCATTATCATTGACACTAGAACACTCTTTCAAAAACAAAATATGGCTAGCTTCGAACCAGCAACAGGAAATGAGTAAGTTATTTTATACTATTTATACAAAACTTTATCTGTTACATTTATAAGTTTATACACACGCACGCGAGCGCACACGCACACACACACGCATACATACATTGGCATTACAGCTTTAGATTTCAAATCAAAATACAACAATCATACTGCATCTTTCAAGAACAATGCCAAGCGAAGCAGCACTGAGCTTTCAAAACACATATGGTCATTAAAGGACAACAACACCAACTACACCATCAGCTGGAAGATTATAAGAAAAGCACACCCGTGTACTGATAGCAACAGCACATGCGCTTCTGCTTAGTAGAAAAATTCTACATCATATACAAACCAGATATGGCTTCACTCAACAATAGGAATGCCCTTGTAACAACTTGTAGACACTCTAACAAATTCCTATTGTCTAATTACAAAAGCCTGGGGATTACATAGCTATTGCAACATCTTAGCCATAAATATGAGACCCGAATAATGCCTCTTCAGTTTTGTCTCAGTTTTATCTAACGAATGCATAACTAACGCATAACTAACGTATGCATGAAACTATTAGTTATACAAGAACCAAGTTATATCATTTTGTTTATTTCTATTCTTATACAGGTTAGCTCACCTAGGTTCGAGCACTTTCTGGCAGATGTACAACACACACTGATATATCTATATATTACTTGTAGATCTACAGTCTCGAATAAGGTTGACCTATTAAATATAGGTGAATTAGATTTCACCAATATGTAAGTATAATACTGAAACTAACCCCATTATTTCATTCAAATGTTTTACATGAAGCTTATATTTAAATCCAATCTTGATTTAATATTTTATCAAGTTCTAATGATGATGAAACTATAAAATATATAGACGCTTGGTTGAATGAGAGGGGAGGAGCAGGCAGGAGTTAAAAGTAAGGTTACTTTGTATACAGAAATTGTGAAAAAATTTATACTTTATTGTATAAAGCAAATAATAGCTATAGGTTAATATTTTCTATAATTTTGTAAATGATAAGGGGAAAGAGAGAGAGAATGTTCGTGGAAAATAGAAAGTGTTAGCCAAAAGTAAGTTTGGTTTGAACAATTTTGTACCTCAATGTATAAAGTGAATGATAGCTATTGGTCAATAATTTCTATTATTTTGTAGAGAGAGGGAAAAAAGAGAGTTGTAGTCAAAAGTAAGTTTGCTTTGCATACAGAAATTGTGACCAAATTTATATTTTAATATATAATGTGAATGATAGCTATAAGTTTAATAATTTTTATTAATTTGTAGAAACAACTGGTAAGAAAAACTATATACCAATGAGTGAGTATTTAAAAAATACTGCTATCTTTTGTTTTATGAAGAATGTAAGTTTGTTTGTGGGTAAAATAACAAAGTTCTCATACTCGTATTATTTTGCAGAAAAAGTGAATGCTGGAAGATTCATTGCAGCCAAACAGTTTGTTGGGAAGGACGAGGACTTCCTCTTTTTTGATGTGAACAGATTTGAATGTAAGTAAAATAAGATTTTTTACTACATATTTGTTTTAATTTAATAAATTTCAAATAGATAACACTACTTGCAGTTTCTCTTTTAGTCCAGCCAAAAAACCTGTTATTAGAACCATATAAACGAGCGATCGTTGAGGATGGGAAGATGCAGCAGAGCAGAGAGTGCTTTGAATATAAGCTCTATGTATGTGTAAATGTATACCAAAGTTAATTTTAAAATTGTTTTCAAGAACACTGACTGTCTGTATGTAAAGCAATGATTTTTATTTTTTTTCGTAGATATAGATAGCAAAAGACCGCGATGCTTCCTTTCAGTGCTCACTATTATGCTGATAGGTTCTTGTACAAAGCTGATCTGTGAAACACTGGATGGAAGCAGAGCTACTATATTGTGTATATTTTGTGGTAAGAAATTTAAAATAGGAGACAAACATGAACCCGGTAGAGTGCTTTCCAGACAGTTCTTTGCTCACTTGCTTACTTTTTATTGTTTATGTTGAAAATCGGAAACAACTCTAAGGGCTCTCCAACAACATAAAAGTATTTTTAATTCCAAAAAGATTTTCATTGTTGATATTTCTAGTTATAATAATTTTATTTTAATAATTAGTAAAAAGTATTTTGAGTTAGTTGAGAACATCACTTTTCCAAAAAAAATTGCCTTAGTATATCTCTATCCAATAGAAGGTTGTTTTTCTGGAAATATCATTTTAGATTATGAATTAGGGGGTGACTGGTTGGCGATAACTGAAAAACCAGTTGTTGGAGATCTGACAATTTTACTTAAAAACCAGTTTAAAAAGTTAAATAATTTATGAGCACTTATATGTTCAGATTTTGTAGAAGAAATTGATAATGATTCTAACTTTGATACTAATACACAGTGCAGTCAAAAAACGGATGTTTTAAAATCTAATACTGAAACAAAAAGTCACCAAGCTCAACATAATGAACATAGTCAACCAAGCCAACAGAGTCAAAACCAAAAAATTGACTTGAGCTGAGTGAAAGTAATTTTAGATGTGCAAGGAGTAATTAGAAAAAAGGGTTTTAATGCATCTATTAAATCAAAATTATTTTCTATCAGAAAAAAGATGAGGGAAAATCCAGAGTTTTCTCATGCAGAAATTTTCATTTTAACTGCACTGTTCGAAGATTTTTAATTTTATTTATTTCTCTGTATTTATTAGTATTATCATTGTTCTGGAATAGCCTTTATGTGAGTCTCCTGTTTTGTAATCTCTTAACACAAAATACTTTATACTTGCAACCAATGCCACCAATAGACTGTTCTTATGTATCTATATTGATTTTTCTGTTATGTACAGTCTGGGGATGTTTTGCTACTAGCTACCCTTATACGACATTCTTTTTATTTTATTATTGACTGATCACGTACATTTTATTCTTATTGTAAACATTTATGCTATATATGTACAATATTACGAATAAATATTATGTTGACTAGCTTTATAGTACAACCAAGTTATGAAACAAAACAAGTTTTGTATCTACATTGACATAGCTATGAAATTGTTATGAAGAGGTTATAGCTACTTGATTTGCGTATTCTTCGGAAAAAAATATCTGTAGCTGACCCACAAAACTGTAAAACCTGCACTCAGATGTCAGCAGTTGTAAAAACACAGCTTTTTCAAAGTCTTCTAGTAACTTTGTTTCTGAAAAATTGCAAAAAAAAATCACAATTTGTGAATTGGAGTTGTCGTAACAAAACGTGTCGACAACTTCGGATATTTATTTTCAAGGAAACACAACTTCTCAATTCTTTTGTGAATTATTAACAGTTCTAAAATTTTTGGAATTGTAAGCCCGTAACTTTTACAATTTTATGTTTTCTTAAATGTACAGAGTTGTCTTTTCATAGTTTTGATAAACATCAGTATAAAATATATGAGCAGATCTCCCTACCAAGTGTTTTTTTGTGGATTAGATTTTGGGGGGTTATGCAATGGGTTACGGCGTTGGATGGATTCGCCGAGTTTATATTGTATTTCATTTGAAGGGCATTTGAGTGGCATTTGAGTGGCATTTAAGTGGCATTTGAGTTTTGATTATTTTTTTGCTTGATTTGAACTTATATGACATATAGATTTTGAATGTATGGCATTCAAGTTTTGATAATTTTTTACATAATGAAATACATACTTGAGAGAAAGAAAGAGATAGAGGAGAGAGAGGGAGGAGAGAGGGAGAGAGAGGAGAGAGAGATTTTTTAGTTTTCTATACATTCATGTATATATGGTTAATTATATACGTATTTATTAGTATATTTATATCTACATAGAGAGAGGAGATATATCTACATTGAATAAATATATTGATCAAAAATGAAAAATTATATGATTATATACCTGATTACATAAAAAGTAGGGAAAATCTTCCTATATAATATAGCTAGAGTCAGTAAATACTAAGTTATACAAAGCAATACAACTTGTAAAGACAATCAATGCATTCATACATACATACATATGGTATCTTGAGAGAGAGATCTTATAGTTTTCTAGCAATTAATGTATATATGAGTAATTATGTACGTATTTATGGATATATTTATATCTGATTATTTTTTACTTAATTTGAACTTATATGGCATATAGATTTTGAATGTATGGCATTTAAGTTTTGATAATTCTATACATAATTCTAACTCATATGGCATTCAAGTTTTGATAATTTTTTTACATAATTCGAATTCATATGGTCACGAGAGAGAGAGAGAGAGAGGGGAGAGGGGAGAGGGGAGAGGGGAGAGGGGAGAGGGGAGACTTTTTAGTTTTCTATACATTCATGTATATATGGATAATTATGTACATATTTATGGATATATTTACATTTACATTGCATAATATACATTTATTACATAATAAGTATATTAAATGCTATAAAATATGTTGGAAAATCACCAAATTAATCCTCTAGATGGTTAAAATCTACAGTTACAGTATTTGGGAAATAACTGCAAGAGAGGAGAGAGGAGTATTTGGTAGAGGAGAGAGTATCTTGAGAGAGAGAGGAGAGAGGAGACATATCTACATTGAATAAATACAGTGATTAAAAATGAAATAATATGTGAATATATACATTTATTGTGTAATAAGTAGGGAAAATGTCATATAATATAGCTAGAGTCAGTAAATATTAAATAATACAAAACACTACAACTTGTAATGACAATCAATGCATAAGCTTTTACTAAAAACAATATCTTGAAAAACCTTCAAACATGATCCCAAATGGAAAAAATGGATGAAGTTAGATATTCATCTATTTGTATACATCTACAAAAAAAGAGGTATTTGGTGAAATATTCTTTCATTTCATTCAATTTTCATTTATTTTTTTTGCAAAACGAAATCATTTTTAAATGGTTAAATTTCATCTAATTGTACAAGTTTACAAAAAACCAGACTATTTGGTAAAATATTCTTTCATTTCATTAAATTTTCTCTCTAAATGGTTAAATTTCATATATTTGTACAAATTTACAAAAAAAACAGGGTATTTGGTAAAAGATTCTTTCATTTCATTAAATTTTCATTATTTTTTCGCAAAAAAGAAATCAACCTCTAAATGGTTAAATTTTATCTTTTTGTATATCTTTACAAAAAAAACAGGGTATTTGGTAAAATATTCTTTTAATTCTTTCAATTTTCATTAATTTTTTCAATACTTGCTTAAATATGCGTTATTCATTATTTTCTCATTGTTAGGTAATCAACCTATCATACAAAATTAGTTACTTGAGTGAATGTTTTATCCCACATTTTCTTTTAAATTTTTTTAAAAATTTACCATTTTTTTCAAAAAAATCATTTATATATGCATTTTCCATTATTTTTTTAAACAAAACAATCGCAATCTCTGAAAAGTTGGAGATATAGGGGGTAGAAAACTTAAACATGATGAGAAGGCTAAGGATTTACCCATTCAAGAACAAACCATTTTCGATGGCAAGTTCAATTCTGAAAACTAAATCAATGTAAATTGTTTTTTCAAAATGCAATCATCAGAGAACTTTTGTCATGATGATGAAGAAAAAATATATATATAGAGATTTTCACTTTATATTTTTTATTCCATTCAATTTTCAATAGTTTTTTGAGTGAAGATTTTATCCTACACCTTCCTTTTAAATTTTTTATGTTTCAAAACAGGGTTTTATTATATGGCTTTTTTTTCTTTTTCAACTTTTTAAAAATAACCATTGAAATATATATATTTTGATATTTTTTTGAAAGACGATATATATAAACATTTTCACTTTATATTTACAAAATTTTGGTATTTGGGAAAATATTCTTTTATTCCATTAAATTTTTAATAATTTTTTGAGTGAGAATTTTGTCCTACACCACCCTTTTTAAATTTTTTATGTTTCAAAACAGGGTTTTATTACATGATTTTTTTGTTTTTTTTTAACTTTTTAAAAATAATCATTGAAATATATAGTTTTGAATATTTTTTTGAAAAAATATATACAGAGATTTTCACTTTATATTTAAATTTTTTATGTTTCAAAAACACGGTTTTATTACATGGCTTCTTAAAAACAATCATTGAAATATATAGTTTTTCGATATTTTTTTTGAAAAAATATATACAGAGATTTTCACTTTATATTTACAAAATTTTGGTATTTGAGAAAATTATTCTATTATTCCATTCAATTTTTATTAATTTTTTGAGTGAGCATTTTATCCTACACCTTCCTTTTAAATTTTTTATGTTTCAAAACAGGGTTTTATTACATAACTTTTTTAACTTTTTTGTACTTATAACTTTTTTAAAAACAATCCTTAAAATATATAGTTTTTGATATTTTTTTTAAAAGCTGTCGAAAATCACCAAACTACCCCTCTAGATGAATAAAATTTACAGGGAAATAATCGTAATAGAAAATACCATATCTAGTTTTTGCATTCATAAAACTACTATAGCTTACGATATCAATGGTTACAAAGCGTTTTTCTTGAACAATATCTTCTTTGATGTTCTGCTGATATATTATTAGTCTCAGCGAGTAATTTTTGTATTCCGTATTCTTTTAGATCCGATAATTGACTAAAATACAAAAGTTATTCATTATATAAATAAATTTTACCGAATTTGAATTTTACTTTTAGTTACATTAGATAGTTTACATTATATATAACAGGAAAATAACTCACTGAGTTACATCATTCAGCTCATTATTTTTTCAGGGAAAAGCCCTTTATTCTGTTTTCTTTTTACGATATAATGGACTAAAATAAAAAAGCGATGTATTAGTATAGCATGATTAAAAATTAATGTGAAATAATTATAACCTTTTGTTGTTTTTTCGACTTTTATGTAAAAAATACCCTCAAATAAAATACAATATGAACTCGGCGAATTCATCCAACGCCGTAACCCATTGCACTCACCCCAGATAATGACCCCACAAAAAAACACTTGGTAGGGAGATCTGCTCATATATTACTACTAACATCCGTTTTAATTTTTTGTACTTGAAAATCAGGTTTTCAATAACAACTCTAGCGTTAATATAAATAAAATATTTTATTACAGTAAGTGTATATATATATATCAATTATTGTACAATACATATAATGAGTTCAATTGTTGATAATTTAGTAATCGTGAGCTGTTGTTGACAGTCGTAGCAACCCGTCAATCATTCGCTTGTACACGTGTTCTATCTAAAAGCATACATAGACGTTGAGATAGCAACTACATCATACTATGGCAAAAAATAACGTTAATACTATACAGTTACTAGCTAACTAGTTGAGAAAAGCTAACAAAGCTTGTAAAAAAACAAGATTTACATATCCTAATCAGATTTCAGATATCAGTGTTCCGCTAGTTGTATTAGATTCGCTTGTAACACCAGCATTGTCTTCAGCGCTATTCTCACCAACAACACCATCTTCTTCACCTTTATCTTCAGAACTTTCATTTTCAGAGCTATCATCCGAATCACTATCATCCTCATCCTCATCATCATCCTCATCGTCATCTTCATCTTCACCATAAGCATCAACAATATCATCTTTCATGCTTTTCACCTCCTCAGCATTATCGAATAGAGAAAAAATGAAAGCTTTCCTCTCTTTTTCACCCAAAACACTCAATAGCGATAAGGCTTCTTAAACCATCAGAATTGTAAGAATGTGTTTTTTACTCCATTTTGACTCGTCATCATGCTTTTACAGTGGATAATGCCTTGTTCGTAGTTTTTGATCTTTAAAACGTTTTCAGGTGGGATGACAATCTTTCCACTCATCAAAAATCCGTCATTTGACACATATCTGTAGGCGGCAGTATGGGCAATACGTAGAGGTGTTGTCTGTTGTTTTATTTTCAAAGCTGTCTGTTGTTTCAACTTCAAATTTTTCCAAGTGGATAGTCTGGCAAATGTCAGAAGTGTGTTGACAGGAATATTATCAAAAGTAATGATATAAAAGTAGGCATTCAATTGCTTCAACGAATTGTTTCTCAAATTCTTGGTTAAAACTCGCTGCTGTTTCAATCCTAGGTTACGACAGTCTCCTACAATACGAAGATCGAGCTGATCTTGCTCTTGCACACCCATGTACACTACTGTGTGTGAAGGAGAGAAATCGAGATGTAGAAACTCCAACGTATGCTCTTTATCGATCAGTGACTTTACTCGAATCCAATTTTGATTTCTTAAAACGTATTCATTATCCAAAATACCATAATCTTCAACGGAAGTAACATCAAAAACCTTCAATACTGTGGGAAGCGGTAAATCTAGCAGACTCACGAAATTAACTATTTTCAACAAACCTTTTCTCATAGCTCCTGTCATTATTCCTCCCGTTTGGAGTAGTTCCAACTCTTTATGTTTACTCGCACTAGTATTTTCATCTCCGGTCATGAAAAAGGAAATTGAAATCTCTGATAATGTTATTAGCAGGTTTTTGTTATCAGAGGGTTGCTCGAGTTCGTTCTTATCGTGCAGATATGTATATTCCGGTGTGGGACTTGAAAGAGAGTAAGCCGATTCTACTCGAGGATTCATCATTGTATTGGAGAATGTGTTGCTTCTGATACTGTTTTTGTGGGAAGACGGTGTTGCATCGGAGGCGGTAGTGTTGACTCCTCCATCACCATCGTTGATACTGTTGTTGCTGGAAGCAGTGAATGACATAAAGATAGTAATGGTGGTGATGTTAGTTGTAGTGAGTTGCTTTGGCTCAATACGAAGCTTCGGAAGTGTTTTGGAGTTTGAAGTCATTGTGTCTACAAAACAAAACTTGAGTTAAATGCTAAAAATATACTGTAATTATTAGCGCTTTATTAAAAGCTTTAGTTTTGAAAAAATAGAAGAGTTATTCAACTAGTTGCAAAAAGCAAGATGGCCTAATCAGCTAGAGTCAAATAATTATTTACTATTTCGTACTTTGATGCTGAACGCTCTCTCAGTAGATGCAGTAGATGTTACTTCTTTGTTCGCCGTTGTCTAACTGCCTGCTTTCTGTGTGAAAACACTGGTTCTTAAATAGCTAAAGTTGCACCGATTGACCCTGTGAAAATCCCTCCCTCGAAAACCTCTTTATAATACATATAGATTTATCAACTAAAAAACACTTATTCACGCGAAAATAGGAGTTTATCAGCACACAAAAAATAATGTTTTTCACGCGAAAAGTCAAGTTTTTCTCTTAAAAAAATATCTTTTTATGCGAGGAAAAACTCACGCGGGAAAATGTTTTTTTATTCATTTTTTGATGTAAAATTGTGTGAAATAATATGTTGCTTTTCATAAAACACTTTATAATGTATATGTTTTTTTCACGCAGAAAAAAAGGTATTTTTGGTGTGAAATTTGTGTATTTTTTACAACATGAAATTGTGATTTTTTCACGCGAATAACATAAATTTTTTCTGCGCGAATAAAACATATTTTCCCACGCAAATACAACCTAAAAATAAAGCCGTTTTTCTGCTAATAAAAGTTCAGGTTTTCACGCGGATAGAACCAATTTTTTTTGCTCAAATAAAATGTATTTCTTCGTGCGAATAAAACATGAAAAATAAACGCCCATTTTCACGCGAATAAAAGCGTATAAGAAATCTGTTTTTTGCGCGAACGAAACAAATTTTCCCGCGTGAATGAATCATATTTCTTACATTAGTAAAACATGGTAAATAAGAAAGTTTTTCCCGTGGATAAAACGTTGTGTTTTCACGTGAATAAAGCCAATTTATCCGCGTTAACAAAACATATTTTTCGCGTCAATAAATCATAAAAAATACAGCCTTTTTCATGCAAATAACAGCAAATAAAAACTCTTTTTTACACGGATAAAAACACTTTTTTCCGCGTGAATGGAAAATATTTCTTACGCGAGTAAAACATGGTAAATAAAAAGTTTTTCCACGAATGAAAGATCATATTTTCACACATAAAGCCAATTTTTCCGCGTAAATAAACTATGTTTTTCGGGTGAATAGATCATAAAAAATAAAGCCTTTTTAACGCGAATAACAGCAAACAAAAACTTTGTATTTTACACGAACAAAAGCACTTTTTTCCGCGCCAATGGATCAGATTTCTTACGCGAATAAAGCATGGTAAATAAAAATTTTTTTCCAGCGAATAAAAGATCATGTTTTCACCCGAATAAAGTCAATTTTCTGTGTGAATAAAATATATTTCTTTGAGTGGTAACTATAAAAAATAAAGATTTTTTTTTCTCGAATACTAGTGATGATTGTAAGTTTAGGCTGTTCGGGGCAACATTAGCTATTTAAACAGCTCTGCTCCATGTAAATTTGATCCATTTCAACCAAAGCATCTGAAGGGTCAACATATGCCTCTGATCCTGCTAAATTGGCTGAAAATTCTCACCAACAAAGTAAAAAAAAATTATTTAAGACTAACTACGAAACTTGATAAGTTATAGCTTTTTTAGTCATGTATTATTTATTGTACTCAGCCATATAGAAATCAAAAATTTCAGGTATAACAACAAAAGAAGCACCATATGTTTCTGGATCTACTGCAATAACTAGAAAGACTATCAGCATCAAGGTAAATTTATTACAATAATTATTTAAGACTAATCATGAAACTTAGTTATGACTTTAAACATGTGTTATTTATTGCCATCAGAAATCCTTTACATCATATTTCAATAGTGATTAACGGGTTTTCTCCATTTCTTTCTAGAGCTAGTTATAGAAATGGAAACAGGAAACAACAACAAAGAAGCAGAAACTGAACCTAAACCTCTGAATGAAGAAGACTTGGTACTTCTACAAAACCTACATGCATGTAATAGAAAAATTGAAGAAAGAGAACGGATTTTCACAAACAATTGGAAACTCATGCAGAAAGACTCGATAAAGCAGCTAAAGACTTTTCGATATGAAACTTTTCTAACAATAAAGCTCTTAAGGAATGATACTACAGCAGACATTCAGAGAGTTCATTATCAAATACAACAACATCGACAACATCAAATAGAACGAGTAAATACACCTGTTTCTATCGGTTGTGGACGCAAAGAGTTTGCTCTAAAAAGGAGAAATGTACGCAAAGAGACTGCTCGAATTAAAACTAGAAGAGCGAGGACTCAACGCAAGGTACAAAGATCTCCAAAAAAATAACAGTAATAGTTTTTATGCTAGTTATATCCAGTTCTTTAGGAGCTAATTTATCTCTATAACATAAATACTTCTGTACATTCTTTCAAAATTATAATAGAACTATCCAATATCCTATCATTAACTAGTATTTCATTGCATACACATCATACACTTATGTCATATAGTTTATTACATTCACTTTAACCATTTTTTAACCAATACGTTCATGTACATAGCTATATAATGTACATTCACTATTACCATTTTTCAACCAAATAAACGTGTAGTAATACCGGGATAACCTCCAGCGCCCAACACCATACAATGTATTAATCAACATTAAACACCATAGTAATAACACCCATTCAAAAAAGTGGTGCACACAAAAAGGCACCTAATCGGGTTCCCCGGGAACAGGGCCATCATTTACATATAGACAACCAGGATAACCTTATAATCCATACCAATTACAACCATGCTAACTGATGATTACAAAATACCACCGCAACACAAAAACATTATCACTAAATTCATACAATAAATACTAATCTACAATTAACATCAAGGCTCAAAACAACACACATCAAAACACACGGTAACTGGTGCTAACAAAAAGGCACTTGCGACCAGGAGAACCATATTTCTAGTAGGGAGATCTGCTCCTATATTACTACTGTTGTGTAAGCATTTCATTTCAGAAATTGTTCACAGTGCAAACACTACCAGCAGTGAAAAAAAACAAGATCCCTTCACACAAACCCCCAGACTCCTTCATTCCGGAATAGACACCTAGTTTTCCTTTCTCCTTGTGATTGGATCAGTACAATTGGTACTGAACTGGTCCCAACCCAGAAAACAGAAAATATGCAGTGGCCATTATTTATAAGTCCATAGCTTCTCAACACCCTCTTATCAAGAACAAGAAATATCTGGGTGGCTAGGAGTTGCTGAAAAACTGGCTATCTTTCCAAAAAAAATAAAAAAGCACAAAATAATAATAATTAAGATTTTTAAAAAGTACTTTTAAACTGAATAAGTAACAAAAATGGTACAAGCTCTTTGCAGGATTACAATATATAAAATCATAGTGCAGATAGTCCCATTTGTCTAACGTGTTGTCATAGACCTCCGTAGACCTCTACATAGCTATTGCACTTGTGTCGCCGCAAGTGAGTTTTCTCAACAGCTTTACAATGCTTGACGAGTACACAACTCTACACACAGAATGCACATTGAAAAGCCCTTTAACAAACCTACATCACCTAACTACTTCAAACCTCCTACTTGTGTTTTAAAAGGTATTGACTTGAGGAGTAAACATTCACCTGGGTGTAAGATTTGTCATCTTCAAAGGCTTTTCCAAAAATCACTTCTGGCTTTTGGTGCCTTGTTTGTTTCTCTTCATCAGTCAAACCTTCACACATTTGCAAGTCATGTTTGTTAAGCATCTTTAGCATGGTACCAAGAAAACTGATGTTTTCTGATATGATCATCTTGTACCTTGTTTCCAATCTAAAACAATATTTCATGACCTAAAAATTAATATTTCATATAGACATGTATGTAGCTAGCAAAAATTTACACCACACTGAACTATTGAGAGCCTGTGCTATCAAAATGTGGGAGAGAAATGACAGTATGGGGCAACAGTTTGGTTTTCCTGACTTAGCAAACACCGAAACATTTTTTGAGCCAGGATTTCAATCAAAGACAAAAATCAGAAGGCCCAAGGTGCTCAGATACTGCCAAAGCTCTTATCATAAACAATTAGGTATAACTTAGTCCAAAAGAAAAATACATGCAGGGAGTTTACACTCATCAATCAATTGGTACTGCAGCACAATAGAAAAGCCTGTAACTCTTTACTTATGATTGACAAATTGGTTTAAATGGTTGGGAAAGATGCTCAATGTAAAGCTACCTATAAAAAAAAGACGTGAATCAATCTATTTTTCACTGACCCTGTTGTGTGCTGTCCAAGTAAGCTTGATTTGCTTGTCTTCTTGTAATCAGAAGGTAAGTTGACAGTGTCTGGCAGCAGAGCATTAGATTCACTTGTCACATTAAAGAAGATGTCGACCGGGTCCGGACAATCAGGAGCAAACTTTCCAAAGTTTCTTCTGATGCAATACTCTAGAACTGACTTTGTGACTGAACCGAAAAATTTCAGCATTTTCACAAAACTAAAAAAAAACAACTATCATAAGTTTACTTTTTTTAATATATCTTAGTTGGTAGTTTTTTAATTTTGAGTGAAACCCTCGAATTGCTTAATGACAGCCATAGTGCGGATAAATTAGAGCAAGGCTTCTTCTAATCATCAAAATTGGGTTGTGTACAATATTGAAACTGTACTGTGAGCTACAGTACACAAGAGCAAAATATTCAGTAGTGTGTCAGAAGGTTTGACTGCTAGACAATCGGAACGCAAATATTTTCTTATATAGACTAAAGCAATTTTTCACAGACTCATTTAATGTCTGTCAACCTTGCTGTACTTTAAAGCTTCATGCACATATAGCGATCGTGCTAGCGATTTTGCTTAGCGATTGGGGAAGTCCCTCCCCCAAATTGCGCAATTTTTCACTACTGCCAATTCTTCAGCGATTCCGGTCAAACTAGCTGTTACAAAGCATAGCATTCAATTTATTACAGGATCATTAATAGATCGCAGCGCTGAATATGACAAGACATTATTGAAAACAAGGATAAAGTTTTTTTACGTTGTGATTGGCTGATCAAAGAATCCGCTAGCGATTTTTTGATCTCGATCAAAACCTGACGATAACCTCAAATAAAATGCTTGAGATTGCTTAGCGATTTTGTAGGAAACAGAAGTTGCAAAATCACGCAATCGCTAATGAAATCGCTTAGTAATCGCTATAATGTACATGGGGTTTAAAACTTGCATTTTATAAAAACAAACAACTATTTTTTGAAATGCAATGACAAAGAAATAATCATCACAGCATACAACTAGAAGCAACAAAAAATCTTTGCTTTATGTCTAAGGTCACTCAGGTTTATTATCAATCGTGTAAACCTGGGCACCCACCCATCAAACTTAATATGAATTAGTCAACAAAGCTGTAAAATTATAAGACGACCAGAGACTTTAAAAAAAATTGGAGTATGCATTGAAACCTATTGGCGAAAAAATTATCTGCAGCGGAATTGTAGCAAATCTTCTGGAGACAAGTTTCGGCAACTTGAGTTTCGTAGGCAAAGTTTTATTCAGTAGTGGGAAATACTGCCATCATCATCATTGAAAATGATGGCAAACCTGAAAAGATTGATTTCACATTGATCATTTTATATTATATTTTACTATATCCAGGGTTGATCATTCTCACTTCAGCAATATTGTGATAGATTTACATAGAGTAGCCAACACACTAGTAGCCAACACACTAGTAGCCTGCAAGAGGAACTTGCTGGCTGTGTTAGTAATCCAGCCTAGAATTTTAATTGATGACTACGCTCGGCAGCGAGTCACTCTTAGCACTAGCTGGATATGCCAGGCATGTTTGGTTGATAGCTCATCATCTGCTCCTACTGCAGTCAAGCCGAGGAAACTTCCCCTCTACTAACACCACTAAGGCTTTAAACTTGAAACAGGCTGGCCGCCATGATTTGAGTATCATTGCCTAAGTACTGTTTTATAACCCATCAGCTGGTTATTTTATGTAGCGTCTGCTTACTCGTGTGTGTTATGGACTGATTTTTTAAGTCGATCATATTGCTGTATTCTCAACTGTATTTCAACCGCACGCGCAAAATAGTGGATTTTTATGACCACTAAATGTGCGCAAGGTCCCCCTGACAACTGCAGAGTGTTAGGCATGCCTGAATTGAGCCTGGCACAGCCAGAATACTTGTGCGGAGGAATGATACCAGCACTACGGACCCTGAAGAATCACTACCGGCCCTGTAGTATCACTACCGGCCCTGCAGTATCACTACCGGCCCTGCAGTAGTTACTACCGGCCCTGCAGTATCCCTACCGACCCCATATCGTGCCAGGGAGCAAGAATGGCTATAGCCTGAAGACCAGGATTACCACCAACAGATGCAAAAGCCCGAGTTTGCTGCCTAACTACTGTCAAAACAAAAGCTAAGGACCACAAGCTGCAGCAGTCAAGAACCTTGACTACGATTGCACCACCACTTCCTGAGCTGACTCAGCATTTATGACCATTGAAGTTTTGCCCTTAACTTCTGGGCACCTTGTGTATTTAACTTTATCGTAGCCAATCTAATGTTGTCTTAATAATCTGTAGTTGTCTTATTTGCTCATTTTCTTCCTGTTACTCATGATTTGCCATGCCATACTAGGTCAGTTATTTCCCGTACCTCTGCCTATGAAAGGCAGCGCTATCTTGATGAACATTGTAGTTGTATCAGCATTCTGTTTGTGATTATTCCAAGCAGCGAGATACTTCGCCATTATTATACTGAACTGGATTGCTGCGGAATAATATATTATGGATGATACTATGAAACACTGATATCTGAGTTTAAGCCCCGGGCTCTGTTATGGTTGTGGAGTTGGGATACTCCTCGGTTGAAGTATATTGGGAGATAACCTCTGGAGAATTAAAATTTTGTTGATGGTATTTTGGTAGGCTCCCAAAATCCATTACAATTCTTCATAAATATTGAGATATTTAGCCTTGAGGGCAGTGTTGTTTGTGAGGCTATGTAAGAAGCATCTCCGCAAGCTTTTGTATTCCACATAATCAAGTGTTTGTAACTTGAACTACTTGTATTTAGTTTGGCAGGTTGCCTGTTGACTTGTCGGTTCTTCCGTACACCGAAGAAAAAGTGTGTCTTCACGCACATATTGGTTCGATTTACTGTAGTATTCTACGAAACGCTGTAAAAAATTGTAACAGCTCTGGTTCAGTACTTGTACGCACGAAAGTGCCTGTTCAGACGATCGTCTGTCTAGCGCATTAGTTTGGTATCCATATTAAAACATCCTGAACCCCGTCTCAGTTTTGAGACGATATGGAACCGGTATCGGTGCTAGGTTATCTGAACAGCTGGTTTTTTTGCTGCAAATTGCAGTGTTCACATTTGTACGAAGTGCGCATAGTGCACCAGTGTAAACGGGACCATAGATAGTAGAGAAGCCATTACTACTGCTTGCAGTAGCGCTTTCTAATAAGAGTTGATTCTTCCCAACCCAGTACAGCTCTGCATAGTTTCTACCATGTGTTGGGGGGTGCTAACAGGACGACAAGCTTGTTAGTTGTGTGCCATATTGCAACCGCATATACTCTTTCTAGTAGCTGTTGGGTAAAGGTGCAACAAAATCCTTTACAATATATTAAATACCAGATGCAAAAACGCCAAGAAACTTGCTTCACCAGTCAACAAAAATGTTTCTGCAAGCATGCATGGAATAAGTGATTAAAAATGTGAACGGAATCAGCATTTATTGTGCTTTAAAAATTTAAACCACACATTTAGATAAAAAAAAAACATGATAAAATGTCACAAATTTGTGTTTGCCTTGAGTTTTTTTATTTTAAGAAGACAATATTTTGATAAATAATCTGCCTTCAAGTATAGAATATTGCAATCATTTTTCTTATGTTTTCTTGGTAACAATTTTGTAACTATGCAAAAGAAATTCGGGTTTTTATTACCTGGTAAAGTTTAATAATTGTGAAACATGTAGGGAAGTCATATGCTGCTCCCAATTCAGTTTATGTTAATAAACACTCACCTGTAAAAGTCTCTCAAACCAAAGAACTCATTCCCGTCAGTATAAGGGTTAAAATTTTGGCACACTGCAAGGTACCCCTTTGTGATCAAAGGCAGATGCTTCAGAGAATCTTCACCCAGATCAAAGAGTAACTCTCTGAAACCAAAATAAACAGTGCCAATAAAAAAAATTACAGCAGTGGCAACGGTGAACGTCACTAAAATTAATCTCAGCAATTTTGACTATCAGATTTTTCATCAATAGCTTTAAAATAATGAAAAATAAGAGATCATCGTCATATTATCATCTGATTTTTCTGTTCGATAATTTTGGTATTTGATTTTATTACTACCACAATGGTCAATGGCCGATCTGGAAAAAAATTGAGACGGTTATTTTCAGAAGAAATGTGTGGGATGCAGGACACCCTTTACCCGTATGAGCCCAACGGTAGCAGAAACATTTAAAAACAGAGTATCTCAGTTGGTCAGAAACGGCATTTCAGGTAAAAATTTATGACATATTTGCAAAAACCTTCAAGTAGTTAGTGAAGTGTATGATGGTTGGACGTCAAGGAGAGAGGTCTGGGGTAAGCAATCACATGACAAGAGAAGACATTCGACGAGTTGAAGAGCGACAGGACCTAAAGTACAAGCGAATCGCCAGCGCCTACTTTGAGCCTATAGTAAGGTAAGTATCCATCTTCTGCAGTACTTTACATGATGTCAAAAATAGACAAACCCAGGGTAGCCTCAAACACAGCAAAACTGTTCAAAGCCTTGGCGGGAATATCTTTCCCCAAAAGAGAAAGTTGGACATCGTTGCTAAAAGTTGGAAACCTGAGTTGACAACTACCTATCACAGATTTACAATGGCAGAGAGTAACAAAAACGATAAATTCTGTAAGAGAATAGATTTATCAGGTGGTAACCTCTCAGCAGCCTGGAAGACCTTCAAATTGCAGTTTGAAGTTTATAAAGAAGCCAAGAAATATTCGGACATGTCTGATGAGGAGCAAATCAGTAATAAGCTAGTCCAGATGGGAATTGCAAGTGTGTCACTTTGTGCACAATTTCAGCATGATGCTAGGGTAACAGCCAAAAAGAAAACTTTGGCCGACACAATCAGAATATTTGACAAATATTTTGAACCGGTAAAAAATGTGATTTATGAAAGGGTAAAATTCAAAACTATGAAACGGGGTGAGAGTACCATACACCAATTTATAGTAGAGCTACAAAGTCAAGCCGACCAATGTGACTATGGTAGACGAAGAATGACCGTATTTGACAAAGGATAGTAGTAGGGGTAAAAAAACATTAAGCTGAGGGAATATTTAATGGACATTGATAACCTCAATCTGAATAAGTGCATACAAAAGTAAAAACAGTGGGTAAGCAACCATCAGAAAATGCAGAAACTCAAGGACCCGAAACCAGATAGTCTGGACGCGGTTAATTCAACTCAGCCCAGAAACCCAACAAGCTGGGCAAGACACCATACCCACTAGAGACAAACTGGGACAAAGATGTAACAAAACTTTCCACAGGGGTCGTAACTGTCCGGCTCAATTTGCTTTATGCAGGGTCTGTTCAGCCAAGGGCTATTGGGCCAGGTCCCCTCTCTGCAAGAAGAGTAAAAGAAATGTACGCAAATTTGAATCGAGTCAGTTAGTCGAATACGCAGACAGTTTATTCCCGGGGGATGATTTATGACTAGAGACCATCACTGAAAGAGACAAAGCTTATTTTAGCACAGTTTGAGTAGACAATCACCCTATCAAATTCAAAGTGGACACTGGAGCGACAATGACTTCAATTCCTGCAAATACACTGAAATACTGCCTCTAAAATTGAAACCTGCTCGGAAACTGTTGCGGGCATCAGGTAACCAAAATCTACATGTTAATGGGCTAGCAAGTGTCAAAATTGAGATAAAAGGAAAATCAGTGTACCAGGAAGTGTATGTGGTCCAAAACCTATTCACACCACTGTTAGGTAAACTGCCATTGCTGGATTGAAAATTATAGCTTTCCATGACTCAATCAGCACGGAGCCCTGGAGAAAAAAATTTCAAAATCTTTTCACTGGGCTAGATACCATGAATACAGGGGTGAAGATAGCACTCAAAAAGCAAAGCAAACCATTTGCGCAACCTGTACCAAGAACGATTGCAGCAGCTAGACGACAACCTTTGAAGGAAGAGCTACGGCGAATGGAGAGAATGGGGGTGAGTAGTAAAGTGGAAGCTCCTATGGAGTGGTGTGCACCATGTGTCCTCATCGCAAAGAAGAACAATACAAATAGAGCTTATATGGATTTCACCAGACTAAATAATGCGATACTTAGAGAGTATCATCCCTTGCCCACGACAGATGAGACCTTAAGAATGCTCGGTAATGCCAAATTCTTCACAAAACTTGATGCTAACTGGGGTTATTGGCAAATGAGGTTGGCCAAAGAGACCGGGCATTTGACAGCATTTATTACACCTTTTGATAGATATGTGTGTCAGAGGTTGCCATTTGGGGGTTTGCTCAACGCTGGAAATTTTTTTGTGAGGGAGATGCAGAAAGTTCTAGAAGGACTCAGTGGTGTGACATATCAAATGGATGACATATTGATTTTTGCCGAAGTGCCTAAAAGAACATGGCCGAAGAGTTAAAATGGTACAAGAGCGACTTCAGAAGTCGGGATTCACTGTCAACCCGGACAAATGTGAATTTGATAAGACTGGGGTAAAATTCCCAAGTCATATTATCAATCAAGATGGGATACATGCAGACCGAGATAAAACCAAGGCAATCAGGGAATTTGCTGATCCGAAACAGAACAAAGATCTGCATAGGTTCTTTGACTTAGTAAATTACCTGGGAAAATTCTCTCCTGGTCTCGCAGATGACTCTGGCAAATTGTGCCAACTCCTACAAAAGGATGCAGAATGGGTGGGGGGGGGAGACCCTGCTCAAATTCGCCAGTTCGTTGAACTGAAACAGTTATTGGCTTCACCACCGACGTTGATGCAGTACCTGCTAGGAAAAGACGTCTTACTCAGTACAGATGCTTCATCATATGGGCTTGGAGCCGTGATATTGCAGGAAATGAATCATAACTGGAAGCCAGTGACATCCGCATCCTTGTCCCTCAATGATGAGGTATGTTCAGATAGAGAAAGAACCATTTGCTATTTGTTGGGCGTGCGAAAAATTTCATTACTGTCTAGCAGGACACAAGTTCAAGGTGATATCAGTACTGGGTGATAAGGAGTCAGCCAAGCTGCCTATTAGAGTCCAGAGAATTTGATTGAGGATGATCCATATGACTAAAGTATCTCATATACACCTGGAGCAAAACTCGTGATAGCAGATGCCTTTTCTCGAGCTCCGATTAATCTTAGTGAGGATCAGTACTCCGATAGCCTTTTTGTGCATGAAACGGTGGAGGCTTTACCAATCTCCAAAGCTAGATTAGCTCAATTACAAGCCTCCATAACTGCAGATGAAGAGTCAGCGTGGGCATACAAATACACAGAAGAAGGTTGGCCCGTGTATCACAAAGCTCACCATCAACCCATAAGCTCTATTCACACAGAAACTAACTGACTGCCGTTGAAGGCGTCATTTATTATTGGGACAGGCTCTTTATTCCACAGCCTGAGCGTGTGAGAGTACTCTAAGATGTGCACGAAGGAAACCAGGGAGAAAACAAGTGCATAAGACGAGCAAGTGCGTTGGTCTGGTGGCCCGGCGGATCTAAGCAGATAGCAGATCAAGTTAAACAATGTCCAAAATGCACTGAATATAGGAGATTTTCAGGGAAACCACTGTGGGCCACCCCACTTCCAGATAGAGCATGGTGGCAAGTGGCTACTGACTATGCGAGTTCAATTCGGAACAATACTTAGTCCTGGTAGATTTTTACAGTTGATGCATCGTTGCAAGAATAATGCCTAACTGTGAAACGTCGACAGTGATCAAAGAACTCAAAGACATCTTTTGTGTGCTCGGTATTCCTCACTCACTGGTCAACGATAATGCAGCTTACTTCAAGGGAGAGCTTTTCCAGGAATTTCTAACCAAATGGGATATCTCACACGTCACTTTGTCACCAAAGTATAGCCAGAGCAATGGAGCGGCAGAAAGGACGGTTCAAGCAGTCAAAAGACTGCTTGAAAAGAACCTGAACCTGCAGGCAGCCTCGTGTAGCTATCAAGATACCCCGCTTGAGAGTGGTTACTCTCCTGCTAAGTTGTTGTTCAATCGAGGGCTCAACTCAATGGAAATAGGTAACGCTAAGTCAGTTGAGGAGAACCAATTCAAAACCAGAGACGCTCAACTAAAAATAAGGCAGGAAAAGAATTATAAACAAAGACACCAAACCCAGGAACGTAATCCTCTCGAGCTGTTCCAGCGAGTAAAAATAGTAGACGGGTCTAAAAGGAAACCGCAGATCACAGTCGTAGTTGGAACCAATAAAATAGAGGTGCTCTTGGAAAAAAGATGGGAGAATTCTCAGACAAAACTGGTCACAGCTTCAGTTGCAGCAGCCCAGAGCCAGGGCCAAGAGGGAATCCTGCTGCCGATAGAGGATGAGAACGCTACAATACCGGATGCCATAATACTCCCGGGTCAAGATGGTGCAGTCACAAAACCCAGTTCAGACAGTGGTAACGGTGGTGCTGTTGCACCAGCCAATTTAGGTAGCACCACTGGTATAGGAAGTGCTGTTGCACCCACTGGTATAGGAAGTGCTGTTGCACCCACTGGTATAGGAAGTGCTGTTGCACCCACTGGTATAGGAAGTGCTGTTGCACCCACTGGTATAGGAAGTGCTGTTGCACCCACTGGTATAGGAAGTGCTGTTGCACCCACTGGTATAGGAAGTGCTGTTGCACCCACTGGTATAGGAAGTGCTGTTGCACCCACTGGTATAGGAAGTGCTGTTGCACCCACTGGTATAGGAAGTGCTGTTGCACCCACTGGTATAGGAAGTGCTGTTGCGCTCGTTAGTGTAGGTAGAGCAATGCCTGGAGCTTACAGGGCAGGTGTTTAAACCCCTCTGAAGTTGGCAATTGGGTGGTTAGTAATTGTGTCTAGCAGTAGCAGGCGGATTTTACTACACAAATCAAAGTAAGGTAGCTCACTGCTTTAAACAAAGAAATTTGTTGACCAAGTTTATTTGAACGTTAGCAGAAAATCTTTCTCATAGAACCAATGTTTGCTTGTGGTAAATAGATTTAAAGAAAAATTACTTTTTTTAGTTGTCAAAAAATTGATTTAATATATGATTACCGTGCAAAAGTCACAAGCTCATCTTTTCCAGGTGGATCAATGTGTAAGAACAGACCACGGTTCATCTTAGCTGGATCCAATGCCCAGTTTGAGATGCCTATAAAACCACACTTGCTTTTGGATGGTTTTGCACCATAGCAGCTGCTCTCCAGCAGCGGGTGTAGAGTCTAAAACATAAAGTTGCTTATTCAATTGCAAAAATTTAAATTATGGCGACAAAACTCAAGTTTCTGTGTGTATCAACTAACCAGTGCTCAATTGCATAATTGATAGCAGATACTGGGGAGTTTCACTTTCCACATGCAGGCGAGGTAGCCTTGTGATAACAAAATGTGTGCATGTCAGTATTTTTTATCATATTATTTTCAGATTACAAGAAAACGAAATTTTGCAGCTCACCTGCTTTGTGAACCGTTATCAGTTCTGTTATATAATAGTTTTATAATCTCCTTGAGCCTATTTGTATGGTCTTATTCTGTTTTTGTTTAAATTTTGAAACACAGATAAAAGTTTTTCTTTAGCATCAACTCTACACTTAAGAGTGTTAATGTTTCTTGTTTACCAATCTAATCTATTCTGACAACAATAAAAAATAATAATGCTCAAATGTATTTTATAGCATTCAAATGATAAAACATTATTAAGGAGTATTTGATAGCTATACCATACTATATCACAATAATTCAGTTTTCGCACTTGCTGAAGCATTTTAGCAATACAAGTCTTAATAGTAATCACCTTAAGTGGGTTTTTCTCAGCCTTTTCTGCAAGACCAATCTCATCCAGGAGTACTACTGACACAAAATCCTCAATATTCTGGCACTCCTGCTTCATAGCGCATTGGCGGAACACTTCAGAAATCTGATCTGGTTTAGTGTGACGACTACACTGAAAGGACTCTTGATATACCTTCAGAAATATGCAAATATTGTGTCGAGCGGTAAACTTTGAATAGTGGAAATTTGTTGTTTGCAGGTGCATCACATAAAACAGATAACCATAAATTTTTCAGCCGGTTGTTGATTACAATTAGTTCAAGCATATAAAAGATATTTAAACAGAACCTCGTTCAAGGTAAATCGTGCGATTCTTCATAAACAAGATGCTTGGTGCGCCGAAGCCCAGCTTTTATATACTGACCCTTTTTAATTTTTTCAGAAGAGGACTCTTTGCATTTGGTCCCAGCATTGCTGATGCCAGCAAACCGTTAGCTAATGACTTGGAAGTGCCAGGTTTACCAATGACAAACAGTGGAATCCTTGTTTCGAAGCATGTTATCATCAAAAACAAATTCTCCTTCAAAACTCTGTTCTTGGTGATATATGATGATTGAAAGTGGGGCTTTGAGATACTGTAAGTTGAAGGCTTTTTCAATGTTTCACCAGTCTGTATTTCAGGCATTGTGGCTGCCAATCGAGATGAACTTGAAAGACTCGCAATAAGTTTGCTCCTATCCTGACCATGTTCCATTGCAGGGCTAGTTGCATGAGAGCTATAGAGGGAAAAATTCATTATTGCTCAAAATTTCACATCATGAATCTAGTTGTACAGTATAGCCAGAAACATAATGCAAAACTTGGCTAAGAAAACAGTAAAATTATGGTACTTTGACTAGCACAATGTGTTTTCAAAACATTATCTGGGAACTCAATGCAACACCTTAACCTTTTTTGTTTTCTCTGCAGAAGAATAGTGTCCCATTGCTTAGGGTTTTGGGATTCAGAGTCCATTGGTTGATGGACATCTGTCTGCTGATCAGCATCCTGTTGAACCACCAGTTTCCTTTCAGTAATTGACTTCACTGGGATCTGATCTGAATTATCAACTTCTGAGACGACTTCTTCTACAAACACCCTTCTGCACCTAAAAGACAACATGGCAGCAAATAATTGTTATACATCTGTTCTTTTTCATTAAAAGAATCGAATCAACAATGTTACTTATTCAACTGCTTGATTTGTTTGTGTCATAAAGTATGTTTTTTTAGAATCACAGACAATTTCAATTCAGATGGAAAACGCTGACAAGATTTCTTGTACATTTAGTACCAAAAACTCAGGTCAAGTAACAAGTCTGGGTATACTAAAGAGCTGTTAATCAAAATGATTATGAGGTTTAAATACATTGTGTCAAAAAGTATCAGTACCTGGTGAAAGAATCAGCAGAAATAAGTTGTGTTCTTTGTTACGAACCAAAATATTAGTTGTATAAAATTAATCCAAGTCTAGATGAGAATTTCTCTTGAAGTTTCTTTGCTTAAAAGCGCACCTCACAGCGATGGATGCAAAAAAGTAACGATTTATTGTTTTAGTATGTTAGTTTCATAGCAAACACATCGCTTTTTGAAAGTGACCAAACTAAAAGTGTAAAAACTTTTAGCGTTACATACAATTCAATTTGTCTCTTCAGAATTCGAGCCCCATCATTTTGTTTACCATCCATCAACTGTCTGACTAACACTCCAACTCGTGTAGCAAAGTCATCTCGTTTATCAAGTCTCAGACGAGAGCTGTAGCAAATGCCTAACCCTAGCATAACACTTCTTGGTTCTGGGTCGGGCTGCAAGAAGCAAAATAAATAAGTACAGGATGTCTCATGGTTTTTTGACACAATGTCAATACATAAACAACACGTCATTGGAGCAACGAGTGCATTTGTTGGCGTATTTGAAAACTATTCTATTTAAAAGAACATTGGATTCATTCATAAGATCAGTATTTTTATAAGCATGAATAACTTCTTGTAGCAGTTATCTGGCTGATTAAAGAGGCCAAAAAACCTGGGAGAAAACCTAAGAAATTCTAAGTTGCACATGGGTCTTTATTATTTTGTTTTTATTGAGCGGTTTCTATTTTTTTTAAATCTTAAAATACATAAAAATGCAAATTAGAACTTTGTATTGTGCAGATAATGTTGCAACATTATTTATCACTTGAATTTAATCTGTTAAACTGATTAATTTTCATCGCTGCTTTAGAATAAAAGAGCTGATAACGGTCATAAATTGCTAATAACATAAAGTGAGTGCAAGTTAAGACCGACTAACACTATTAATTGTTGTTTGACATGAAAAAAAATCAATAATCATTAGATGTTACATTCTCATTTTGGTTTTTGCAAGTAAAAATCAAAGCATTGATTTTTACTTGCAAAAGCCAAAATGATAGTTGATGTACATTGGAAAAAACTGGCTATAAGCAGGTCCTTACTTTGGTGTCTGATTAAGTACCAGCATTGAAACACATTGACAAGTCTTGTATTTTTCTTAAGAGCTGTCTTCCCGAGTTGACCCAGCTTGCAGCATTGTTTGCAGCATTAACCCCATGAAATATTTATAACAGCAGCTTTGCAATAAAATCCTTTCAAACCAAAACTAGTTTATGTTAGCTCAAATTACTGGGTTCACGATAAATAAATAACAGTAATATTAAATAAATATTTTGGAATTTTAATTTTCACAACTAGCTAGTGAAAGCACATTGACGTACTCACTTGCTGATTTTAATTTTACATAATTAGTCTAGTTTCAATCAGAGAGTCTGAGCAGTGCTACCATATCAATCAACATGCTCGGTCGACCTATATAGTGTATAAGTAAATATGAGTAAAGGCTGTTTTGGAAACAGGAAGCAGTGCTTGAAATGTACGTACTTGTATCGTTTGACCACACCATGAGATATGAATAAATTACATTGAGAGGAAAACTCCGAAAAAATTCAAAGAAATATTACGTATATTCACGACCGGATCGATGAAAATCTGCTGTCAATCATATTTGGGGTCCACATCAGTTGGCAGCAAATGCATCGATCCAGGCGCTTAATTTTTATTATAGAAATAATATCCATTGATCCGGGTCAGACGTGAGGGCATAAAACTTCAATGTGCACTACAGCGAGCATAGTTGTTTTTACATGTGTAAGCAATTCATCAGCGACCGTTATTGTGTTGTTAATTCCTCATTGGTACTATTAGCTGGATGCATCGCTAAGTAGCAGATAGTGGGAGCGAGTCAAAGAACAAACAGCTTTACACTTGTCCAGTTGACAACGTTTATTTCAAAACAATTCATTCTTGATTAACTATAACATTTATCTTTATTGTTTTAACAAAATAGCTCTGTTTTTTATTATTGGGATCAATCTATTTCCAATATCATAATAATTAATAATATAAATAAACGTATATAATATTTAATAATATATACCTATAAAATAGTAATAAATGATGCTGAGAGTGAACTGCTTTGAAACAGTTATGTTATGGATCGGTAGTGTTCGCGACCTATGAGTATGCCTCGCAAATTAGTATTTTGTTGCTCGTGGGGATGGTATTTTTCGATCCAGTAAAAATATTGCTACCAACCTATTCGCATTAAATAAATTGCAAAAAATATCATTTATTAAATTTATTGTACGGATCGATCCAGGTCTCAAATATACCTACTTGCCCTAATTTTACAGTTTTGATGCAAAAAATTATTATTTGAGTGTTAGGCACTCTGTTCAAAATTTGTCATGCATTGCATTTAGATCCAAAAAACGCCTGACATAGATGAATGAGGCAGTAGCAAAACCAAATTTTACTTCAACTTCTTTTAAGCAGCTCGTGTTCACAAGTGTTTTCTTGTAATGATTAAAAATACACTTTTAATGAGCAAGTGCAACATACATGTAGTTAAAAATATCCAAATTTTATGAAATTTTCAATGAGGAGACATGGATGCGTTCAGGATGATTTTCGATTAACAGTTCTAAACTGTGATAATGATAATTGACAAAACAAAAAAGGATAAACATTTTTTTGTTAAATTAACCGAATGATAACTAAAAATGTGAGCATCGATTTTGTTATTGAAAACAATTCATAAATATAACCTGTCACTGGACCAGAAACAGGTGCTGTATACCTTACATGTATTCCATGCTCATCCCTCTTATTTATTTCCTCAAACAAGTACACTTGCTGGTTATAAAACCAGTTGGACACATTCAGAAGCCGCTCGACATCTCTCAAACTGACAAATCTGCATTCTTCCTGTAACAAATGGGAATTAAATAGAAAAGGTTGCAAATCCAATCACATTGCACAACCCTTTGTTTAATGGATCATAAAAGTTCTGTAGTGGATTTTGGTGGCCTACTAACCCATCAACTAAAACACTGCCACCAGCCAAACTTCTCATTTGCTGGCACAGTCAGGTCGGTAGCAGTAGCCTGCTCCCACTAGTTACCTCTCTCCAAGAGGCCACCATGTGTCGGTATAACACCGAACTTGATGTGAATGAGTATTCTCAGCTCCACAACTAGTATAGAGCCCCAGGCTCAGACCCGTTAATCAGCGCTTTTCAGTGAAATGCATTTATTCTACACCAAGAATAATGGTAATATACAAGATCCAATACAGTACAATGACTAATGGCAAAAGCTCCGCCTTTTATAGGCAGAGTACAAGAAGTAAAACATGCAATTGCACAATAGCACATACATAGAGCATCTCATACCAAGTCAACATACATACATAAGTAATAAATAATGAGTTAAAGATGAGTGAAGCCCGGAAGTACCTGGCGAAGCCACGGGCTCACCAGCCAATTCTGAGCTTTTTAACTTCATGTGGTGAGTTCTCTGTCTGCATAAGCCTTTAGTCTTTGGTTTCATCGCATATACAGGTAGATAAAATGGGATATGGGCTTCCGAGTCCTTTGAGGCTATTTTGCAACTAAATTTATGGTAGCCATCTTGCTACTGTTTTGACATAGCCTCACAAGGCCGGACTACACTGGATTTGCAAGGCCAGGCTGTTCGGTATGCATTAAAACCACTGTTCTGGCCATCCAATGGCTATAAGTTTGATGCCAGAACGACTGGTAAGTAAGTGGAAAATATTGCAGGTCACAAAAATCCACTATAATCCAACAATTTGACTTTTTAATGCAACATTTTTTTGAAGAGGCCACAAACAGAATTTACTTTGATCAACCAAATAACTTCAGTTATTATCAATCAAGTGGTTACAAGGCTAGAAGTAACAGTAGTGCAAGATAACAGTGCTCGAGAAACTTTAAAGGCCACTCAGATCTATTATAATTCAAATAAATGACAGTGATATCCTAAGATGAATGTCTTCAATGACTTAAATACTTTTTTCCTCTATTTTCAAGAGAAAACATGGCTCTGGAATAACGTGGGTGAACCAAAATTGAGTAGAAACTCCAATCTCTAACAATCTAATACAAATCTTGGAGACCACATAAGTTAGTCCCTGTGAGAGATTTTTGTGCTTAAGATATTCAGAACCCCAACTCGCCCCTTGCCTTAGATTCCCCCTACACCCCAAAACCCGTCCCCCAGCACTAGTTTTATATTGACCGGCTTTTCTATTTATGAAATATAGGAGCTATCCCGGGTTAAGGATACCAGCTATACCGGATCTTATCCCGGGCATGTGTTGACCCTGGGTCCCCTATATAAGGCATAGAGGCCGTATTCCAGGTTATTCCGGGCGATTATCCCAGTCTAGTTAGCAAAAGAGAATGGAAAGGATAGCCTGTGACCCAGATGATTCGGTACCCACCATTGGAGAATGAAGACAGAACATGCAAAGCAGTAGGAACAGAGACAGAGAAACTAGGAGTACCAATTAAGGATTGGCTACTTCCACCACCCTTGGGAGTGGCGGGAAAGCAAACAGGAACTGCTTTGTGTTTTGATTGGACTGAATTGTTTACATGTATTGCGTTATTTATTTTGGTTTATTATTTACTTGTGTTATTGTACATGATTTGTGCACCACTAATAGGGGGTGAGATTTCTTGATGTTCTGATATAAAAAAGCTGCTGTACCTTGAGTAGACAGAAGCCTTGTGGATTGTGTAAATTTATCATCTTATACTGCTGAATAGAATTGGTTGATAAACCTTAGTGTAGTGCGTTTGGGTCGTAGACCCCATGGAAATTGTTAGAGTCTATTCAATGTAGACCCCATGGAAGTTGTTAGAGTCCATTCGGTGTAGACCCCGGCTGTTAGAGTGAGGTAGGAGTGTGCACAAGGAATGTACACAGAATGGTGCCATTGTGTTGGTGGTAGAGACCAAATGTTTTTTGTTTATTGAGGAAGATTAATGGCCTCAAGACTCGGGTGATTAAAATAATAATGGTAAAAGTAAAATGGTTGTTTTGTCACAAAGCAATAAAAACATATAACAATGAAAAACATTTGAATACTAAAAACTACCAATAAGTCTTGTATCATCTTTATTAATAGATATACGTTAGTAAAACCAACGTATGTGGAATGATAATCAAATTATGATTAAATTGGTTGGTGTTTGAATTCGCAGTTGTGAGTGGAATTTACATAAATAAGTACTTTAAACACATAAACATATCAGCCTGTTTAATTATCTGCCTCTCATGCTTGTTGAAAGTATGTAGACCTGTCCCACCATGCTGAGAGAATAAAAAACAGGTGAATAAACAGTCATTAAACCACCTGAATAGTTACAAAGTTAACCTTTCAATTCACCAACTGCTTTCATTTTTTTTTTATAAATAAAACACTCAATTTCTGTGTGAAATTATGATTTTGGAATCAAAGCTTATATACTAAAAAACACACTCTGAAGGCTAGGGCACCTTGTAGAGAAAACCTCTGAAATGAACATTAGCAACACAGCTATGAAAATGGTGTATATATGAATATGCATAAATCAAATGTTTCACTCCGAAATCTGTTGAAGAGAGAGGGAAATAGTTTCATTTTGACCGTTTGAAATAACTAAATCTACAAACATATCCTTTTTGAGAACAAATCAGAAATTTAAACTCCCCCATGCATAAGATAAATGTATTGGAGATTTCTCATAGCAGTTATTAATTCTCGTAGAGTAACGGTTTGGGAGTTACTAAATCTTGAATGACAGACACACCGACCTACAGGCAGACATTTGGATAAACAGGCAAACATTTTTCAGGTTTGTACAAATTGTAGTGTATTTTTATGGTCACTATGTCTGTGCAAGGTCCCCCTGACAACTGCAGAGTGTCAGGCATGCTCGAATTAAGCCTGGCACTGCCAAAAAACCTTGTAAGGAAAGCCGATAGAATCACTACCGGTCATGCAGAAACACTATTGGCCCTGCAGCGATCACTAACAGCCCTGCAGCAGTCACTCCTGCCCCTGTAGTATCACTACCCACCCTATACCGGGTTAGGAGGAAAGAATGGCTATAGCCTGAGGACGCAAATTACCACCAAAAGATGCAGAAGCCTACGTTTGCTGTCTAACCACTGCCAGAATACCAAAATCTAAGGACCACAAGCCGAAGCAGTCAAGAACCTAGACTACGATTGCACCACTGCTTCCTGAGCTGACTCAGCACTATTGAATATTGAAGCTCCACCCTCTACATCTGGGCGCCCTAAATATTTAACTCGATTTTCGCCAATTCTATGTCATATTATTTATATCTTGAGGTCTCATTTGTGCAGTTACTTCCTGTTACCGGTGATATGATGTACCTTTATTTGGACATCTGTTTACTGTTGTTCTGCCTACAAAAGGCAGAGCTTTGCTTCTATACTTTGCAGTTGTATCAGTATTTTGTTTGTGACTGTTCCAAGCATTGGTATACTTTGCCCTTATTATACTGCACTGGATTGTTGTAGCATAATATATAATGGTTGTTACTCTGAAACACTGAGTTGTGAGCTTGAGCCGCGGGCTTTGTTACAGTTGTGGAGTTGGGATACTACTCCATTGAAGTAGATTGGGAGATAACCTCTGGAGCGAGGTTTTGTTGGCGGTATTTTGGAAGGCCACCCAAATCCACTACATTCATTTTTGTTGCCATGACCACTCAGAAAAAAACATGAAAAAGATCCAAAATGCTATTGTAGGTGGTTGATTGTAATTATGTTTTTGGAAAAGTAGAACAATACTCTATAAAGTTAACAACAGTTTCAACAAAGGCCCAAACAAAATTTATCACATCTTTATCAAAAAAAAATCTTAATTATGACAAACTTATCAAAGGTATTCAGCAAAAAGCTTTATAAGTCGACAGCTTACTGGATGCTCTCTCATGAAGAGTTGAGCAGTAGCAATGAGTTCACAGAATATCTTCTCTTTGTCCTTAATAAATCGAAGCTCTTTTTTATTTTTTTTCTCATCTCTTGTGGAGGGGAGAGAACTTTCTTCTTTGTTGCCAATTTGCTAAAACAATTTTACCCAATGTTACCTGGTACTTTTTAGAGAAAAGAAAACAAGTTTGTGTTTAAAATCTGCTAGTCAAGAGAGTATCAGTTGCTTACAACATTTATCAAAACTTGTTATGTTTAAGTAGTAATATATGAGCAGATCTCCCTACCAAGTGTTTTTTTGTGGATTACACCTTGGGGTTGAGGCAATGGGTTACGGCGTTGAATGAATTCGCCGAGTTTATATCGTATTTTATTGTATTTCATTTGAGGGGCATTCGAGTGGCATTTGAGTGGCATTTAAGTGGCATTTGAGTTTTTGATTATTTTTTTACTTATTTTGAACTTATATGGCATATAGATTTTGAATGTATGGCATTTAAGTTTTGATAATTCTAGACATAATTCGAACCCATATGGTATCTTGAGAGAGAGAGAGGAGAGAGGAAAAGAGGAGAGAGAGGAGAGAGGAGATACATCTACATTGAATAAATACATTGATTAAAAATGAAACAATATGTGAATATATACATTTATTGTATAATAAGTAGAGAGAGAGGAGAGAGGGGAGAGGAGAGATGAGAGAGGAGAGAAGAGAGAGGAGAGAGAGGAGTTGAATGTATGGCGTTTAAGTTTTGATAATTTTTTTACATAATTATATACATAATTCTAACTCATAGGGTATATAGATTTTGAATGTATGACATTTAAGTTTTGATAAATTTTTTTAATTCCTACTCATATGATATCTTGAGAGAGAGGAGAGAGGGGAATAGAGAGGAGAAATGGAAGCATTAGCCCTCTAGATGATTAAAATTTACAGTAAATTTTGTGCAATAAAAAGTACTTTAACTTCATTTATTCACTTGAGAATACAAATCATTAACATTTGAGATTGAGTTTACATATGAGAATAATTGTATTTGTATACATCTAGAGAGGGGAGAGAGGAGAAAGGAGAGTAGTTAGAGGAGAGAGAGGAGATATCTTGAGAGAGAGGAGAGAAGATACCATTAGTCCTTTAGATGATTAAAATTTACAGTAAATTTTGTGTAATACATTTGTAATTTTGACTCATATGATATCTTGAAAGAGAGGAGAGAGGGAAAGAGGAGAGAGGAGAAAGGGGAGCATTAGCCCTCTAGATGATTAAAATTTACAGTAAATTTTGTGTAATACAAAGTACTTTAACTTCATTTATTCACTTGAGACTACATATCATCAGCATTCGAGGTCGAGTTTACATATAAGAATAATTGAATTTGTATACATCTAGAGAGGGAGAGAGGAGAGAGGTTAAAGGAGAGAGAGAAATAGAGAGAGAGAGAGGAGATATCTTGAGAGAAAGGAGAGAGAGGATACCATTAGTCCTCTAGATGATTAAAATTTACAGTAAATTTTGTGTAATGCAAAGTACTTTAACTTCATTTATCCACTTGAGACTGCACATTATCAGCATTCGAGATCGAGTCTACATATAAAAATAACTGTGTTTGTATATATCTAGAGAGAGTGTTTAGAGGAGAGAGAGAGGAGACTTGAGCATAAATATTCCTGGTAAATTATTTGTTTACAATATCATTTGTAATTATTAGTGAAAGAAATTATGAAATACTGGCGAGTAATTAAGTAATTCAGTAAGGAAATTGGTTGGAAACGTAGTAATATTATTTAAATACAGCATTGCTTTGCAACAATGATTAATAAAAACAATTATGGACGTTGATGAGTAATTAAGTAATCTAGTAAGGAAAACTGATTGAAATCATGGTAATATTTGCTAAAAGATACTTGCAACATGTTTTATCAGCGAAAAAATCAAACAATTTTCAAATGTTTACGAGTAACTAAGCGATTTAGTAGGAAAAACCAACTGAAACACGCAATATCCGTTTTTGAAATATTTACGATAAACATAATTGGGGTATTGCTGTTATCAAAGAAATCAAGCGGGTATCAAAATGTTTACGAGTAACTAAGTAAGTGATTTAGTCGGCGAAAATCAATTGAGATCACGTGACATCTGTTACAAAATATTAGTAATATTATTTAAATACAGCATTACTTTGCAACAACGATTAATAAAAGCAATTATGGATGTTGATGAGTAATTAAGTAATCTAGTAAGGAAAACTGATTGAAATCACGGTAATATTTGTTAAAAGATACAACATGTTTTATCAACGAAAAAATCAAACAATTTTCAAATGTTTACGAGTAACTAAGCGATTTAGTAGGAAAAACCAACTGAAACACCCAATATCCGTTTTTGAAATATTTACGATAAACATAATTGGGATATTGCTGTTATCAAAGAAATCAAGCGAGTATCAAATGTTTACGAGTAACTAAGTGATCAGTTAGCAAAAATCGATTGAGATCACGTGTCATCCGTTACAAAATATTTTACGTCAAGTTAGCAACGAGAAAATAAAATATTTCTTACAATATCCGTTATAGCGAGTTACGATAATTTTGTACTCACCCTAAAGGTTTTCAGTCCATTTTCGGTTAGATCAAAATTTATGCGAGACGTTTTAGGTATTATTTCAGTCGACGTAATGTTACCAGTTCATTTTCACAAGTTTTAAAAAGTAATTAATTATAATACAACGCAAGTGTCACTTCACTAATAAACTCATTCCAGAAAAGCCGTTAATCATCATCTCTCGCCTAATCCTATATGTTTTGATCTTTTTAATGTTATGTGTTATAAAGCCGCTCGAGAAAAGTCATTAATTACACCTAAGCACTATTTATTATCATGTTGTTTCTATTTAAAACAAAACAACGAACATCCATAGATGACGGAATTATAGGTTGAATTTAACCTAAAAAGGAAGAGAACTTGATTGCATTTATCTCCTGTTTTTTATTGTTTGATTACATATTAGTTAATACAGCTACAGCCTTCCACCAAAACGGATTTGTGGTGTACCTCTAATTCTAGTTATCTCCGATATCGTCTAAAAAACATGAACAAAGCATGACTTTATCCACTTTTTTGTTAGTTAGACTGTTACTTTTCTTAAAATATCTCATTGTTTTTTGTGTGAAATACAAACAATGTATCAACATACATGGTGTATTTTCTATTTTTAGGAAGCTGTTTTGTCTAATAAAACAAGAATTATATGTTACATATACATATTTAAATGCTATCAGATAACTTTAAAGTGTTTATTACATTCCTAACTCATACTTAATGTTGTAAACTATAATTTAAGCTCTCACATTTTAATTTACTGTCTGATGATATAAAGATGGAACTACACTACATCATCAATGTTTTGCTGTTGATGTGTTTATATGCAATGAACTGCAATTGAACTAGTTAATCACACATCATATTTTTGCTATAAAAATATGTTTGGAGGAAGTGAGTTGTCATTCAAAATGAAATGTAAGTTTGGTCCTAGCTAGATGTATCTTAAAAGAGTATCAATCTAGGGGTTGTAAAATTTGTTTATCCAATGCTTTACATTCAAAAAATTTTAGTTAGGTAGAAAGAAAGTTTACAGGGGTGTATGTATGGCTTAAGCTTATTAATCTATCTCATCTCTATCTTCCTATTTTTTTAACCAACTTCCTAATTGACTTCCACTTTTTAAAAAAACAATATCAGTTATCATAGTAATGATCAGAAAATCAGTCTACGAATTAATCTTGATAAATGACTTCAATGTTTTGGTTTTGTATGAAAATCAGTCTACGAATTAATCTTGATAAATGACTTCAATGTTTTGTATATAAGAGAAAGTTTTTTTCTAAGCAGTATCAGTTTTCATTTGCACTAAGTACAATTTCAAGTATTAGTCCACGAACACAAAACTACAAAAAATGGCTAGCAATATCCCTACAAGAAATGAGTAAGTTATATTATACTATCTTCTACAATTTTGTTGCAATTACATTTATAAATTTCTACAAATGTATATATATATATATATTACTTGTAGGTCTACAACCTCAAATGATGAGCTACAACTGAATATAGACGAAATAGATTTCAGTGCTATGTAAGTATATTATTGAAACATTATTATTCAACTGTATTATATAGAGTTTTTAATTAATCACAATCTTGATTCATTGTTTTATTAAGCTCTACGGATGATGAAACGTTGAGATGGATTGAAGAATGCTTTGGTGAAGAAGAGAAGGTAAAAAAGACCAGGGCTAACACGCACGTTGCTATGAGTAAGTATTTTTTTTATGTTTTATGAAAAATGTAAATTTTTCTGTAGGTACAATAATAATGACTTTACATTTACTATGTTATTTTTTTGTAGAAAAAACATCTTCACGATTCATCGGAAGTAAACAATGTGTTGGGAAGAATGAAAACTTCCTGTACTATAAGCGCAGCACATTTGAATGTAAGTATGACAAAAATATTACTTACTACATACTCATTCAATTTATAAAAATTTTTTCGAATTTTTTCAAAAAATAGCATAACTAGATTCGTATTTTCTATTTTAGTTCAAGCAGAGAATCCCCAACTAAGAAATTATAAGGAAGTAAGTCTTCTAGATGGGGATATAAAAGAAGATAGAGAGTGTTTTAAGTGTAAGTGATATGCATTATCTTTATATACATATACCATGCTTAAGAAAGTTATCTATATATGATGAGAATTTGTTTATTTTGTTTGTAGATATTGATAACAAAAGCCCTAGGTATTTCCTTTCAGTGTTCACATTGTTGTTGATAGCCTATGGTACAAAGACGCTGAGTGAAGCACTGAAAGGAAACAAAAACAACATCTCGTGTATATTTTGTGGTAAGAAGTTTAAATTAGGGGGATTGCATGAGCCTGGCCGAGTTCTTTCAAGACATTTTTGTGCTCACTTGTTTATTTTTTATTGTTTATGTGGAAAATCGCATACAACTTTGAGAGATCTTCAGCAACATAGTTGTATTTTAAAAACTAAAATGTTTTTTATTGTTGATATTGCTAGTTACAATAATTTTGTTTTATTTATTAATAGAAAATATTCTGAATTACTTATGGATATTACTTTTCCAAAAAATTTTGCGTTAGTGTATCTCTATCCAATAGAAGGTTATTTTTCTGAAAACATTGTTTTAGATTTTGAATTAGGGAGTAAATGGTTGGCGATAGCTAAAAAACCTGCTGCTGAAGATCGAAAACTTTTGATTGAAAACCAGTGTAAAAAAATGAGAGCACTTATATCTTCAGATTCTGATCTTTCAGAAACTGAAGGAAGTAATAATGACTTAATTTCTGTCGCTAGTTCACAGTGCAGTCCAAAAACCAGTGTTTTAGAATCTAATACTATAACAGTTAAACCTCAAACTCAAGTAGATTTAAAAGAAAGCCAAAAGATTGATCATAAGAAAATTGATTTAACTTCACTTAAATTAATTTTGAATATAAAAGATGGACCAAAAAAAAAGGGTTTTAATGATTGTGTTAAATTGAAATTAGCGTCTATTAGACAAAAAATGCAGAAAAACTCAGACTTTTCTCAAAAAGAAGTTCTTGTACTAACTGCACTCTTAGGTGAGTTTTAAAATTTTTATTTCACTATATTTTTTAATATTATCATGGCTCTGGAATAGGTCTTATGCAACTACCCTATTTTATAATTTCTTACCACAAAATATATAGTAAATAGGATGTTTTTTTATAAATACTCTCTATATATATATATATATATATATATATATATATATATATATATATATATATATATATATATATATATATATTATATATACAGACAATAGTCTGTGTTTTTATGAATACATTTCATGTAAAAAATGTTCTGTCATTAGTTTACCTAATGAATTATTTTATTTTGATTTGTGGTTGAGAACTTTATATGCTTCATTCTTACTGTATTACGCTTCATTCTTACTGTATTACTTTACATAATATTACAAAATAAATATTGCATTGACTGCCTTCATACCACATCCAAGTTATGAAGCAGTAAGGTTCACATCTGTATTACTGAATCTATAACATTGTTATGAAAAAGACTATAATTACTTAATTATCGTGTCATATCATGACAAACTATCAACACCCAATTCACAAAACTGTAAATCCTAAAGTATAATGCTTGCAGTTGTAAAAAGTCTTCTACTGTCTTGGTTTCTCAAACAAATTATAAAACATTTTCACAATTTTTTTGTGTAAAAGCGGAGTTGTCTTATCATTTTGACAAAATGTGCCGACAACTTTTACATATTTTTCAAAAATGAAGCCTAGAAATTATAAATGGGGGTTGTCTTAACAATTTTGAAAAATGTGATGATAACTTGAAATATTTATTTTTGTATCGGAACATTGAAATTTTGTAATATTTTTAGAGTTGTAACCCCGAAAGTTTTACAAATTGACTAAATTACTAATGTTAAATATAACTAAAAATACTTTATTGCGCTAAATATATACAAATTATTCCACATTACAAATAATATATAATTTAGTGTTCATTAGTTGTTGCTGATAGATTTGACGAGTCATCAGTCATTCACTTGTACACGTATTCTATCTAAAAGCATACATAGACGTCGTTATAACAACTACATCGTACTATGGTGAAAAATACGGTTATTAGTAGTTACTTATTACTAGTGAAGATTTACATACCTTAATCAAATTTCCGATATCAAAATCCTGCTAGCTTCGCTTGAAATGTGATTGTTATCTTCATTGCTTTTCTCACTATCATTGTTGACGACTTCATCCTCCTCAAAGTTTTTGTTTTCAGAGTCATCATCTGTCATATTATCATCTTCTTCATCATCAGTATAAACATCAATGTTATCATCATCATGACTTTTCATCCGCTCAGCATCATCAAATAGGGAAAATCTGAAAGCTATTCCTTCTTTTTCACTTGAAGTAGATAGGAGCATTAAAGCTTCTTCAACACCCAGAATCGTGAGAATGTGTTTCTTTGTACCACTTTGAGTTGACATCGTACTTTTATAGTGAATCATACCGCGTTCATGATTTTTGATCTTCAAAACGTTCTCAGGAGGGACAACAATCTTCCCAGTCATCAAAGTTCCATCATTCGTCATGTATCTGTAAGTGACAGTGTGAGTGATACGTAGAGGTGCTGTATCTTGTTTTCGTTTTTGCTGCTTCAACTTCAAATTCTTCCAAACTGAAAGTCTAGTGAATGTTAGAAGAGTGTTGACAGGAATATTATCGAAAGTGATGATATCAAAGTATGCTTGCAACTGCTGCAATGATTTCTTTCTCAAGATTTTGGCTAAAACTCGTTGTTCTAGCCCTTGATGATGATTACCTCCTACAATACGTAGATCGGGTTGATTTTCTTCTAGTTTTCCCATGTACACTAGGATATGTGGAGAGCGGGAATCGAGTTCCTGTAGCTCGATCGTAAGTTTATTGTCAATCAGCGACTTGACTCGAATTCGATGATTGTTTGGTAAAACATATTCATAATCCAATATACCATAATCTTCAACGTAATTGACATCGAAAACCTCCAATATCGTAGGAATTGGTAAATCCGGCAAACTCACAAAATTTCCGATTTCCAACATCCCTTTCTGCATAGCGCCTGTCATTATTCCAGCCATCTCAAGCAATTCGAACTCTCTAAGTTTGTTTACGGTATTATTCTTAGTGTTGCTGAGTAGAAAGGAAATTGAAGCTCGAGATAATGTCACTGTTGGTTTTTTGTTATCATCTGTTCGTTTGACTTCACTGTTCTCATGCAGATATGTGTAGTCCGGTGTAGGGCTCAAAGGAGAGTCAGCTGAAACTACATGACATTTCATTGCTATATCAGCAGGAGTGTTGATGTTTGAGCGAGAAGATGTATCATTAAAGGTGTTAGGATTGGGTCTTCTATCATCAATGTGAATGTCATTGGTGGTGGAATTGATGGTTGTAGTGGAGATATCGTCAGTGTTGTTGCTAGCTGTAGTTGGTTCAATATGAAGCTTAGGGAGTGCTTTGGAGTGTGATGTCATCATACCTACAAAAAGTAAAAGAACTTAGTTCAATCATGTAAATTTACTGAAATTATTGTTTTATTAAAAGATTGTTTTTAAAAACTAAGATTCAAAAACCTAGATGATTCAATTAATTAAAGACAAATAATTATTTTAGCACTTCTTACCTTGATGCTCTTCTAATAGCTGTAGTAGATGTTGCTTCTCTGATAGCCGTTGTAGAACTGGATGCTTTCTGTGTGAAAACTATGGCTCTTATATAGCTAAAGTTGTACTGATTAAACCCTATGAACACCATCTCGTGTCAATCTCTATGAATCAACATTTGTTCACGCGAAGGAAAGTCAATGCTTTCGCGGGAATAAATAAATAATTTTCACGCGAATACAAACCAATGCTTTCGCGGGAATAAATAATTTATTTTCACGCGAATAGAAACCAATTCTTTCGCGGGAATAAATACTTTATTTTCACGCGAATACAAACTGTTGCCTTCGCGGGAATAAATGATTTAATTTCCCGCGAATGGAAACTTGTATTCGCGTGAAAATAAATTATTTATTCCCGCGAAAGCAACGGTTTCCATTCGCGGGAAATTAAATCATTTATTCCCGCGAAGGCAACAGTTTGTATTCGCGTGAAAATAAAGTATTTATTCCCGCGAAAGAATTGGTTTCTATTCGCGTGAAAATAAATTATTTATTCCCGCGAAATCAACGGTTTCCATTCGCGTGAAAATAAATTATTTATTCCCGCGAAAGCATTGGTTTGTATTCGCGTGAAAATTATTTATTTATTCCCGCGAAAGCATTGACTTTCCTTCGCGTGAACAAATGTTGATTCATAGAGATTGACACGAGATGGTGTTCATAGGGTTTAATCAGTACAACTTTAGCTATATAAGAGCCATAGTTTTCACACAGAAAGCATCCAGTTCTACAACAGCTAACAGAGAAGCAACATCTACTACAGCTATTAGGAGAGCATCAAGGTAAAAACTTAATAAATTACAGTTTTTACTCATACATTATTTATTATACTAAAACAACTGAACAAAATTAATCATCTGTATTTTTTTTCAGATTCAATGACAAAAAATGGAAATAGTTAACAACACAGAATCAGAAACTCAGCCTAAACCTTTAACTCAAGAGGACTTGATACTTCTACAAAACATATGCAATAAAAAAATTGAAGAGAGAGTGCGAATTATCTCAAACAATTGTAAATTCATACAGAAAGACTTGATAGAGCAGCTAAATAGTTTTCGAACTGAATCTTTTCTAACATTAAAGCTCTTAGGGAATGATGTTACATCAGACATTCAGAGATTACATTATGTATTACAACAACGACAATATCAACTAGAACAGGTAAACACACAAATTTCTATCGAGTGTGCTCATAAAGAACTTGCTCTAAAAAGAAGAAACATGCAGCGACAGTCCGCTCAAAGACAAGCTAGAAGGGTAAGGACTCAACAACGTAAGACACGAAAAGCTACAAAAACATCCGATTAACAGTCAATTTTTGATGATAAGGTAATAATTAATAAAAAAGTACTATTTAGTAAGAGTTTGTAGTTGTTTTAAATTTCTGTTTAACCATTCTATACTAATACATAACTTTTTATTTTAGTTCATTATGGAATCAAAAGTACATAGAACAGAAGTCTTCCTTCCTAAGATATAACATCAGTACATCAATGTCATCCTTGTAAAAAAGACTATGTATTGATTGTCATTACAAGTTGTAGTGCTTTGTATTACTTAGTATTACTAACTCTAGATATATTATACAAGGATATTTTCCTACTTATTATGTAATAAATGTATATAATCATATATTGGTTTAATGTAGTTATATCTCCTTGTTCTTCTCTCCTCTCTCTCAAAGTATCATATGAGTTCGAGTTAACACAAAATTTACTGTAAATTTTAATCATCTAAAGGACTAATGGTATCTTCTCTCCTCTCTCTCAAGATATCTCCTCTCTCTCCTTTCTCCTCTCTCCCCTCTCTAGATGTATACAAATACAATTATTCTTATATGTAAACTCAATCTCAAATGCTGATGATATGTAGTCTCAAGTGAATAAATGAAGTTAAAGTACTTTGTATTACACAAAATTTTAAACATCTAGAGGGCTAATGCTTCCCTTTTTCCTCTCTCTTCCCCTCTCTCCTCTCTCTCAAGATATCATATGAGTAGGAATTAAAAGAATTTATCAAAACTTAATTGTCGTACATTCAAAATCTATATACCCTATGCAGTTATTTCCCAAATACTGTAGATTTTAACCATCTAGAGGTCTAATTTGATGATTTTCCAACATATTTTATAGCATTTAATATACTTATTATGTAATAAATGTATATTATGCAATGTAAATGTAAATATAATTATCCATATATACATGAATGTATAGAAAACTAAAAAGTCTCTCTCCTCTCTCTCCTCTCTCTTCTCTCTCTTCTCTCCTCTCTCATCTCTCCTCTCCCCTCTCTCCTCTCTCTCTACTTATTATACAATAAATGTATATATTCACATATTGTTTCATTTTTAATCAATGTATTTATTCAATGTAGATGTATCTCCTCTCTCCTCTCTCTCCTCTTTTCCTCTCTCCTCTCTCTCTCTCAAGATACCATATGGGTTCGAATTATGTCTAGAATTATCAAAACTTAAATGCCATACATTCAAAATCTATATGCCATATAAGTTCAAAATAAGTAAAAAAATAATCAAAAACTCAAATGCCACTTAAATGCCACTCAAATGCCACTCGAATGCCCCTCAGATGAAATACAATAAAATACGATATAAACTCGGCGAATTCATTCAACGCCGTAACCCATTGCCTCAACCCCAAGGTGTAATCCACAAAAAAACACTTGGTAGGGAGATCTGCTCATATATTACTACTTGTTTACTTTACTAAATGAAAAATTGTTGTATTTTATATGTACCATCCGTGAAACAATCCCTTCGATGTATTTCAGCTCCACATTCTTGGACATGTCTTTGTTTGTAGGTAAGTCTCCGAAATCCCACACCAGGGACTTGAGGCTCTCAGGTAGGGGATGAACTTGGTAAACAAGTTTTTCAACTTCAAAAGTTTCTGCAACAACAATTTTACTGTAGATAACAGACTTGAGGGCTCCTAATAACGATAATCTCTGTGCCATTATAACCAACTATGGGTTGCCAGTCATTATAGCTAGTTGTGACTTTTGCAGATTAGCATAAAAATATAGAATGTCGTACATTCTTATTGTAAAACACCACCTTTACCAAGACATTGAACTCACCAGATGAAGATTTGGAAGCGGACTCATGTTTACCCAAACCACCATACTGTGATTTGCTAGCAACTTGTTGGTTCATCCTGTGGTGAAACCAAATTGGTTGTAATAAATTTGACACAGGTAATATAGTTCCTACTGATCTCTATCATTTAATGTTTTTCAAATGCTTACTTTTTGTGAACAGAGAATATTTTTGGACAATGTTATGCAGACAAGCTTCAAGAATAATAAGAAAAATTAAACAGATTGTTTTTCCTCACAATTAGCAGCCTTTGAAGTTAATATTCCTGGTACTGCGATATATAAATACATTAGTTAGTTAGCAAAATTATATTGGATCTACGGTGGCAGAAAAGTTCTTTGTGCCAATAGCTTTGCTCTATTTTCAAATATAAACCAATGTTTCAAGCATTCAAATAGATTATTGATGAGCAAATTTATTGTTTTCTTTGATACAATACAGATTAGCCTTCTGGTAAATGAATAAAAGGGCTAAATCACTTTGAGGTCGAATGACTGAAAAAATTTTCCAACGTGAAATACATACTTTGTAGTGCTTTTTAAAGTTTAAAACTGATAAGATCTATAATAAATAGCTTTTAGTTGACTCACCTTCTGTATGGATTGCAGGCAGCAATGAGTTTCAAGTTTTGCGGCAGTTCTAGAGAATCTCCTTTCATCTTGCGATCACACATGATCTCTTTAATGAGTCCAATGTCTTCTGTTGTATTGACCTCATCAAAGAACAGAATTGTGTAAACCTGTGGAGCCTGCAATAACCCAAAGTTTCTACTTTAATATGTAATGGAACTAGGATTTATAAAACTTTCTGCGCAGCTTCATTTGGTATGAGGATAAAAAGCGTGGACAATCTTCTAGCAACGATATTTCATTTAATCGAAAATATAGCTTTAAATAACAGCGAAGTAAAGGTGACAACCATGCTGAAATATTGGTTTAAAGCGAAATTTACCTCTTTCATTCTACTTGCTTCTGCAAACTTTAAAGCTTCCATTTGATTTGTAAGTGTCAAGTTACAGGCATCTTCAACAGCACTCATTATATCTTTTTCTGTAGTTCCCCCATGCACCTGTGAACAAACATGAATAAGTTCGTCGAAAAATCCTGCTGAACTCTGATAACTGTCAACATTATCATAGTGAGATTACAAAATGGTGGATAATCACTGGGAAAAGAATTTGGCAATAGTAATTTAAACTAACCAGTAGTCCTTTTTATTAATTTGACAGATAATATGATGTCAGAGTTGCGGAGATTAACAGAAGTTGATACAGTTGTTATAAAATTCAAATGTGATTTGACGCACTTCGCGAGGGTTGCTGCTTTCTCCCCAATAATGTTTGCTTATTTATACGCCAGCATTAAAAAGGAATTTATCAATCACTTCACCGACGACTGTTAGATAGTGCCTGCATTGTAATCGCTGAAGCAGTATGGCATTACAGAGAGCAAATATACTGGTAACATAGGCTCTCTGTGGAAGGCAGTTTGTACGAACAGCAAGCGCTACTAGTACGGTAGTATAGGCTCTCTGTTGTAGGAAGTCAGTATAGAAGACAGATTCGGATGTTATGTATGCACACGATAGTGATAACAGGCAACCAGCCTCACTAAGCACACAAGGTTTCGGATTAATAATAATTTATTAGTTATAACAAAAAAGCTTGCCGGATAAACAGTCCTCACAAGCGTACAGTAACTTGAACACTTAGGCAGTACTAAGTAGGTACAAGCTATCGCTGAAAAGTATCTGAGCAAGACTAGATACTATCTCAGGCAAAACGGAACTAACAACTGACTGCCTGCAAAATGCCTCACTATTTATAGGAAATTTTAGCAGTTGAAAAGCAAGATACATAATTGGATGATAATAAACTGGCACAATAGAAAAAGTTCAAGCAAGAAACACATGAATAAGCTGGCAGATTGTAAACTGGCTAGCCGACAATATTTAAGGTAATAACAATAATACGTGACGTAAAACAATGGTTTGTCACAGTCATCCTTAGCTTGTATTGATAGCGTACTGATCTTGTCTCATCTGCTTTGAACTAAGGGCTATCAACTAAGCATGCCTGTGCTTACTCAGCTAGCGCATCCCAAAATCCATTGCTCCCTCACAACTTTCTCACATGTGCACTGCTTATTGATCGAAAGAAGCAGATGCAGTAACCGATGACTGGCCACACTAGGCAAATTCTATTACAGTAAAACAATTAGTCATCATCAAAGGTTGCATTTTAAATCATCATGTAAATTTTTCAATTCTCTGCAGGCGTACCTATATTTTTTTTGCTGTGAGCTTGTTAAAAAAATATATGTTATAAAGAAAAAGCTGGGACTTTGAAGTTTATAAGTTTTTCAGCTGCGTTATCTGCTAAATTCTTAAAGAGACATTATTGAAAGTGATTCTAAGAATATGCCTTTAACACATCTAAAACCAGTCCAACAATGCAGTGAGCATGATTTTTGCAGCTGGAAGGAATTCAATGACAAATTCCTTACAAAACTGTTGTTCCACATTCATACTTTACATCGAAGACCTCATCATTCAATCACCAATTTATAGACAAAATGTTTTTGAGGGCGGCTTACAGAACCGCGACTGAAGGGAAGTTTTGTGATTCTGCCAATAACGCTACTTATCCTCTGATCAGGTGTTACCAGGCAAACACCCTCACTGAAGGCACATTAACACAGTCAGCGTCTACAGGCCTGACTGACATCTATCACCTTGGAGAGAGCACACTGAGCTAGTATGGCTCTGGATAGCCCTGGATAGTAGCAAATGGCACACAATAGCAACTGACAATGGACCTGTTAAAGACTTGAATTTTATAGGCCAAAACACAGAATGTTGTTGGTCTAATTAATGAGTATACCAATCATACATCAAAGTGCATTATTAAAACAAACTTTGTAGTAGTTTAAAAAATGTGTACCTTCAAAACCTGCAAAGGTTTAATCTTGTCCTTCAATCCAGTCGGTACCTGTAGCATTGACATGAAGTCGATCAGTTTTGTTTTTCCGCAACCTGTTTCACCCATGATGATGACTGGAAGGTCAACTCTGAAATGTTGCAAATGTTACACTTTATTACATTAATTCAAACATTTTCTTCACTTTAAGTAGTTTTTAATAATAAAAATATGAGAATATGTGTGAGCATAACTCTCTTAACATAGGTAAGCGAGTATTTATATATTTAAGAGCTAGATTCTTTTTTTTTTTTTTGGGGGGGGGCTGCCAAAATGCCACCAACAAAACCTCTCTTCCACAGAGGTTATCCATCAATCACCGTCAACAGAGGAGTATCTCAAACTCCACAACTGTAACAGAGCCCTCGGTTCAGACTCAATACTCAATGCGTCTGAAGTAAAATTATGCCGATTCTCTGACAAGACCGAAATCGGGCCCAGTTAGTAGTCTGTGAATGGACCGAAAACAGGCCCAGATGATAGTCTGCAGGTGGACCGAAAACAGGCCGGGTAGATAGCTAAAGGACCGAAAACAGGCCCAGTGGATAGTCTAATCTCTTATTATAATTTAACTTGCCGTGTAATTACTCACCACTTCTACTAGCAGTAATATAGGCAGAGGTTTACTTAACGACGAACTAATAGTCTCTGTTAGCACGCGGTGTCAATAGACTTGCCCGGCTAAACTAGTGTTAGTGCAGCGACTACTATGATACGTAGATTTTTACAACTGCTACGTAGTAGAGTGGGTGGCAGACGCCTATTTAGCTACAAGCTCTGTCTCCAATAAATTCCAGCGCAACGACTAACTTATAAGCTTGCCCAGTTAAACTAGTGTCTATGCAGTTACTACTATGAGACGTAGATTTTATAGCTGCCACGTAGTAGAGTGGGTGCAGAGGCTTATAGTTAGATTTGAGAGAAACAGAATTATTTAAAGCATGAGCACAACTTTATTCACTGGCAACTCTGGCACAAATAAAAATAATTCACGCTTATATAGTAGTAATACTCAAAATTACGTCCCTGATTGGACAAAATTTTGATAGGTCAACTACCTACGTTTGTACACAACCTCTGACAATAAATATTTTCACCAGAACCGATTAAACAATACTTATAATAACTTTTAAACATCCACAACACAAATTATTTGTAACTTGTAATAATAATAAAATAATAATATTTAATAGAAAATAATTGCAACGATGGAACATTATACAACAATGCAAAGAGTAGATCACATTCAATAGATATTTTATGCAGCTCTGGCTATTGATGACTTATTTTAGTGGAGGGAGGAACTTCAAGAACAATACTGCTGAGTGATGGTACAATATAGTCGGAGTTCTTGGGCTGTTATAGCTTGTGATCCATTACTTCTGGCAAATCTGACGATGGTTTTCAAACTTGCGCCTCTTCATCTTTTGAAGCTAGTCGGGTCTCTCAGGCTACCTCCGTTCTTTCCTCACAAACCTGGTGTAGATTAGCTGTAGGGCCGGTTGTGTTACTGCAGGACTGGTAGCAATAGCCGCAGGGCTGGTAGTAGTAGCTGCGGGGCCATTAATGTCACTGTAGGGCCGGTAGTGATAGCTGCAGGGCCAGTAGGGTTGCCTGATGGGCCGGTCGATTTAATACCTGCATTTGTAGAAGGTTTCTGGCAGTGCCAGGCTCAATTAAGGTATGCCTGACACTCTGCAATCGCCAGGGGGACTTCAGCACAGACAATGTGATTGTAAAAATCCACTACATTATCATAATCCATTGTTTTGGAGATAAAATCAATGCCTAAACCAGCTATAAAAAATTTTTGGAAAAAATGTTGACCTAACTTAAATGGTGCAGCCAAGTGATGTAGCGGTACATTTGGCAAAGTTAAACTTATGAAGTGTTGTGACAATTTCTACAACGATCCTTGCTTAAGAAATGTGAACTTGTATTTTCGTTGAATAAAAACGCTTAATTATTTTCACCTGCTAGTGATATTTAGGTAATAAATCAAATTGGTTCTGAACATAAAAAACTTTGTAATCATGGAATTTTGTATGAATTGTTTTTTTTTTATAATTGTTCAACAATAACAAAGTGTACTTGTGAAAGTGTTTCTCATTTTTTTTTCAGCTGATGAATTTATCCTGAAATATTTAATCTGTAAGAAAATTGTGTGTTTCATTTAGATTAAAAAAGTTTTTCAACGTATATAGTAGTGCAAAACAACTAAAAAAAACTTGCCAGCTAAAAATACCTTTTCAAGGATCATTATAGTGTATTCAATGAATTTCTGGTGCAGAGATTATGAGAATGGGCTGAACAATGATTTTTATATCAATTTTTCAGATTTACAGTTATCAAAACTGTAGAACTGAAACTGATGAAACTGAAACCATTAAATGAATTAATTTTGAAAAAATTATCAGTTAAAAAGTTTCAATTGCTCAGGGCAGAATACTATTTCATTTTGAAATCTCATTGCACACACTTTTGTGAATCAAAATGCCAATTTTTTTTATAGTAACCAACTAGTTGTAACTAAACCACAAAAAAATGCAAATTTATCAAACTCAATGGCTTGACCAATCTTTCTCACAAGCAACCTGCAATGAGCTTAAATGAAAACTTCCATGCTACTTTTCATGTAGTAATATGTGAAGCAGTTAAGAAGATTTTCTCACATCAACATAAGCCAAAAATTTACTGCTGTTATTTTTCATAGTTCTATTTTTACTTTGCAAAGAAACTAATTATCTAACACTAAATTTTTTAGCAGATAAACTTTAAAACAGTAGATTTTGCAACCCAACGTTATTTCAAAGTTGAAAAAACTTATGGCATGAAAGCAATAGATGAACAACAAAATGTATAGTGGCTTAAGACAACTCAAACAGTTCTTACACGAAGCGAGTGTATATGGCAAGCATTTTCTTGGCATTGTCGAGTGTGAGCACATAGTTATCGTCGAGGTCTTCATGGCTAAATATTGATTGAAGAGTTGATGCGAAAGCTTTCTCACTCAAGTGACTTAAACTCTGGGAAGCCATAATCTCCCTCAGCTTCTGACAGTTTTGCTTCCTGGAGAGTTTATAGAAAAAAATAATGAATTTTCCAATAGAAAATTGGCTAATCACAAAATAACAAGTAACTTTTGTTGTAATCTCCAAATTTATGCATATAAAAACTACAAATTTTTGCTTTCAATTTCGTACATAGTTTTTTAGTCGATATTAAGCAGGTATTATTTATTTGAACCCGTTTATTTTCATCTATATGTGCCCTACATTTGAAGCTCTTGTCAACCAATGAAAAGATCATGTCACAATTGATGGTAAGTTTTACCTTGAGAACTCTTTTTCATGGTTCTCTTCAAAATCTTTGCTCTCCAACTGAGGTAGCAGTTTCCTCTTTCTCAGCTCAGTGTAAAGCTTCAGAGGAATGGTATAATGCTTACTGCTGCCACTTATTGCTTTAGAGCTCAGGAAGACCGTATTTTTGTCTGAATAAAATGTTACATATCTTAATAGGCTGATGATGACACAGGTAATGTACAAACTGCAGTTCATTGCAACAAACTATGCCTGATAAAACATGCTAGCTTCGAAAACGCACTAATGAAAATATTTGGAAACATATAAATATAGTCTCTGTGTATAATACAAATGGACCATATCTCAACAAACCAGTGTCATGTTTCTCACTTTCAGACTTGCAGTAGCAAAAGTATCAGATGTTCGGTTATGGGAAATGCTACCTTCAACAAGAGGTTATAAAGGGAAAACGCCATCCCGAGAGGTATATTACCACTATAGGCTCTCCTTTGCTTCAACCAGTCTGTTTTTAAGAGTTTTCGCTCCATCCACAGCTGAGATAGGGGATACAGACTGTGGCAAAACTCCACCTCGAGTGACTGGAGTAGTGGTCTGCCTCTTTGAAAGGTGTCATTGCATTCACTATTTTCAGGAAGCCACAAAGGGTAACCACCGCTATGCCAAACTTGGACATTTTGCTGGGAGATATCCATGCATCTCAAGTTTGGATACATTCAGATTCAGTTCAGATACCAAAAAAATTTGCAATTGTATAGAAAACAAGATTTTATTGTAGTATGAGTGTTTATTAGTCATCTGAACTAAACCACCAAAACCCGACAATTACATTGCAGAACAGCCAACAATGACTTTAAAATTGATATAAGTCATCTGCAGCAAAGAGTATTTAAAGGGTGACATGTAAACCACTTGCCCATGTAAACCGTCTGTCTTTCTTTACAAATTACCTATGCTATGAAAAAAATTTTTATTTAAGAAGTTTACTTTCCCCAAAGTTATATTGCTGATTAAAAATGATAATAGCAAGAACCACAATAACAACAACAACAACAACAATAACAACAAAATTAATAATAATAACAATGAAAATACTAATAATAACAATAATAGTAATGAAGATAATAATGAAAAGGAAAATGATAATGACAACGAAAATCACACGCCAACGACATTGACAATAACAACAATAACAATAAAAATGATAAACACTAATAGTTTACAATTAAATCGCTTATAAATTTACGAATGTCCAAATTTTTGCTCAAATGATCAATTTTGGTTTAGAGAAACAGTTCCAAAATGACCATTTTCGTTTAGTAATTATTGCGAAAAATTAACAGTAAAAGTATTCGAAGACAACATCTATGCATGGCTGAGCTCTTACATTGGGCTTAAAATTGCCATGTGTCACAAATAATGGCGGAAAGCTATTCTTGAAGTGAAACAAGTGATACAACAATGGAGACTCAGGCTGTAGTTGAGTGCTCATAACATAGACTATTGTGCATCTCTCACTTTAGAAGATATTATGTTACTCAATACGCGCACTAAAATGACTACTTTTGCTTCGCTTAGATGGAAACTGTTAGTTTTTGCGAGACCTAGCAATATTGTAAGGAAATATAATCAAGTAGCTTAAAAGTTCTGCTAAAGTCTTACCATTAAAACATTACGGAGAGTTGGCCATAAAAGTTCTGGGGTCTTAGGTTGCGCGTACACCGTTAATAACTTACAGCCTATCCCGATGGATGAGATACAACAGGATTGCCAGAAATCCAAAATTTGTGAGGCAAAACTAGGCCATTTTGTATCTCAACTTTTGCGGCAAATATCACGTGACTCTCACAAAAGGCTGCATTTGATTTGTGATATACTTAATAGTATGGATCAGCCGTTGGTGAAATGAAGAAAAGAAACCTTTCAAAACGAAGTCAAAATACATGGTAATGGTCATTTTTGTTTTCGAAGCGGATATGGTAGTGTAAGTAACAATATTTAAATCATCAAAATTTTTTAAGTATCCCCAGACGTGGATTAAGCGTATAGAAACTGATAATAACACTATACTGATTACAAGATCCAAGTGGTCTTGAATGTTTTGGAGCAGCATTGTGGCAGCCATAAACAGCTACTATTGGATTGTGACAAAAGTTTTATTACGCAACCGCAACTGGTAATCCTTATATATTTCATCTTCATCTTCATCGTTTGCCTTATCTTCTAATAGAGTTTTGTTTCACAATGCTAACAATTTATTTATAATTTGTAGAGATATTCAAAAGCATAGCCGGACAAACGAGCTGATTTCAAATTATCTCATATGTGAACTGTAGTCAAACAAATAGATTAATCATATCCAGTCACTTTATCATCAAGGGAATATACAGATTGATGTCACAAAAACTGTTGACACAAAACTGTGAAACTGAAAACAGCATGAACCATTCGCCTGAAGTTGCTTACCACTAAGATGAAACATTTTTTTCAATCTTTTGTTTTTTTTCAAGTTTGTTTTACTGGAAGGATTGAAAGATAATATTTCTCTTAGATAATGGTCAATTTATGTAAGGTGAGACCTCACAGTTTCAATGGTTTGAGTGTTTGAAAGACTTTGGACCCATTGTTTTAATATTGATGATGTCGCACTAGTATAGACAAAAACAATCGGTCTCGTCTGTTTGTACTTTCAAAGTAACTGCCCATAAATTTTGACATAAACTACAAATGGTTTGATTTGTATTTATATAACAGTTTCCAGAAATTACCTGTGACACTTATGTGCGGACATACTCCCAAGGTCGTAAATGCTTTTCCGTCCTCCCGCAAGAACAAGTATGGATAATCATGCTGCTCCCATTTCTTTCCTGGTTTGAATAATGGCTTTGGCTCAGCTGTGTTATCCTTCAAATAGCATGGACAAAAAGTAAACTTATGAAAAAGTACAGCAATGCTAATGGATAACAATTGGAAATTACTTCAAAGTGTAGCTGCAAGATAAACAAAATAAACCATATCCAAGAAAAAAATTGATGAAAACACATGATGTCAGAAACATAAAGATTGTTTAAATTTTTTGTGATACTAGAGGTTGCATGTTTTTGATTAGAGTTGTTTTTTATCAAGCATACGCACATAAACCTTGTAACCTAATATAACTAATCTCAAAAGTTCTACCTCTCTCCAGTGGGGAAATGGTATTGACAGTGACAATCCGATCGTTAACTGCCGGATCAGTTGGCAAACGCAGAACCCGTGGCTCAGACAAACTACACAGAGTGTTAGCTTGTAAATGCCATTTATTCAGCTACAGCCAGTTTTAGTGTAATGAGAAGTACATTTTTTTATGCAAAGAGTAACAGTGTAGCCAGTCTTTATATTGACTGGAGGAGAGGAAGTAACTTATGTAACCATAAAGCAATACATTGATAGGAAATAGTTTGACCAAAACAAGCAGTTATATGAGTAGTAGGTGGATAGTAATAGAAGGAAAAGTTGGATGCGCAAGTCCCGAAGTGGCTAAAGGATGGAGTCCTGTCTCCATTGACCAATCATGAGTTCTGTAGCGGTTATGGGGCCATGCCTGGCCTGGGGTAGATGATAACTTTGCTCCAGTGGAGGATACTCTTGGTATTCAAAGTAGTGAAACTGCTTAAGCTACTTTTAAGATCTTATGCTAAGACGGTCATCCTGTGCCCTGCATATCAGGGTGCCTATTGACAAACTGGGATAAACACTGACCCTGCAGAGGTCACTACCAACCAGCCTAGCAGGATGTGCTACTGACCCATGACTCTTTATGTGCCTGTATGGCTGGTACCTCACCTTAGAGGTACCAGCCATACAGGCACATAAAGAGTTGAAGCGCTACCCCGACCTCAAGCTAAAGTTATGGGTCCGTAGCACAGCCTGCTGGGCTGGTAGTGACCTGTTAACTCTGTTACATGTGAGTCTGTTCAGTGAAAATAGGACCTTTCAAGTATCAAAAAGTACCGAAGTTTGCAGGCTCATAAGTCAGCAAACACACCTCATAACAAGGTGATGACAGCATTATCCCATTTCCAGATACCTACTCTATACATGATATGAATAATTTTTTGATTGACATAATAAAAACGAATTTATGGGAAAAATAATTTATTTTTTCTCATTATTTTGGCGTGTCCACAGATAAAAATAAAAAAAACGCAATGTTTCAGAGCTAATTACAGCTGACTCACGTATTAGTATTGTGAAAACTTAATAAAATCTAAAACTAGAATGGCTTAGCAGCAAATGGTAAGTAAAAAAATTTTGACATATATTAGCAGCGACAAGTTAAACTGTTGTTGAATATTATGTTAATGCTAAAAAAAAACCTCCGTGGAAATACATGCTGGCTTAAAAACGCTTTTTGTGATGTAAGAAGTGAAGTTATCAGCTAAAACTTACAGTAAGTTGGAAGAAAAGTGTCACAATTGTACGAAAATAACAAGAAATGTTTGAAATACCGATCTAGAATGAAACTGGATGATAGTTTAGTAGCTGTCACGTAACCTCCGTTCTAATCGCTGTTACGACCACCGGTCTTGATTTGACTACAATTGCTGCAATTTTTGTAATTTTTTATGGATCTCAAGCTAGAGTAGTTGTTCAACTTATTACCTTTCTCACATATATTTTTTTTAAAAGAATGTGCACCAGTTGGGGTCCGTGCGCAGCATAATAGTACCTCCGTTCCAATTGTTACGACCAGTTACGACCGATCATCAATTAAAAAATTAATGTTTTTAAGTTGTTAATACCACTGAATTATACCACAAATACTAAAACTTATTGTTTGCAGTGCATAATGGCTGTAGATAACTAACTATTATTATAATTATTAATTATTATTAATTATTATAATTAATTTAATTATTATTGTTAGATTAATTGTTTTTTCTGATCATTTATTATTTATTATTATTTTATCACCATGAATAAGGTCAACTCGAAATTGTATTATTAAGTAAATTATTAAGTTAAGTTTATCAAACTTATGTTTTATTTAATACCTGCTTGCTATAGATAGAATCTATAATTAATAATAATAATAATAATAATAATAATAATAATAATTAATAGAGGATAATAATTATCGTACATACTATCATATCTACTATCTATAGCAGTTGTTATTAAAACAACATTGGAATAAATAAATAGTAATAATAATGAATTATTAGGAGTAAATAAGTAATTTTTTCCTCTTTCATTGGTCACAATAATTATTATGATAAATCCGACATAATATTATTATTATAACATTAATAATACTGTCTTATTATTATCATTATTATTAATATTATTACTATTAGTATTATTATTATTGTTGTCCATCTGTCACTGTTATTATCCCAGTGTTAACTAGTTTTTACTGACAATATTACTGCCTTCTTGAACAAATAATAGTTTGGTCAAGTTCTTTGACTTGCTATAAAAACAATATCAGTAATATAATACTTTTTCTTCTTGTATAATTTGCCTATTTATTCTTGGTTTTATCATAAGATTCTGGCAAATTCTGAGCGCTGTAAACAATATAGGGAAGCAAAAAAATAAAATGCAGGAAAGGAGAAAGAATGCGAGCGGTCTCGTCAAAGACAACAAAACTATAAGCCAGAATTAACAATAAATATTCTCAATTCTGCTTCAATATCTACAACATTGTATATTTTCTTCAGTTGAGACAATTTTTACCAACGATCTAATGCACAAGTGACCTGTCATAGAGGATTTATAGATCTGACTGCATTTAGATAGACACTCAACAGCAAAGAAACCACATGAAAACCTCTGGTGTTGAAATGCAACAGGAAAAAAAAAGAAACTTTTCCGTTCCAAAAATTTGTGACCACCGATCAATGTACAATGTGGATGAGAGTAGTTATAAATCTGGTGATGGCACAAGCAAAATTTTTTTCATGTGAGTGTATTGAGCATCTTGCATCATCATAGTCTAAAGTTTATATCATTTTGTACACAGATGCAGCTTCGGCGAACATAGTTGCTGCTTCCGATGAAAAGAAATTTTGGGTATCACAAAGTTTCAAGTCAAGCAGACAATATTTGGACAGCCAGCCATTTTTTCAGTCCTGAGCTACTTTTCTGGTTACCTCAGTGAGATGTCTGTCAATTTTCCAGGCTGTTGAATCGGTATTTATTTAAAAAATACCTGTTTTATTCTCCGTTCCGCAAAATTGTTACAACCGATCAAAAATATCGTAAACATTTTCAACTTTTTTATGAATGGCGACCCGCATACAACTTTTGGGAATATTGCGCGTCTACATACAAAGATACATTCAAAAAAATTTGAAGTAGAAATAAACAACTTTTTTTTTGGAAATTCTCAAAGCTGAAGGGTCCTATTTTGAGTAAACAGACTCACGTACCGTGTACCAAAACCTATCACGAACCTTGTCCCTCTCTAATGAAAACATACACAAAATAAATAACTGAGTAGAACACTAGAACAAATAACATGTTTCCGCTACTTATTATATTTACCTGAGTTGAAGAATCTTGCCTTGATGTCTCTTCTGAGACAGAAAGAGAATGAGTAGCAAAGTCCTAGAAAGTATATGACAACGGTAATTAGCTACATGTGAGATGTCTTCGATTTCGAGGCAACTTCTTTTGGAGAGTAAATTTTTCTTCAAAGTTTCAAGTATGATACTTTGAGAGTAAATTAGGATCAGATCTCAGTGAAAAACAGAACTGCAAGCATATTCTTGTCGCTGAAATATACCAGCCAAAATTATCTTTGGTATATTATTAGGCTTGTCGACAGTAGCTATTTTGCTTGCATTGTGTTTTGATACTAAGAACAGATATGTCAACAGTCATTTGATGCCGTGTATTGAACCTCTGCTACAATAGCAGTTAAAATAGTGATCTTATAGGTACTACGATATCAATTGGAACAGTCCCGTGGTATTTTTCATGGTAGTAGTTATAAAAAGATGTTATAGTAGTCATTGTAATACTTGGGTTAACGAAAGCACCACCATGCTCAGCAACGACTGGTTTACCAAGAAAGGTCATAAACTGAAAATACAACTCAAAAATCTTTTTGGGGTATTGCACGCATAACCGGACTGGTGAACAATAATGTTGCCCTACAGTTCTCTATTCTGATGGAGCCGGTCACAAATAAATTTGCGGTTGTAGTAGAGTGATAGTCTGGAGTCCTATGTTATTTGCCATCACTTTCACCATTTGAAGACTCAGTCACACTCCATTTGTCTAATACTAACTATTTACCAAAATAAATCTGATTTGCGCCGTCTCATTGATCAACAAACATTCTCACTTTTCTAAGCATTATTTGGTTGCTACCAGGAGTTTTGAGACTGTTGTATTTGGAAAACTATTGCCGGCAAAGAATCTTGTAATAAAAAGGTCGGAATAAAAAAAATTCTTTGTTTTAGGCCATAATACAAAAACCTCTGAATCAACCAAGCCCTGTAATATTAAAAACACTGAAAAATGATAGATCATAGAAATGAGCAAGCTGTGTCTATGAAATAATGAGTATAGTGACTATCAAAATACTTATGCACAATACTTTGAACCCAAATAGTTCCAGCCTAATGAGAAAAAGAGAGGAAAGCTGTTTTAGCCGTGAATAGTTTGATTACCAATGGAAAAATTGCAATAATGAAAAAATGGAATTTGATATGTTCCAACAGGAGAGGATATAATAAGTAGTGTAACTCTAAACACAGTGCATTTCTTGGAGTTGTGGGTGTTACAAGAAGGAGTTACTAGAAATAACAAAACAAACAAACAAAAAAACACAACCGTGAGTTATCAGCGCAGACTGGTAGTAGAAAATATTTTAATACTATATACTCACTTCAATGGAAGAAAAAAATATTACTGGGTGAACTGTAAAATGAATCCTGACCTTTGTAATAAAAGCTGAGCATATTATCAGAATCTAGTTGACTCCTTGACAAACAGTAATTTCCTGTGTAAATATTTGGTGAGTGTATAAGGCACGACTTAGCAATTAAAAACAGAAGTGACATCACTTGTATACTTTACATAAAAAGTTTGGTTTCTGTTCGAAAAGTAATTTTCAATCATAGTTTTTCTATTGGTACATGAGTTGGCTCCTTCACCAGTCCCTATCTAATAGCCAAAAAAGCAAAGTGTTGTACGCCTCAGTGTGTAGGGCTTAGAGTAGCAACATTCATATGATCTAGGAGACTTTCAGTCTCAAAAGCAACCGGTTAATATAATTTCAACTAGAATGAAGATTATTTATTAACACATTTGCTCTTTACTCAGTGCCGTATTAGGTGTTGGTATCTAGAATGTTCATCTTTATATGATTCAGTTTCTTGTTATGTGTATGCCCAATAAGAACCATATTGCGACAGGAAATGAAGCAGTTTGTAATGCATAAACAAGCAGAGCTTTAAAACTATTTACATTTCGCCTGCTTTATGCCTGACTGATCCCTCTAGTCTCAAGCGCTTTTGAGAAAAATTATTATATTTTGATAATTATTTTAAACTCAACTGTTAGTGTTACAGAATTGAAAAAAAAAACAACAGCTTCACCAAGACCTATTGTATTGAAAGATTTTCAAATAAAGCTAACTTTGTATTTTTGAATTGTTAAGAATATTTTTTAATTGACACATTTTTTATTGAAATTTCTGAAAATTGAAAGTTTTACTTTAGAAAAATCACCAAAAGTAAGGTTCAAACAAAATACTGATGTAACAGATAAAAAGAAAGTTTAATTTTGATGAATTTAGGTACTTTTTTAAGAATAATGGGTGACTACATTAGCCAGAATGCGACAATGAAAATTGGTCTTCGTATTGCGAAAATCCTGGAAATTTTTTCAAAGAATAATATTAATTATTTTTTCAATAACTAAGGTATCGCCTGAATTTTTACACCGCTGAATAGAAAATTTTAAGCGCTATCTTCTGTTTTGATATAAATTACTATAATAATAAAAAAATTTGAAAAGAAAGTGAAAATAATTAAAATATTACTAGTTAATATTATCATCATCATCCAAATGATTAATTTATAACGTACTTAGTCTCAGATTCACTTCTGAATGATTTCGGCCAGCTCAAATAAATACAATTTACTAATTTATTAGAACAAATCTCATTTGTTGAGGTCCTTTGCCAGGAAATTATTTCAACTCAGCTCAGCAAGGAAACATTATTTCTTCTCCCGAAAATGAACATGGGGCGGTTGATATGAAACTGCTTCTGTTTAGACTGACAGAATTTCTTCAAATAAATAGAGGAGAGTCTGTGGTACACAATTGTGTAAAAATTATCATTTTAGGTCTAACAGAGACATTAGAAAATTGTCCGTCAATTGTTGCAGGATATTTGGTCAAGGAAACAAAAGAATGGACAACTCCTTGCGAGATATTTGGTCAATCGAAAATGAGAAGCAATGTTTAGGTTCCGCAGTATTAGTATCTTGCTTTTTAAAACTAGCAGATGTCACATTCTGTAGCAAAGATATTTAGTTTTTTAAAAAGTAAACTTCCTGTTCTTTTAAGTGAACTGTATATTGAAGTGGAATTACATATAAATATGTATACACACAGACATACAGACAGGCATGCAGACATGTTTATGTTTAAATGTATGTGTCATAACTAATATTATATATTCATTTCATAAAAATTATTCTAGTCCATTGCAAGTGCCATTATAATACCTGTTATAACTATTTTCATAACTATTACTACAAGAAAATAGCAAAATATAACAATGAACAACCAGTGACAGCTCCTCTTCAAATACCAATACTGAGCGTGCACTTTTGACTGGTGTGGAAGCAAATAAAAAATGTGGTTGTCAAGTTTATTTCAACAACTGGTATATGTGGCAGGTTTGTAATTTTACTGATATTTGCTCCCTGCAATGCTCCCTGTGAAAAGAGTTTTTCATCCAGATTTGATAATTGCTGCCAAATTTGAACACTGCAAACAGTTTTCAAATCCGTATAAGAATTTGTTGAACACTATAACAAGCTCAAACTGAAAGTCTATTGATTACTTTTAGTACAAGTAAACTCTAGAACTATTGCAATCTCAATTGCTAGGCAGATCTAAAGGTGAAAATAATAATTTTAAACTGTAAACTAGCAAAAAAATTTCCGATTATGGTCATGTAACATATCTCAGGTGTACAATAATTTCAGATTGGTAACCAATTAAGAAGCATTTTTTTTAAGCTAAAAAGCCTCAAAGAACTCAAAAGAATTCTATGCAGTGTTAGCTTTCAACGTCCATGGGATGTCTAATTTTATGCCGGCAAGAACTATTTTTCACTAATGCTGCATGCTTTAGTATGAGTTGCTAAAAAAATAATAACTTTTCCTGTGAAGTATTATTTTTGCACAAATCTTTAGGCTACTTTTACGCGTCAAGTTAAAATGCGATTTTTAAACAGGTATCCCTAATGATAAAAAATTCGATTTTAATTTTTTTTTTTTCCTTTTTTTTTCTTTTTTTTTTTACAAAGAGCAATTACAGACCTTATTAAGATTATTGTACTCACCCTTGCCATATCAACCATGAAGTCAACCAAAAATTTTGTCAGTTCGGGCAGGCACCCAGAAAAACCTCCGACTGAGCCGTCTAGAAAATGTTGCACCTTCAGCAATTGAAAGCTGAGAAATTTCACAAAGCTGTCTAGGTCTCGCCATGAGGGGTCTTCTATTCCACATTCACTGAAAGAAGATGGCAAGAAATGGTAAAAATTGAATAAGAACTGCCTTCTAAGACATATGAGATTGTCTGATGTTCAAAATCTTGGGATTTTGTCTATATGCAACATACGATCAGCTGGATGTCCATATCTAGGTTGAGAGATTTGTTTAAATTCAGGTGTTTCTTCTGGGTAGCGGTTGTGAAATTTTTTTTGGTGGAAAATTTGGCTGGAAAGAACGTATGTTTTCAAACTTTTCCTATTAGTTTATCGTTAGGTTCATGTTAGGATTGCATTGAACCATTTTTCACATATTCTGAGAGAATTATATGTAAACAGAAAGGGCAGCTGAAGAAATGCCAGAATTTGTCTTTTTATCAGATAAACCTGCACAGAGAAGTAATTAAGTTTAAATTGGTGGGTTGTTAAAACGTTCGGATAGTCTTTGTATTGGTCGCAGGCATCTATGGGACTACTTTGGGGGTAATCAGAGAGCTGGAGATTGGTCTGGGGTTTATCCAGCCAAAATAATTTTTGCCATTTGTTTTCCACATCAATAGCAATTTCCAATCAAAGTTTGCTAATTCACTTTAACCAATTCAAGCCTTTCCATCATAATACTAGTAACAGAAGAGCTGAAATTCACACATACTTCAGTAAGATCCTTAGACTTTTAAGTGGACTGTCATCAGGTGGCATCATGTCTGGTTGGTAACGCTGCTGGCTGCCATCCATACTCCAGATTAGAGATTTTATAACCAACTGCCATTTGCTGTCATGTAGTAGCCTATTGTCGAATCCTCGAAAGTTCCCTGAGAAAAATTGATTCACATAAGTATACAGTTATTGTTTACAGCTATCATGTGATATATTAATCAAACTTTTACTTGAGGCTCGGAACACCTTATATTAGAATCACTTTAGCAAAAAAACTAAAAAGAGACAACTTAAGTGCCAATTTAAGATTAATCAACACACAAAGCTACAAGTATTTCGAAAATTGTACCTTGCAAGTTTGAAGAGTAGCTTCTACACGCTTCTGTAGGAGAAATGCAATCAGTTGCCGGAAGTAACCTTAGTAATTCTGGTACATTGCCATTGTCTTCTAGCGGACCCTTGAACAGCTACAAGTGGGCAAAAAATTTAAAAACCATCGGTTCACTTGGATACATAACATAACGCTAACCAGTGTCTTCTTTGCAGTTTATTTCTTTTAAAAATAAACAGCTTCTTTTATTTCTGTTAAGAAAACTGGGAAAAGTCAAACTGTTAATTTTGATTTCCCAGCCATGAGATGGAAAAAGGAAGAAAAAACTGCATTCTTGATGTAACACTAGCTGAGATTGGATTGAACTATTATTGAGCAACCTACCCCCCTGGCATTGGTTAGCTATCACCCCAGGTTTCCGAAACTTCAACTCACTAGTATTCATTAATATAAAACATTGATAAGGTAAGAGAGAAGAGAGTTGGGGGGAAGGTGGAAGGAGTTTATGATACAACGTAGTAGAATGTAACAACTTGGTCAGATAAAATTGAAACTTTAACATCTGAATAGTTGAAAGTTCAATTTTTTTTGTATAGAAATATTAAGAGTATTTGCGACTTCTGCTCGCTGAAAAAGTTGCAATAAAAATAATCAAAACGTCAATAAATTCAATCAATAAATAACCACTTTGTTCGCAACTCGTGTGTCAACAAAAAGTACCTCACTAACTAAACAAAATAATCAACGAGTACCTATGTATTTATATTGTTCGTAGGTCACGAATGAAACTCAACGCTAAATAAATAATAACGAGCGAGTTAATTTTTTTCATTTTCATAGAACAGTTTTACATCTCTGAAAAATAATTCAAATGATTACAAGCGTTCAAAATTTACTACATTGAAAGGTAGCTTTACAAGCTATCCCAGTTTGTAGCAGTTCAAATTTTATTATCTTCTTGATTATTTTAAAATTGGGAGTTACCTTCTTTATCATTTCTTCTGTAAACCATAACGTTTGATTGAATATTTATGTTGCGTTGCATACGCGACGTATTGAATTATGAACACCAACTACTTTTTGTATTCTGTTTGATGAACAGGTCCGGAATACTCTTATTGTAATTAATTGGAAACAATTGAATTCTTATAACTTAGGTGTCGAATAATTATATATGCCTAAACTGCTACGGCAAGAGAAAAAGATGCTGTGAAAACACTTCATTGGGATATTCCGGTGAACGACAAAGGTTTAAACTGACACCGCTCAGGAGATTTTGTGTTGTGATCAGCCAATGACAGTTATTGTTTTGTTTGAAGTTTTCAGTAAAAGCAAGCAGGTATACAATAGAAAATGCTGGGTAATGGCTGTGTCAAATATAGTAGCTAAAATACTAATACTGTAGTGGATTTTGGGGGCTGAAACCCACTAGCTGAGGTCGGTAGCTTGCTGCCACCAGTTGTTATATTTCACCTGCTACAACAGCAGGGTCGGTATGCCACCGAGATGGAGTCTCAACTCTACGACCGAAACAGAGCCCTCGGCTCAAACGCATTACTACAGTGCTATCGAGTAATAAGCCATTTATTCATCCAGAATAAAGGTGAGTTAGTAAAAGGTGAAACTCTAAACAATAACTGAAGGTAAATAACAAGTGTTCTGCCTTTTATAGGCATCTCACAGGAAGTGACAGGAAGTGATCTTTGTCACCACCAATCACAAGGTAACAATACTTGATTTAACCAATACAAAAGCTTATAATAATAAACAACGAATCACAACACTAAGATAGATATGGTACCATAGAATGTAGGAGGGATTATAATGCAATTGTCCAATCAATGGCTTGTCTACTTCCTGTCCAGCCTTTGTATCTGCTCCTCCTCTGGTTTAGGGGTAGTTAAGTCCTGGATCCTTCCTCCTGAGACTTTTAGGATAGTTTATGGTACTCAGGCTATGATGATTCACTTCCTGCCGACCCGGTGAGGTCGGCATAGTCCTATACAGGGTCGGTATGGTCCTATACAGGGTCGGTATGGTCCTACCATGCAGGGTCGGTCAGTTCGGTATTGACCGATATGATTGCTTCTGAGCCTAGTCATTAGTAGGCTTGATAATGATAAGCTGCGCAGGAGTGTATGCTATGAAAATCCATCACACACCTCTCGCCATTAAAGACATTAAGGACGAAGGTCTTTAATAATAAATATATAGTAAAATGTGTGGCCGTCTGTACACCACGTGTGCGATTCTTGATCCACAACATATTCGGACAGTGCTGATACCACTGCAGTCCTTCACTCGTAAAGGGATGGGTAGCTATCGCTGCCAACTGAGGAGTGACTTCTCCGGATGCACTTCCTCCGGGGTCATAGGGAAACCTGAGAGCAGGTTCAGGTTTCGTTGCACAGAGTGCTGCCGTAGCATCTGCTGCAAAAAGGAGGGAAGGGCCAGCTTCACCGTGCTGGTAACTTCTCCTGTCGGGGAGGCTGGTAACTGCTATACCAGGGGTGTAGTCCATCCTTATTGTTGGCTCTACGAAAAGAGGCCCAACGGATGGTAGGTCCTGACACACTGTCATTGGTGCTCTGGAGCTGCCAGGCTCTTCCATTGGTAACGCCGTCAATGGAGTAAGAGTGACCACGACCCTTAAGCCAGGTCGACTGTTCTCACTTGTCTCGGCCATTTCAGTATCACATGGAGTTGTCCTCTCTCCATCCTGTGACTGCCGCGTATGGACACGCTCACCACTCGCTGGTGGTTCCAGAGCATTCCTTGTGTCCGTACTGAGGGAACTCTTCCAGCCCTCTGTCAGTTGTGGAGTGACACTCTTCTCTTCCCAAGTCTGAGTATAGGAAGCTGTCGGCTCATCCTCTAATGTGAGCTTTTCCACTGGTAGCTCGCCCTCCTCTAGGTCAGCAGGAGGGGTGGCCTTCACCAACCGTTCCGTCAGCTTCGGCTGAACTTTGGTCTCTGAGTGAGAGTCAGAAACTGCAACATCAATATGTTTATCAGTACATGATCTATGAACTGAGATTGATACATCGCAGAGGGAAGCAAGGGGGACCGGTTGTGGGGTTGATGCCCTTACAACGTCCTTGAGGGTCGCTGGGTGATCGCCCAACGAAACTACTGAAGGAACAACGCCTTCTAGCGGAGGGTACCGGAGCCTCCGGTTGTCCTGTCTCTCTTTTGGGAGACCTTTTCTGCCATGCCTGGTAGGCGTGGTAGGTACTGGCGGCACAAGGGTGTTCCCCACCCCTTTAGTACACTTAGTGACTGCCTTCTGTGCTGTGGCCTCTCCCTCTTTCTCCTGAGGGGGCCGCGAAGGGTGTCCAACGCCTCCGGCAAGTTTCCTCAACTTGCTGCTTACTACAGGGTGACCCCGGTTCGGCATAGATTTGTTGGAGAGGTACCTCTCCCCTCTCTCCAGAGTATGTGTTGGCGTCCTTGCAGTTCGTCCTTCTAGGAGCGTTTTTTCAGGGGGAAATCCATCCCTGTAAGGGGGGCACAGCTCGTTTTTATCCCCAAAACGGATGGCTTTTGCTGAACCTGCGTCTAGCAATCTAACACTGTCTCTCTGTGGTTGTCCGCTCACACAACTGTTCTGTTGAACGAGGACAGGCTCGGTAGTCCGCTGTGTTCTGGGGCAAGTTCCCAGCATGTGCCCGCTTTTGCCACAGCCCAAGCATGGCGGCATGGGTGTAGTCTCTACGGAAGGTGTAACAGTTGAAACACGGTTCTCTCTTAGCAACTTTATCTCCTGCGCTAAGGTTTGTATGGTCTCCATGACCAACTGGAGAGGGTTCTGTTCAGTGCTACTGACTTGCTGAACAGGTGAGTTAGGTGGAGCTGGAGTGGAGGGTGACAGAGGAGCAACGCCTCCGTACTCATCCTCTGAGTCCGTTTCGTCTCCTACCGCTCGCACATGAGTCGGGCGCTCATCGTGTGCGGTCTTTATTTGCAGGTACTCATTGCCTGCCCTTACCGCATCGGCCAGGTCTGCTGGCTGCATAGCCAACAGGTGCCTTTGCAGGTAGGAGTTACAAATTGTGGAGCTAAAAGTGTCCAGTGTTATGCGTTGCACCGCTCTAGGTGGGAGGTCTTCGTATGCCAAACGAATCAGACGCTCCACCTCGTAAGCGTGCTCTTGCAGTGAGGTCTTGTAGGACCTACGAAGGTTAGTCAACTTTGACATCGCCTCCTTGGGAGTATCACCAAAGCGTGCTCGTAATGCTGTGAATATCCCTTTGACGTGTGGAGGTTTCCCACACTCCAGTGCACTGCCTCTCAAAGATGCTCGCAGGTGCAGCCTGGCAGTTTGTTCCGTCCACTCGTTTACTTCGGCCACCTTAGTGAAGCGTGCGATAAAGTACTCAATGTCACCTTCTCCTTCGTATCTAGGTGCCTTGAACTTAAGATGCGTATTAGCTTTGCATGGTCGCATGACAGCTCGCACAGCTTCAATCAGACGATCCATGGTGTTCAACTTGGCACTGCGTGTTCGCAGATCAGCCATTGCTGCGATATAGAGGAGCAAGTCAACTCTAGTCTAACAAATGAACTGAACTAAGATCAACTATACCAGTGGTCAAAGACACTGAGCCGTAAGAGCTGATGATTGCCTTGTGCTACGCATTGTGTTGGCCGCCATTGCTGCAACTAGAGGAATAATCAACTCGATAGTCTACAAGTGGGGCTGAAAAACAGTTTGCTGCGCCGGTCTTAGCGGACGCAGGGTCAGTATTGACCGATGCAGGGCCTGTATAGATAATATACAGGGTCGGTATAGACAGTGCAGGGTCGGTATTGACTGATGCAGGGTCGGTACCAAGAGTATGCTGGGTCGGTCTGTCAAGAAATTGTCCGTGTAGTCTCAAAATATGATGTGTGTAGATTCGCAAGACGGAGTCTAGGCTCGACGTCGATTGCTGTGGCAGAACTGTTGCAGGCGGAAGAGAGTCGACGCCTTTCGCAAGGTTATATTGCTCACGTGGTAGGGGAGCACTGCTGCAGTCGGAAGAAGTCAACGACTTTCGCAGGAGTGTCCGTGTAATCTCAAAAGATGATGTGTGTGAATTCGCAAGACGGAGTCTGGGCTCGACGTCGATTGCTGTGGCAGAATTGTTGCAGGCGGATGAGAGTCGACGCCTTTCGCAAAGTTATATTGCTCACGTGGTAGGGGAGCACTGCTGCAGTCGGAAGAGAGTCAACGACTTTCGCAGGAGTGTCCGTTTCGTCCTGTACAGTGAATACAGGATCGGGATGGCTGGTTCTGTTTAGAGCAGAGCCAGGGTAAGCGTAGCTGAGTAGGGTGTGCAGTCGATCCCACCGCTGCCACCAATGTATTGGATTTTGGGGGCTGAAACCCACTAGCTGAGGTCGGTAGCTTGCTGCCACCAGTTGTTATATTTAACCTGCTACAACAGCAGGGTCGGTATGCCACCGAGATAGAGTCTCAACTCTACGACCGAAACAGAGCCCTCGGCTCAAACGCATTACTACAGTGCTATCGAGTAATAAGCCATTTATTCATCCAGAATAAAGGTGAGTTAGTAAAAGGTGAAACTCTAAACAATAACTGAAGGTAAATGACAAGTGTTCTGCCTTTTATAGGCATCTCACAGGAAGTGACAGGAAGTGATCTTTGTCACCACCAATCACAAGGTAACAATACTTGATTTAACCAATACAAAAGCTTATAATAATAAACAACGAATCACAACACTAAGATAGATATGGTACCATAGAATGTAGGAGGGATTATAATGCAATTGTCCAATCAATGGCTTGTCTACTTCCTGTCCAGCCTTTGTATCTGCTCCTCCTCTGGTTTAGGGGTAATTAAGTCCTGGATCCTTCCTCCTGAGACTTTTAGGATAGTTTATGGTCCTCAGGCTATGATGATTCACTTCCTGCCGACCCGGTGAGGTCGGCATAGTCCTATACAGGGTCGGTATGGTCCTATACAGGGTCGGTATGGTCCTACCATGCAGGGTCGATCAGTTCGGTATTGACCGATATGATTGCTTCTGAGCCTAGTCATTAGTAGGCTTGATAATGATAAGCTGCGCAGGAGTGTATACTATGAAAATCCATCCCAATACGACAATCTCATACAAAAGAAACCTATACTGCCAACTGCTGAGAATACACTCTATATACTGATCTTAACATCATTCATGCAATCATTCATATCATGCAAGAGTCAAAAAGTCATCACTAAGATGGAGTCTAGTTACTTTTTTTTTTAAATATTACTTTCCATAAACATCTTTGCATTTCTTTTTCTCAATTTTGGCCTCAACTGTTAGGTTTAGAAACATTGCTCTAAAAGTTAAAGTGTTTACCATGCACTCAATGAGGTAGTGGTGGTTTGACTTTGTCTGCCAGACTTTTCCATCTGAGTGAGGGAGGCTTCTGAGGAAGAGAACTTGGAAAAGTAGCTCATCTACTCCAACAGTGACCTTCAATTTTATTCCGTAAGAATAAGAGGACCAGCAAAATAAAAAGCTCCAATGCTTAGACAGCAAAATTACAATCAGGGGCAAGGGAAGAAATGAAAAAAACATTTTTTTTTAAAAATATAGCAATGATTACTGTACAAATTGTGAAAATAAACTAATTACTTATGCAACACTTTTTAGAAGTGTTCAATGTGTTGTTTTGAACTGATTCTTGACATTTCACTCTATGATCAGAATGAAGCTGACCAATAATTGGAAGAAATAAGTTTTAGATGTCCAGTTAATGTTTTAGACATTACAAAAAGATCGATGTTTTTAAACAGGTACACAAAGAAATTTTTTTTGACTAAGTTTCGTTTTTTTCAAGTATAATTTCGAACCTCCGGAGCGATGTCTATGTGAATCACAACACGGGTGATTGAGCCAGAAGCTGTATACGTGGGTAGCTTTTTTACAAGCCTGTCAACTATGTCATCTATATCAACAAGCTTATGTATAGTTATTGTGACTTTGTGGACATCAACATTGTCTTCTTCAAGGTTGCTGATGGTGTTGTCGTGCTCCAACGTTTTGCCAACACCCGCTTTGAGTGATCGTATCAATTTGACATAGTGCCTGCAACAAATCGCCACGTTAAAAACCTTTTCTGCACTTTTGTAACGATAACAAAAGTTGAGATGGTAATCACATTTTCTATGACAAACTAATGTGATATACTAAAAAGAGTTACCAGATTTGGCACTCCAGATAAAATGCGATAAAACTTTTGGTTCTTGCTGCTCATAGCATCTACTCGGAAGCATAAAAGTGTTATGTTCGAGGTGGTCATTTTCAAGTTGCCTTCAAGTTTTGAAAAAACAAAAATGAGAGGCGAACAAAAAGGTATGCAATAATTTGTCTTGACAATTTGTAGCTTTGGTTTACCTTTTCAAGGAAATAGCAGACTTGATGTCTTCTGGTGTACACATTATCTTCTCAATTGCGTCCTTCAACTCGGCTTCATTAATTGTGAAATTTGCTCGAACGTAGAGCTTATCTAGGCACGACTTGATGTAGCACTTCTTTATTTTCTCATCGTAGATGAACACTAGCCAGTATGAGCCAACATCACTACCTCTGATTTTTTTTTCGATTGTTTGACAAATCTCATAGTTCAGTACATGACAGTTTACCATACAGTAGCAGGATCCATTAGAGTTCAACGCTCGGGAAACAAACAGCTCAACCTAAAAATGAATGGAGGTTTTTTCTCTCAGTAACAGTTGATTTAAAAAGCATTAAAAATTGTTTTACAATACAACTTCTCTAGACGCACTCTGCAAATTCTTCACGCGTTTGAAGTTATCCCAATCATTTGTCAAGAAGAAATGGTAGAAGTAACAGCTTTGACATCAGGATATATTTACGTAGCTGATAATTCGGAGCTACTTTTCTGTAGATTTAATAGGAGCTATTATGATGGCAACAAAAATATACTTGGACCTGCTTACTTTTGCCCTGAATGGTTTGCACCCTAAAACGTGAAGTACGATTAATTTAATTGTGCAGAAGTGGCTAGACATTTCAGTCACTCTCTTTTTGTTGTCAGATATCTGTTCTTTTCACGTGTATCTGGGTTGCGCTGGGTATGCCTGCTGGAACTTTAATATTGTTTCGTTAAGTTATTGCATTCAATATTTTGGCACTAATTGTCACCACAACTTCAGTATGGTAAACCTAAGGTTTGCCGGAATACTATATAATAAACTGAGTCTAATTGACTTTACCCCATTCATCAGGAAAACTCATTAGAAGTGTATGTCAGGTGGCCAATTAAGCTTTGAAGTTCATCGATTTGGTATGCGCAAATCCGTACCCATTATGTACCATTAAACTTCTTACATGCAAACGCAAATGGAAATTTAAACTTAGTTTATAGGGCTTAGGACACCTAATTTTGAGATGATTTGATTTGGCTTACTTTTTGAGATTGAAATGTGCTCCAAAAATTATCAGGAGTTGCCCTCTAACCGGTTAAAAGATTTCTGTAGGCTCAATCAGCATTCATCAAGACTCAATTTTTTTCCCAAAGGCCCAAAAAGTTATACAAGTTTTGGCTTGTTTGCATGAAAGTAGAGCCTCCTAAACATTTGATTAGTGCAGAGAATTTTGTTATTGTAAAAAAGAATGATATCACAACCAGTTTTAAACATTTTGTGCTGTTTTTCTCAAGTCAGCCTTTTTTTCATCTTTGGTAAGCTTGCTGTTATTTGCACACCAGCCTTCATGTGACAGTGTTTGTGATCCAAAAAAAAATTCAAAATACTATTGGAAGATTTTATCAAAAAAACTAATTTCCAAGTGAAAAATTTAATGAAAAATTATTAGTATAATTTTAAAATAATGTGCAATGAAAACAAACATTGCCGAAATTAAATTTCTGATTTTGGTATGTTTTCACCACAACAATGATAATTAAATCTGAAATACTGGCTATTTTTCTAAGAAAAAAATTGAAAGGCGCTAAACGATAATAAACGCAATCTTTAGAGGCAAAGTTGAAGCTGAAAACTTGATAAAAATGAAACAATTACTTGTAGGAATGTACTTTATAATATCGTTATGGAACCGCAGCTTGCAGAAAACCCCTTCTGTCAGCCATGTTGTCATAGACCTTCAGGGGCCTCTACAGACCTATTACAGTTTAGTCGCTGCAATTGAGTTTTCTCAATAGTTTTACAATGCTTGATGAGAGAACAACTCTACACACAAAGTGTGTATTGCAATGTCAGTGCTAAGTCCGTTAAATCTTATTTAGGATAAAAACCAACAACAGAAGGTGGAGAGTAAAGGAATGGCAGGCTGGTTCCTCAAATGAAGAAAACTGGAGATCAAGAGGGGCGAGAAGAAAGACCGTTTATTTTTTACTGGAATTGTTGTTTTGGTTCAGTATAAATGGTGTGACAGCTAGCATGATTGCAAAACAAACACAAACCTCTTCTTTTGTGGTTTTAGAGCTGCACAAAAGAACCTCATTTCTGGTTGGGTAGGTGGAACTGATATCACTTTTGTAGATGTTCAAGACAAACTTGAATGTCTCACCTGGAAACAATATAGACACATCAAATTATGCTTTTCTATCCTGACAAAAAATAACATGCCAAGTGTTTTATCAAGTTATCTGTAGACTGAATATGTTCTATGAGGGCCAAAGTAATTGATTACGTTGCCTGATACAGCTCAATTAGACAGGGTTTTATGTATAACAATACATGCTAATACACTTGCTCATCAGTTTAAATGACTATTTCATGACAAACAAGAAGTATTACTTTACTTACTGGATGAAATGCCAACCAGTGCCGGTGTCCCTGGGTTAAGCCAAGTCGGTGCCTTTCTAGCCGAATGTGCGACTTCAGCTGATTCTAGAAATAAATTATATTTCCGACATAAAAACAAGTTATAAACAGGTGTTGCCATATGAACCAAGAAATCTTGTAACTATGCAACTTGACCTGTAGTAAGAATCCCGTAAAAATACATGGCTGTTGTGAAGTTTGATGTTATAATATTGATGAAACATACACTGAAAAAAATACAAATATCGCATTCATCCAAAGAAAAACAACTCAATATTTAAAAGATAGTAAATCCTTGTAACAAGCACAGCTCTGCAAGATGCAGTCTAAGATGCAGTAATGATAATAGACAACTAATTTTGCTAAGAAAAATGAATAAAATTTACGGAAAAGCTCTAGTGTTGAAATCATGGAAAAAATTTTCTTGCGGCAAATCTTCTAACTTTCTGTTTTGGCACAATTATTCAAACTGCTCCAAAGCAAAGCATAATCTTTTATGATGAAAACACCGAGCACCAATGGTACATTTATTTTTAATGCTCTCAAGAGCAGCTACTGGTGCCTCAACCAAACATTTGGGGAATACGCTCACAGTCCTTATTGGTTTTAACTTTTTTTGCAATGTGGTAAGTCTTCCGGTGAAGAAAATATACAAGTGAAATAAAAAAATAAGATTAGCTGTTTACTAAAATTTCCGTTTAAACTGACTGTAAACAAAGCTAGTCAAGCCAGCCCTCTGGTGATGAGAGAAAGAGAAAGAGAAAGGGTTTAAACATGACAGCTTCTAGAAAGGTTGCATAGCTTTAACGACATGAAAAGGCATAATTCTTCTTTTGATTCTAACATTATTGGCAAAGCAGCCTTGAGTCTAAAAGCTTACTAGCAAGGTTCTCATCTACAGTGTATGACTGCTTGTTTTTATTATTTTTCTTGTTAGTGTTGGAAGCAAAGCTTTATATACAGATTTTTACTCGGGTTTATTGTATGAAAGTTGAATGACAACCTCTAACTTTGACAACTCTGATTTGGATGGAGTCACTTAATGTAATAAAACTTTAATTGTTTCAAAAGTATCCCTTCTCGTTATTTGCAATTTAAAAAAGTGCAATAATTTGAAAATCTAAAAGCTAAGGCTCTGAGAGCATAGAAGACGTAAGATGTTGTTTACAAAAGCATACATCTGTATAAATGTGAAAGCGAAACCTTTCAAGTTTGTCATTAAAGGCAAGGTTAATGGCCAATTCAACGTTGTACTTTTATTATGAACAGCTGTATTTCTCATTAAAGACTCGACCGGTTTTTGTACCTTTCAAGTTATTCAATCGTTGAAGTGCAATGGCTAAGTGCCGGAGACTGAGCAAGCCTTTAATAGTTTTGGTGGTATGGTCAGTGAGTGTGTCCCACAATAGGTTAAGTCGTCCCATCAGAGTTGATTCCCTAAAATATACATCGGTGATATATTTTGAAGCATAACCACACTTGGTTGCAAGTGTGTAATCATACCTACCTAGCTAAATAAATTATAGTGGAAATGAAATGACTGCTGCCTATATTCTGAAATCTCAAAATTTTATCAAAAATCACTCACCCTTGTGTTGCTGTTACACTTGCCTTCACCACTTCAGCAAGCTCAGCAGTGACTTTATTTCTCTTCTTGCGAAGCTTTTGGAAGTAGACGACATAAGGCTCTAGAAAAGTGCGACAAACAAATCATTAAACATAACTTTTATTCAACAAAGGATGACCTTGAAAATGTTTTGTTGTTGCCAAAGAAAAAAAAATCTGTACTTTTTCTTATAATCAATGCAGAAGTTGGTGAAGTAAACCATGTGTACCGTAACCAGTCTCCACGATACTTTTAACTCCAATTGCTAACACAGCATTGACGATGTCTTCTTTTTCCTCAAGCGGAAACCTCTCTTGAACATATCTGATGATCTCCTTCTGTTTTTTGGTTGGCTCACAGGAGGTAGAACCAGTTGGTGAGCGACCATAAGAAAACTGCTCACTTTCCTGGACAAGTGTGAGAAGCATCTTACATTCTATAGGTTGAATCATCTCAAGCAGTGGAAGGGCCTACAAAACAGATCAGTAATCGATAATCAATAGTTAGTATGGCCCATACTAAGGAGTCCCTATCCGCGTGCTTACAACAATCACATGGCGAAAGTCTCAGCATTTAATCACCCAGTGAAGAAACACCATGATTTTTCAATATGCACTACATGTAACTTAGTGAATATGCTCTAAAAAAACAGAAATTATAAAAAAAATAGGTTGTTTTAATATTGATACACTCTTGGGATGAAAAGATATAATCCTCTAATATTTTAACACTTAGATTACGGTTGTTACGAGGGAAACCAATTCTATGGGTATTTCAAGTTTACAGAACCAAAGTCACTGAAAACAACTAAAAAACTATACATTCCGCGAATGGAAACTGTTAAACATATGAAAGTAAAAGGAAAAGCAGTACAACAATAACAAGAGAACCACCATTGAACATACACAGTGAGCCTAAAGAAAATCTTCCACAAAACCACAGAGCAAGTGATATTTAAAAGATCTTTGCAAAACTGATTGAAACAAAGAGTACAAGGGGGGGGGGGGGGGGGATGAGGGGGGCTAACTCGCAGTGTTTAAAATTTTATTATTTCTATGCTATTATAAATGCTAAAACCAATGCTGTTGTTGTAAAACTAAACTTTCTGAATTTTTGCATTTCCTGGTTGACAATAAAAGCCAATTATAGTCTTCATTTGATCATCATAATTATATGTTGATCATTTGATCATTGAATATCATGGGGTTTTTAGCAATTGTATGGACACTCTATTATGGCTTTATGCCTCTGTCTAGCCTGAGAACTTTATCTCTAGCCTGTGTCATAGTAGGCTGCATGTAGATTACATGGGAATTTTGGTCGATTAGGCTCCAAGGAAACGTCTTAGAACAGAGTCTATGGGAGTGGTGATTGAACAGACTCTATGGGAGTTGTAGTAAAACAGATCATCGGAATTGTGATATAATATATTCTATGGAAGTTGTGGTGCAACAGAGTGTATGGGAGCTGTGAAAAAACAAACTCTAAGTGAGTCAAGTGAGAGCAAATACTTTTAGTTTTAAGGAGTAGCTAGTACAGCAGATGTTTGGTAAATTGGCAGCACTGTTGTGCCTGTAGTAGAGGTTCAATCTTTTACAATAGTTAATAAGCTTGATATACAGCACAACAGTTTTTGTTACCTGTTTGATGCTGGTCTCAGACTTGGACAAAAGAAAGTTTCCCAATTCTTTCCGTAGAATCACAAGCTGTTCTGTAGTGTAGAAGTTTAGCTCTTTGTAATCACTGTAAACAATGATATGATTTCACTATCATTCAAAGATCTATCAGCCTTAAATGGTCACTTTGGTGGAGCAGACTGTAAAATATTGCATTTTAATTTACCATCTCTCTCTGGTAGTGTTTGTTCTCCATTCCTTGAGGCATTTATTCAGGTAGGTATGAAGATCTTGGCAGTAGTCAAGTACGCTTATGTTGTCATCTTTCATTCCAAGCATGGGTTCCCTAGCAGACTTAAAGTGCACTTCAATAACTTGGTTTGAGCTTCCTTTGTGGCAGTAGACAACAATCTTCAGGTTTTCAAAGTGCACACAAGCTTCTCTTCGGATTTCCAAAAAAAGTTCTGCTAATGTCTTGACGGCATCTTTCAACTGTATGACACGCAAATAGTATTGATTGGCAAAATCCATGGCAACTAGTAGGATCTAAGAACTGTGGTAGCAAATTGAGTGTTAATCCTTGTTGTTTAGAGAACAGTAGCATTGTAGGGAAAATGCCAGATATAAGACTTTGCGGAGAGCCTGAATCTTATCCATTGGAGTTAAGAAGTTCCCAAAGAGAACAACACAGTTATTAAAAGAACTGTAGTGTATAAAAGCGTGGGTAAGCATTATAAAATGCTGGATATGCTGGCTTGTTATTATAAAAAAATATCTCATTGCCTTTTTTAGATAAATTTTTTCATATGTAAACAAGTAAAGTATTATGAGAACTTGAAATGAAAAATATAGTTTTAGAAATGAAAGTGAGAGCAATTTAATACCAAACCAGGTTTAGTCATCAAAGAAGAGAGACTATTTCTGGGAAAAAAATAGGGAAAAGGGTAGAATAACTAAATTTCATTTTCCTGTGACTGCACATGACCATTGTAAAAAATAGTCAGCCAAAATAGGCGTTACACTAGAAAGCATTGCGGAGGACGAAATTTACCGCTTCATATTTGATACATTTCAGCACTACATAGCAATAAGAGAATATGGTAAATACCTGTTGAAAGGACTCAATGGTTTCTTTGTTACCATCTCCATCCCCAGCTAAAGCAAGACTGCTCTGAATATTCTCCAGCTGTTCAAAGCTTAGATATTTTGTTGTCGCTTTTTTCTTATTTTTTCTCACTGCGTACTTCAGTCTCAGTATATCGTCTACAGTCTAAAAAAGTATCAAATATAATTTCAATTTTTGTTTAATAATTTCTATGAATGACCTCTAAGTATCCAACTTTAAAGGTCAACTCTTGCGTTGCATTGCTCACTCTATCCAACGACAACTTTGTCATAGTTTTTTTTATCTGACTGCAATCAGATACTTGATGTGAAGCACTTTGGGAAAAACAAATGCTGACGATTTTTTAATGTATCAATAGAATACTTAATTTGAAATTCCGATACTTCCTTTGAATATAAGAAAGTACCAAGTACACTTTTAACTAGAGGTGGTCACCAAACTACTACGAAGTATTGTGAACAAATTCACTGGGCTCAACGGACACAACTGTCAACCAATCACTTATTAGCAGGGTTGGGAATCGCTGATTGTTGAACTAGCGATTAAATCGCTTTCGCTAATGCTGTTACAAACTAGGGAATAGGGCTTTCCGCTGGTGTCCATGCTAAGTTATTTCAAACTAGGGACACCATCATTTCCATTGATGAAACTGCTGATAAAATTTTTAAGTCTTTGATAACTTTGCATATAATCTTATAACGATGAAGACTGAAATAAACGCGAACCACATGTTATTGTAATAGTTTTCCCCTACTCAGGGTAGCTACTACTGGTAAAGCAAGGTAAGCTAGATTTGGCACTTGCTTCTGTTGGGTTGGTAGCGCGGCAACAGAGGACAAGGCTGTTTTGGGTGTCTAGTTTGCACGTACTAGAGCTCGCTTGAATATCAATCACGACTTTTCTTAGGCAATCTGCCTCACAGAACTGGTATGGTTGAACGTGAATGATGATTTATTATCGCAGTTAGAATATCTACTTATTAGCAACACACAAACCTGAACACTTAGTATGTCAAGAGAGGTAATAGTGTTACTCGGTCCTTAAGTCCTTGATGTGTACTCTAAGCTTCTCAGATGTGAGCGTACTCCTGTAGGTATCAATAATCCTACAAATGGCTCCTGGAGAAAGGGCTGAGTGTATCAGTAAAGCCAATAAAGCCATGAGCCTCCAACCTTTGACATTTTCCGGACAATATTTTTTAATGTCCGAAAATGAGTGCGATAGAATAATGAGAAAAGTCGGCAATGATAAACCGACAGAAGAAATGAAAATTTCTCCTCCTTCGTATCACAATCCTATAGAAGATATAACAGTGAGAGAAATGAAGAGAAAGTAGGATGCTTTGTTGGAAGCGTCGCATGAATCTGATTAGTCTGAGTACGAAAAGTTAGACGAAAATGTTCAAAACATGCGTAGCTATTCCAGCCATGTCAGAAAAATTAAAAATAGTCGCCAAAAGATGGATAACTACTCTCCTACCAAGAAACCAAAACCACAACCAAAATCACTGTTGGCTAATAGTATGATTATTGATGACCAGTCCGACATCCTTTCATCAATCGAACCTACTCCCTCCACCTCTGTGTTAGATGCTATTGAGAAATCACTGATAAGAAAAAGATTATTTCATACCGATGACTTGTCCATGAACAATATTGAGAGTGTTGATGATAGAGAAGGTGACGACGAGGGTGAGTGTGGGTGTTTAGAATTTATTGAGAAATAAGTAACTAGTATTACAAAGACAAAAGGCTGTCGAGCGATTAGTGTCAGAATGTTGAAATGCCTGAGTAAAATCGGAAAGCACCATTTAGATAGGGACATGCTCAAAATCGGATAGAAGTGGTTGAATCCTAAGACTTCCAAAACTTCTTTGCGAGGGGCTTTAACCAATACAGGTATGGTAAGATCGGCGAACACAAACTACACCAAATTTAAAAGTGTGCTATTGGATCAAGGTATCAAAACTGTCAGAAAATCACCACGACAAACACGCAGGGGGAAATCTTTTGTCCTTCTGGGAACTGAAAAATGCCCGTCGGTGCGTTAAAGAATTGTAATACAATCCCACATTGCGAACGTTTCTGCAAGGAGCTAGGACTTTGCTGCAAGCTCGTAGAAAATGAGGAGAAAAAGAGTTTGTGAATGGCTGAGGGGAGAGGATGCTTACAAACTACATAAAAAAGTAAAGACCAAGTTTACGTGCTGCCCCACGATTTTAGATGGAATAGGAGAGCAGCTTCAAGTAGATTTGATGGAAGTGCATTCTCAAAACGAAAAAAACGACACAGTATTTTTACTGACAGCTGTCGATTTTCTATCCATAAAAGGTTGGGCTGTTCTACTCATCTTCAAAACTGGTCCCATTGTAGCCATGGGGTTGAGAATGATACTTGATGGAGAAAACTACAAGGTTTTACAATCAGATAAAGGGAAAGAGTTTGACAATCATCAGGTCAAGAGTCTGCTGGCTGAGAAAAAAATCAAGTTCTTTACAACCAAAAACGAGACGATAAAGGCTTCGATGGTGGAGCGTTTCAACAGGACTTTGAAAGAGAAAATTTACAGATATCTGATGTACAAAGAAAACAACAGAGACATCGATGTTTTACCCCAGATGGTTAGCGCTTACATCAACACTATTCCCACTGCTATAGGTATGAGACCGATTGATGTAAATTTTCAACATTAGGCACTCGTGTGGAATTTGGTGTACGAAGAAGGTGAGCGCAGTTTGGCTAAAAAACGTTAGTTGAAAGTTGGACGTTATGTGAGAAGTAACAAGGCAAGAGCTGCATTTGAGAAAGGATACACCCCGAATTGGACCATCGAGGTCTTTATAATCACCGATGTGTTAACCCATGAAAAACCTATCACATAGAAGGTGAAAGATCTGGCTGAAGAGATGATTGAGTGGATCTTTTACGAAAAAGAGTTGCAAAACGTAAGAAACCTACAACTTTCAGAATCGAAAAGATATTGGAAAGAAGAACGGGGAGAGGTTAGAGACATATACTGGTCAAATAGCTTTGTTACGCAGAAAAGTTCAAGGAGTGGGTGGATCAATACCTTATAAGGAACGAACCATTGCTGTCTCCATCATACGATCGCAGAATGTTGATGCTGATAACTTTGCCCTGAAACTCTAATGCTGAAGAGTTTCTCAATAACACCATCTCCGATTTTACAGTGAGACCGTATGAATGTTTACACATCATCGGCACTAAATGGGAGGTCGCTCTGCTAGATATATTGTACTCTAATAATTGGAAAAATGTGACCGAGGGTGAAATATATCTGAAAAAGACGAATGTCTCTGGGATAAGCGAAAAGTCATTCATCTTAATCGCTAGCGGGAGATATGATAATGTGGAAGAGTTGGAGAACGGTATACGAAAGAGAATGGGTGAGATGAGTTGAGATAAAAAGTTTGCCATCAGCGATCCTGATACAACAGTGGGCTTTTCCAAAGACTTGGCATATGTCTTTGGATTCAAACCGAGTGGAAAAACTCTGTATCCCCGTGATAGACACAACAATATCACATCACCAGATATAAATTTCGGACTAACCTCTTTATACTCCTATTCAAACATTGTCGACAATAGGATGGTAGGCCATACAAATGTGCCTTTGCTAAGAGTATTACCGAAGCAAGGAAAGAAGAATACCGTTGTGTACCATGAGTTTAAAAAACCTGCACTACTCAATGCAGCATTTCTGAACAGTGATGTCATCCAAGTGCTTATAGCAATCGACGACGGTGAGCAAATACCATTTGATGGTGGAACTGCTGTGCTGACGGTTCACTTTAGAGAAATTAAGACACAATGAGTTTGGTACAATCCAACCCGAACACTTGAAATATTTTTTTGAGTAGTACCACAAAATGCAAGCAAGGACCGGAATCGGAGTGTAGCGGAAGACGAGTGATGGGTAGTATGAGGGCAATGGATTCGGTAAAATTTTTTCAACTATTCTCAAATTGGCAATGCCTCTGCTGAAGAGAGGAGCAATAAGCCTGGGTAAGAGAGCACTGTCTGTAGATTGCAACGTAGTGCATGATGTCATCGATTGTCATAGTTTTGCATCATCTGCAAAGAAGCGAGGACTGGAAGAGCTCAATGATCTTGGAAGGGATGTACTTTGCGCAGTGCGTTCAGATGTCGTCAGGAGAAGAAAATCAGCTCCAGGGAAGCGGCGAGATCCACAAAAATGAGGTCATTCCATATTTTAGCCAAGGTATGATCTATAAAGACGCCGGAGGGTGCCATTTGGCATTATTAAGTGATATCGCTTCAAGCAATCAACACTCGCATAAAAATGGCTAGTCTAAATGGAACAACCGGTAACAAGTTGGAAGGTTTTCCCTACAACGTAAACCCTGCGCTGGGTGTGTTCCCGACGGAGCCCACAAACATATTGGTAGAGAGATTGGAATACGTTGTCATCAGACCCGACAGGTTGGATCCTTATGGCTGGATGGAGTTGACCTTGGCAGGGAGTAACGAGCATTACACATATCTGTACAACTCATTTCTGGGAATTAACGGCACAGTTCTACAACATGATGGAAGTGATACTGCGAGCACCAAGGAAAGCGCGCCTGTGTGGATGAGAGACTCAACCAATGCGGTTTTCAAGGATATGAAAATGTCTATAAAAGGTAATCTGGTCAACTATGCCAACAATTATGGTTTGCACTCGTACTTTTCGCAACTACTCGAAACTATCGCCACTGCAAATGAATATCGGTGCCGTTTAGAGGGTTGTGTGTATGACGATTCGATGAGTAAGGACGCCGGTAAACGCAGCACAGTTACAAAAAGAAGAGAAGGGAGTTAATCATGGGTGGGAGGATGTTGGAGTTCTTCGTCAACCCCCACCTCGCGCTTTTCCATCAGAGAAAACTTACATTTCCCGGTCCGACTATGCAACTGGAGTTTGAACGGGCTTCCAGCAAACTGGCTTTGTTTGCGGCCCAGCTGGAGGAGCGAAGATCAGAATCAACAAGTTTGAACTGTATCTTTGCAAAGTCAAGGTAAACGCCATGATACAAAACTCTCAACTCAGTTTGTTGTTGGAAGAAAACAACTACATTTATCCAATTGAGCGAAAGCGACTTAAGTTGTATGGGAGTCCCAGCGGATTTATATAACACTGGAGGAGAATAAACAGAAATCAAAACATATTTATCTATGTTTGGTCAATCACAATGCTCTGAGTGGACGTTTCACCAAGAACTCGTTCAGGATGCCGCATGCCAATGTCCAGAGAATAGTATTGAAAGCTGGCGATTGCCCGGTTGGAAGGAGGTATAAGCCAAACTATACCAAATAAATTTTTGGACGGGAATATCATCAATTTTTACACACTAGTAGATCTCTACATAACGGTAAAAGTATACGTGTTATGAGAAAACAATATCTGGATTGCACTACGATTTACAGATTCGACTTGACAGGTGATTTTCTCAAAGAAAATTTCACTCGATCAAAAATGTCATGACGAGTGTGGAGATTCAGTTTAGCGCAAACACAACTGATAGTTTGTCCCTGGTCGCCTACTTTATAAATGACGCTGTATTGGAGATGGATAGAATTCTTCAATTACCTGTTCTGGGTGACGCAGTGCTCCAAACAACAAGCAAGAGATGAACACCATGTAGATTCGTTCGATATTATAGCGAAATGATATCTGTTTCACCGAGGGTGTTCACGTTGCAGCTAGAGATCAGTTTTGGACGAAAATTTGCGGTTTTCCAAAGGGATGCTTCCTATTCATCACTCATTATTCCCATCAACCTGGAGAGCATTGGTTAGCTGTGCACTCTGATGAATTTGGCGTGGATTGTTTTTTACCCATTTGGAAGACCTGTAACCTTTTCCCTGATGTAAGCGAGTTGCTGAGGCAACAGAGAGGAAATGATCCGATAGGGAGTAATGAAACGCGGGTGCAAAAATTTTTGTCAACTGTTTGCCGTGATTACTGTGTTTACATGTACTTTTGTTTACTGAAAAGCAGAGGATGGGGCAAAGATGAAATTTTGAGAAGCTTGTGAGTCATAGGAGACAATGAGATGAGAGATCACTCGATACGAAGATTTATCCCACAGACTTATCCTAGCTGCGAGTTTACACGAGATAATACTCTAGAAGGATTAGATGGAGTACGCGTACAAGAAACCAGTCTGCTAAGTAAATTGCTAAATTGAATTATTTTAACAAAGTTTTATCTGATATACCGAACAAAATTGTTATAAAATAAAAATTAATGAAACCAATGAAACTAACATATAATGTTCGAAGTTAATGTTGAGCTCATCTCTTACAAGTCGGAAATAAGAGTTTCCCTCTCCTCCTCCCCTCCCTCCCTCTCTCTCCCCCTCCCAATCTCCCCCCTCTCCCCCTCCCTCTCCCCCCTCCCCTCTTCCCTTCCCTCTCCCCCTCCCTCTCCCCCTCCCCCTTTCTCTTCCCCTCCCACTCCCTCTCCCTCTCTACCCTCCCCCTCTCCCCTCCCTCTCCCCCTCCCCTTTTTCCCATCCCCTTTCCCCCTCCCCCTCCTTCCCTCCCTCTCTCTCACTCTCTTCTTCCTTCCCTTCCCCTCCCTCCATCCATAACTAAATCATTTTGAGATATGCTTTAATGCAAAAAAAAGATTAGTTGTAGCAAAATTTTTAGCCAATCGTTGTATGTTAATTGAAAAAGTCTGTAAAAGTAAGACCAGTTATATAAATAAACAAATGAGTAGTAGGCACTAAGTTCGAAAACTTCTAAAGTTCAAAACGGCACCACTTTGCATTCATGATGTTTGATGTCTATTCTGTATTGGTATCAGAATGCCATTTGCAGAGATAGCCTTATGAACCATTTAAGGAGTTGCATTATTATAAGAGCTAAGTTTATGCCAATTACGCTAACTAGTTTTAAGGGTTTTACTGCCATAGATATCACCGTGAGATTTTGAAGTTCAATAAATCAGGAATTGAATGGGGAGTCAAAAATTGTTGCAAAGTGTACATTCCTGATAGAAAAAGACCAGCTAATTTTAAAGAGGAGATCATCGGAGATGAAATAGTTGCACTTAACCCCAAATTTTTAAATTGCTGGTGTAAAAAAGATAGCGAGTTTAAACAAGAGAAGTAACAAGCTGAACAAAAACAGTTATTCGAATGTTTTAAGAAAAGCTAAATCATTTAGAAAAAGATAATTTGAAGATTTGTAATGACATATGGGAAACTGCTGTGGTATATGCAAATCAAATAATGATTAACATATTTTAAGTGAAAATATGAGTATGGTGTGTCAACCAAACCAACTACTGAATGAAAAGAACGAGCAAAAAATACTTGCGCGATGATCTCATAGAAATGTTTCTTTTGACATCAACGCTTTATTGGTAATTGTAAATTTTAGAATAGCATGTTATGTAACAAATTTTTACAGGTAGATTTTTTAGTGTTTAATATTTTTGCATGTCACCAAATGTTTACCACAATTAACCCCCGGGTGAAATTATGTTTATCCACTGTACTTGTTTTGGGTGGATCCTAATTTCTTGTGAAACAAAATAGCAAAATATAAACTTTAACTAATGTTCAATAACCAACCTGTTAGAAACAACGCGTTGTATCACCGAAAAAAATACAAAGCCTAAATCACATGATGTAATTATCAATCGTTACCAGTGTATACACTTCCCGTTATGCTAATTTTCACACACTATGGGGTCCATGAAATGAAACCAAAAGACCGTGTGTCAACAGGGGTCAAGATTGATTCAGACCTAAAAAAGCGCATGCGTGATACATTTTTGCTCAGACATTGCCGCTTACATAAACTTTTCAACCAAGACAATGTCTTTGAATTACAACAATTTGATTTCATTTTTGAACATTGTATACGCTTCTAAAAGAAGCTCATTTGTAATTCTTACCTTACAATGCTTTTGGTCACTTCCAATTTCATAGATTCCTGTTTTGTTGATGTCTCGAGCATCGAACACAGATTTGCAAACATCATTTCCAATTCGTTTCAAAATTTCCAGGTCATCACTACACTGGGTCTACAATAAATGCCGTTATATTTTATATGATGCATTATTCTAACCTTTAGCATTCCGAGGGTAATGTATGTTGTTCTCAGATACTCTAACTGATATCATTTTAGCAGCGCGTAATCTTCCTATTACTGCGTTAAGAATACGCCAATAAATATACTTTCCGGAAGCCAATGATAGAATAATATATGAGTTAAACTTATACTGCATGACAATGATGCAACCTCACGATGACTTTGTCCATGAATTTTCAATTGTATGAAATTTGAGTGAAACGATCCACCAGGCAACAAGAGTAGCCTCAAAGATTTCAAAAAGTTTTTGGCACACTATGTTTATTAGATTGACAAACTTTTTTCACCTTTCACCTTAACGAATGTGTATGTAGTAGATTTTGGGGGCTGAAACCCACTAACTAATGTCGGTAATGATCCTACAGGTAAGCTGCCACCAGTTGTTGTTTAACCTGTGACAACAGCAGGTCGGTATGGTACCAAAACATGTGTGAAAGAGTATCTCCGACTCTACAACCAGTTAAGGAGCCGTCGGCTCAGACGCATAACTCAGTGCGTTTGAGTAAATATGCATTTATTCATTCAGAATAAAACGAGTAGTAAAAGGAGCATTATAACTCATTTGTTAAGGCACAAGTTCTGCCTTTTATTGGCAATTTACAGGAAGTGATTCTCAATAATAACCAATCACGCAAGAACGGTGTACAATGAGCAAATGAACAATCAGATATAAATAGCTGACGAATCAAGTGGCTAGTATATGGTTAAAGAATTACGGCGCCAAGTAAGGTTAGGTGAAGTTATAAGGTATATAGCCAATCACAGTCCTAGCCACTTCCTGTCTTTGGTCTCTTGTCTTTATCATCCTTTGATCTTGTCTTTTCGTCTAGTTTACGGGTGGTTATCTCCCATATATGTCCTTCTGCTTCTTTCAGGCTAATTAGCAACTCTCAGTCTTGGCTGAGTCACTTCCTGTTGGCCCTGCAAGGTCAGTAATGACTCATACTGGGTCGGTATAGCGTCCTACAGGGTCGGCACTGCCTTATACCGGGTCGGTACTGATTAAGACGCAGGGTCAGTCAATCCGGTACAATCGATTCCGACCATTCTGACTATCCATCGGCTAATACAAAGTTGCCAGAGTGTAAGTACGGTATGCAAAAAAGTATATACATGTAACACAAAAATTCACAAAAAGTATCAGGAAAAAGCAATGAAACATTTGTTGTACTGCACCAGAAAGCAAACTTTTATCGAAAAAAATTGATAGCAAAAAAATATGCGTTCAATAAAAGTTTTCATTTGCTCATCACAACAAATGGATAAGTATGTAGACAAATATTCAAATTTTTCCCACAAGCTTTTTCCGTTTTACTGTTCAGACAAAAATAAGGTGTAGTTTTTATTTAACTGCTGCAGTTTTCTCCTTTCACTTTCACTCTTACTCTTTTCGCTTTTTGCTTGCTGTTGTTGAAAACTATTTTCGAGTTCTGATCATTTAGGATTTTTTTTTCATTAATGCACACCTTCCAGAAACATTTCTCTGTTGGTGTTTTAACCTGATGGGAGTTTTTTGTGTTTAAAAGCCAATAGGGCTAAAATTGAGACTAAAGTCATTTGACCAGCGCTGCCTATCTGCTTTACATCAACTGTTAGTTAAATTTGTGCTTTTCCATTATTGTATAACTTTTACTGTAACTGCAAGTCCTTTGAAAAATAATCTCTTATCAAATTTTGCTTACAACACGTTCCATGATTCTAAAATTATTCAGTTTAATGAATTAGGCATTATATTCTGAGGGATTTGCGCCCGACTTTCACCTAACAGCTACTAGGGAGAGTACCACAGACACTAGCGCAAGACTATTGTCTGTCCAATACTACTACGCAGTATTGCAATACCAAATTCAAGCTGTACTGAGCTGTACGGAGCTGTACCGAGCTGGATATGACAGCTGATACCACTGCTGAATGCAATGTCCACTTTGCTCTCAACCAAAGAGTACTGGCAAATCAGTACCACATGAAACCGGTTTGGGTTTTCACTGTATCATTAGAAATGAAACCTGCCAAATTAACAAGTGTTAGTTATAGGTGTATAGTAGCTATATTCGCCTATACAACATCTATGGTTAACAATCATGTACCAGTAACAGTTACTCTCAAGTACAGCACCTAGTGAGTTCTGCAAAGCAAAGGAAACCACATCTATGCTTATAGAGTAGGCAGTCTCAAAATATGCAAATGTGCAGTTGAAAATTAGCATGTATGATTGGCTAAAAATAAACAAACTGAACAGAATATAAAAACAAAATTTATAGCACACAAGAAATTGCATTAATAATTAGTTAGCAATCATTGGAGTGGTCCAATCAGCTGTCAGTGGAAGGGGAATTTTCCTGCTCATCTGCTTCACTGTAGAACAACTCCTACAGCCAGTAGTGCTATACACAAACTTGGCCAGGCTTGCTATGCATTCCAATGACTCATTTAGTAATAATCAACAAAAGTGTGAATCAAATCAAGCCTGGTTCACATACATCGATGGCTCGCAAGTGATCTCGGATCCCTTGTGCGACGGATCCGCGATACATGTTCACATAAACTTGGCAAACCCACGATCGCAAGAGGTATAATCGCTCTCTTGACTGGGAGGTAATAAAATCTCGAAACACTTCTTCACTGACCAACGACTATATACATACTAAATTAATTATCGTTGTTCAATTACACCAAATAATTTATTATTTTTACCAGTTATAAAAAATTGATTACATTTTTGCTCATATTATCATTAAATGTTATTCCATATTTTTTATTTAAAATTTTAACTGTTGTTCAATGGTGCATTATCATTTTTTACCATCTCTTAATATAAAATTATGGATCTCAATTTATAATAATATGCTAGTTATGCTATTATATAAAAATTTAAAGAAAATATATATATTTGTACATTTAAATCAATTATCACAATATTTCACTCAGAAAATTGATAACAAATAATAATCAATATTTATAATTAAACAATAATAATTTTATTATTTATTATAATTTTTTGATGGCAGTCATTTTTACATGAGTAACCTTGACCTGAATGTGGTTTTTGAGAAAGAAAGTAAGAAAATTTACTCTCTATCGTACGACGATCGCACGAAAGTTTGTTCAGCTGAACTTTTTTACGAGCCTCTACGACGCCGTACGAGCCACAGGAAATCCAAGTTCACATACATCGCAGATATGTCGCACGAGGGATCTGCGATCACTTGCGAGCCATCTACGATGTATGTGAACCAGGCTTTAGATTTAGCCAGTTGCAAAAAGTGCCACTTGCATGCTACTGCACCATAGTGGTAACACTAGGTAAAATCTATTACAATATTAACTAACGCCATGCTTCAATCTCATCTTTTACATCTGAGCGAAGAAGGGTAGAATTGACTTTTCAGCTCTATTGCCGCAAAATAGCTTATTTCGAATTTGACTAATTAAGGCAAGACAAGAGATAAAGTTTTTATAGCACCCACACGTGCACACCGTTCTACAAACTGTTCCGGCATCACTCATATAGCAATTGGATGGCCAGAACGTCAGTCATAATCTATACTGGAATGACCTACCCTGGGTCGGTTAGATACCTACCATACATCGGTCCAGTACCACCCTGTATTGGTCCAGTACCCACCCTGTATGAGTCAAAACTGACCCTGTGAGAGCCATACCGGGCTTAGCAGGAAGTTAGCTACTGTAGCATGGGAGCTGGAAATAGCATCAGAGAAGTCAGAGACCCAGATTTGTGAGATATCTGCTCATATATTCAAAAAGGCCAAGGGCCAGAGCCTATAAAGACTGAGATACCAACAACAGGAAGTAGGAAGTCCTAGGATTGGCCAGTGATCCTATGACTCGAACCCATCTACATTTAGTCTCATATTACTTCTCTCATTTGTCAGTATTGTGATGGAATTTAGTGAGTGAGTGCGAGTGAGTGAACAGATACGCCAGGAGTTGCCCTATCTTGATCACGGCAATGTTTAGCTGGATGCTTAGCAACAAAGATACAGCCTGCGTACTCACGGATGTTGTAGACGGCCTAGCAAGATGTACATTAAAAACCTCGCACTGGGAATTGTTCTGGCGACATTATTTAATTATTACCGGTGTTGCTGCATGGTGTAATGCGAACACTAACCTTATCTATCCTATATATATGTCTATGCAGGCGCTTTTGAATATATTTGTGTGCGCCTATTTTCTGTCAGTTAGACATGTTTGAATCAACCAATTATATTATTATATTTTATTCGATTGTGTGAGCGTATTTCAACTGCATTGACTTGCATAGTTTTTCTGTAAATAGTAGGGCAAATCGCCTAAGCCTCCAGAGCTCTGGAGTAGTTTTGCTTGAGAAGAATTGCTGTAAGCGAATGAACATTGTAATTCCTCAATAGTCAGTAACTGGAAGTTAAAGTCATTTTGTCAAACGTGCCAGGATTATAGCGCTTCGAAACATCTCTCACTCACTGTTGTAAATTTTGTTTTTTGTACAAAGAATATATATTATTATTATCAACTACAACTCTCCTTGGGCTGAAAAACTTGTGAAGCAATAACTTGTTGCTAGCGATATTCTTAAAAGTAGCTACACTCTTTGAAATTTTCCGAGTCTGCCTAACTCGATTAGTGAAATAGATTGCTGAAGTTAACGTTAGTGAAAGACTATCAATTGTCGAAAATTGTACACGTGCTGACTTAGTGAAGTGATTGATAGTGAAAACGGATCTGGTTGTGTCGCGTAACAGATACCCGTATTGTGTAGAGAAAGTCTCCCATATTGAGATGTTGCTATTAATTAATTGGTTAAGTGCCTATTGTGAGCTGTGCTATACCACCGGTTGGTAGAAGCTACAGTAAGGAGTTGTGTACCTTGACACTAGCCAGCTTGCTACCGTTTGCCCTAGTGCTCAATAGCTTAGGAAGGCTTTAGTTAACAGTGGTCCTGTGAAGGTGTTGAATATTTATTTCATACAAATATTTTACAGTATTTCATATCTGCATGCTTATTCGTCGCATTATACCCTACTTATGCATTACCGGTTGTTTCACTGTCTAACTTCCTACGCTCTGTCTACAAAAGGCAGAGCTTTTGCCATAAATAAGCAGTTCTGTATTGGATCTTATACTTACAGGTATTCTTTTGATAAGAATACATGCATTTTACTCTAAAGCTCAGAATGATGCATTTGACCTGAGGGCTTTTTACTAGTTGTCGAGTAAAGACTACTCCTTCACAGAGGATTGTACACTTTTAACGACCTAGTATTGCCTCTAGGGGAGAGGTAATTGGTGGGAGCAGGCCATTGGATGCTACCGACCCAACTGTGCTAGTAAACGAGGAGTTCATTTGGTGACAGTGTTCTGTTAGTAGGTTAAAAAGCCTCGAAAATCCACTACAGATGCATGATTGGACCTGTTTTGTGAATGTAAGAACAAACAGCATAATTGAGTAGTGTATGTTGTTTTCACTACCTGTTTTTTGTGGTAGTAAAAATACATGCTATTTAATGTGTTAGGCTTAAACTGATGTAGACAGTTATTGTGTACTTTCATTAGCTCATTATCAATATTATCATTAGTTGTTAGACTAGCTAGTCAATCCACTTAAATGCTTTGCTCCTGAATATAAGATTTTTGAGATAAATCTTACATTTTTTTCACGCCGTCAAACTATATTTCACCACAAAACCAACCAACTGGAAAAGATTCTGAGTTACAACGAGGCTGATACTCATTTAATCACTCTATTATTGAATATTGTGAAGGGCAATAGACACCCAAAAGTTGCTCTAGCATAAAACCTCTTCAAAGCGATCAATTTTTAAATAGTTTCTTACCAATTGATACGGTAGTTGTTCGTTGTCATTCACACTCTTCCAAACTTTCTTACATCTCCTGAAAAGCTCCATAATATCCTTTTCACACCGATCGAAGTCATAGATCAAAGGGGCATATCCTGTCAGTGCATTTAAGAGCTGCAAAGATTTCTCATCACGGTCTTCTGTTAGTGGGTAGAGATCCTTTGTTATATGCACATAAAGAGTAATGGCATTTTCTGCAAAATTTTGAGCAGGTTATTGAAAACAATTTTGTCCATCTGGAACAAAAATATTCTGTTTAGACAATTAATACTCTGCAAAAACAATATAATATAATGAACTAACCATAGGTTCTCTCACTTTAACCAACCATAGGAAATCTGAACTTTTAAATGCTGCATTGAACTGTGTTCTACGTACCATCAACTTTCTGTCGAACCCAGTCAACAAAATCGGAGCACTTCAGAAACGTTTGAAGGCTAGTGATTTCACATTCCTTTAACTTCACTGGCACTTCTGCAGATGCCATGGAGCCAAAAACTTTTACCAATTCGTCACGTATCACTCTCATTTCTAACTTCTTGAATTCCTCCTAACAAAACAAAAAACATCTATAATTATGTGTGAATATAATTATTGCAGTCTGTGTTAAACATATTAAACAATTTATTCATTTGCATGAACAGTGCTTAATATTTTCTTTTGATTTTTTGCGAAGTGCAGTTTCTTATACTTTTTTCTAATTTTCTGCTAAAATCTTCTAGCTGCTCTTACCATTTTTGCAATCTCTTTTACATCTGAAGAGTCCGCAGAGATTTTGAACATTCTCTCCAGCTGCAGCAACGTTTTAACTTGCTTTTTGTACAATTTCAAATCTCCCATGCATGTCTTCACTTTATCAACAACATCTTGGCTAATTTTCAAGCGTAGTAAGTCTTCCACAAGTTCGTCCAATTTATTGTGATAGTATTTTTTGCACAAGCTTTGCAATTGTTCTACTCTCAATGTACCTATAAATGCATGAACATAAAATTCATGATGATTTGCCATGGAAGTGCATTAGCAAGCATTGTGGAGAATTTGCAACTTCCTCTGTAAGAAGCACAAATAGCAGCAAGGAGAGTAACTCTTCATGGTATCAATTGCGCTTCCTGATATGGTGAATAAGGTGCAGATCACGTAGCATCGAGCTTGATCATCTCAACTACTGTCCTTGAACTTCAAATGCAACAACTGCTCCAACTAGATGTTATATTAACAACTCGACAGCTCTCAGACAAATTTGCTTTCTCTAGCTTCTCAAAAACACCTTCAATCGGCCAGTGGTTTACCATTAAAATCTTTACCAAATGATACCAATCTTGCAAAGCAACCTGCTACAAATATCAGGAGTTTCTTTGTTCAAGAATATATAAAATCTATCGGTCATCTATATGCACAGATTTTCAAGTTACGTTGTAATGAGTTGAGCAATATAAGATACCAATACACTCGGCAAAAAATTGGCTATAATGCTATAAATATAAATCAAAATAACCGGCCAAAAAATGCGTTTTAGGTTAAAAGAAAAATAAATAATAAAATGAGCGTTTTTTGCCGAAGCCCTCTTTCCAAGGAGTGAACTTTCCAGTTCATTTGAGTATAATTTATTAGGTCTTTTGCAAACAATCAGCATTCTTCGTTCCATCATAGATTTTTCTGAATGCTTTTGGGAATAACTCAAGAAATCATGCAAATATCAAAACTTTGATTTGTCCCAAGTTCGGGTGAGATTGAAATGCAGCCATATATGAGCTTCAAGTAAAATAAAAAAATAATTACTTACACTTCCATACTTTTAACGAGCCAGTGGTGACCGCTTATTTAATGAGAAAATATATAATAACAAGAAAACGGAAGTCTAGTTCAATCATCTGTCACGTCTGTCTCTTTTTCTAGCTCTAGGATGAGTGACAGTAAGTTGAAGGGTGTGTGAATATGTAACCATGTATTTGTGAGTAGTGTAATAAGAGCAGATCTACATTAATAACAATTACTCCTAAAAACTTCTTGGGTGTTTGGGTGGGGAGGGGGGATAAGGGTGTAAGAACTACTGATGAGTGGGATGTATTAGATTTCAGGCTATTACATTATCCATAGGTGGGGCTCAATTTTTCCCTCAATTTATATATATATTCCACCCAGAGCTTGTGACATTTTTATCCAACAGGCAAATGGATTTTTTACAGCATCGATTTTTTTAGTAGGAAGAACTCCATAATTTAACAGCACTGTCAACATGTCAAGTTGATTGGTGGTCTTGTCATATAGTGTGCGTAAAATGTTTTTGATAGCAGCCTGCGCAACGCTAACATATATTTTGTTTAGAAACGCATCATATTAATAGGTAAACTTGTCAAATTATTGTTTGATACGCGATGTTGACTATAGGTGATAGTCACTAGATAGTCGATAGTTGTTTAATAATTATGTTAACGCTAAAAACAGCATTTGGTGAAATTTATTTGATAATGCTGGAGGTTTTTCTCCTGATTTAGATCGCTGTTAGTTGTACAGTAGGAGCATACATGCATACTGGTGTCTTAGAGTATCATGGCTCTTCTGGGTATAAGCTTTTTTTTAGTTGTACCAGGTGTTGATGTTCCCAGTTTATATTGTAGTGTTTGATATTGTATATGATTACAATTATTTTCCAGGTATTTATTGTGCAAAGGTTGTTTATATCGGGTCTGTATCAGTTTTAATTGTTTGAAGTATAAGCTTTGTCACTGGTATACATGCTGTACTCTCACACGCAGGCTTTGTATAGTCAACAGAAGGCTTGGTGAGAAGTAGTGATTGTATTGCCGTTCGTAACCTTAGTAAAAATATTGCAGGTAAGGACAATTGTTAACTTACATGCCACAAGACTGAAAAAGATTACAAAAATATAATTAGACAGATTGACAAAAGGTCATTCAACAACAAAACTTACTAACTTCGCTGGGATGGGCCTAGTACATGCTATATATAGTGTGAGATATTGAGAATGTCTTCTGTATCTAAGAAAAAGAGGATTTGCATTATCATGGAAGCATACAGCAAAAAATTTGGTACAAAATAAACTTACAATATACTTACAGAGCCGAGTAGAATCTATCACTCGATAGTAATTTAGAAGACAAAAAAATGAACAGATACGTTTGAAAAGGAAGTGAAACGCATTGCGTTCTTAAACACTATCTTGTGGAGCGAAAGCTCAAGTATTTGTAAGATAGCTTCAGTATTTACAAAATAGCTGGATTATTGCATCCATACAAAAGAAAGCAAAATGTTCTATTATGTATCCCAAAAAATAGACAACCTATAAAAAAAGTAAAATTACAATAAATATTCATTTACTACCTCAACGAGCCATTCTAATATACATACATATGTTCCTATTTCACTAGTTGCATGTAAATACCAAATAATTTGAGGTTTGATAGAACACCGTTGTTTTGTTGTTCATTAATATTGAGTTAGTCTCGTAAATTATGTTTTAAACCAAGCTGGTTTTTGAATCATTTGTTAAATAGCTATTGGTATGTAGAATATTTATCATACATTGCACAGTATGGAAATTGTAAGCAAATATTTCCAAAATTTAATCTGTTTCACCTTTTTGTTCAGACATAGTCAACAACTATTGTGTCGCGCAGAAAATAATAGCTTAGAAAGTCACTAGCTTTACCGATTTGCTCAGTATTACCATGTTGTTTCTGATAAATTTGTGATAGCTTGACGAATAAAGTCTTTTAGATGTTGTTTTTTTGTTGTTGTCGTTGAGCTCATATTGTTCAAAAATGAAAACAAAAACACTATTAGTAAATGATAATAAATATCAAAGGACGATGGTGAAAAAATTCACTACTAGACTGCAGCTGTCCTAATTATGAATAACAATGAGTAATAAAAACAATAAATTACGCATAAAGATAAGTTTGGATTTATCAAGGACAAAGACTTCAAACTTTTATAGCATTCTAAGTAGGTTCAAGAAGTGAACTTTTTCTAGCCGGAGTTATACAGCTACAGCTAAGAATAAATAACTAAAATATAGTTTGCTCTCAGAAAAATTTATTCGTATTTATCAACGTCAAAAATTTTGCGGTTTTGAGAGCAAAACTTTCAGATTCAAGGAGTACGCCTTCTCCAGCGCCAGTTACACAACTACAACGAAGAATAAACAATTAGAGTCTAGTTTGCTCTCAGGTAAGTTTCTCTGTGTTTATCAACGCCAAGACCTTGCAGTTTTGAAAGCAAACTCATTAGATTCTAGGGATACACCTTCTCCAGTGCGAGTTACATGAGTACAGTTACCAATAGATGAGTAGAGCCTGGTTGTTGCCTTTCTGAAGAAATTGATTTTATCAACTCCAAAAATTTTGCAGTCTTGAGAGCGAACTGGTTAGGCTCCAGGAGAAAACACTATTCTCCAACGCATTTAATTGAGTTGTTCAACTAGTACAAAACAATAATTTATTGATTCTTGCCTTATCGCTGATAGTCCTAGTAGCCTCAGTAGATGTTGTTCATACAGTCACTCTTGCTGGAGTGGATGCTCTCTGTTTGAAAACCATAGCTCTTATATAGCTAAAGTTGTATCACCTAATCTACCCAACAGCCAATGAGAATCTTAGCGTGAAAACCCCCATATAATATAGTTGACCTTTTCCGCCGAGAAAAAAAAATTGTTGCTGGAAAAATTCCTATATAATATAGGCTAGTTTCTGTGCAAGGAAAAATCTTTCATGGCACAAAAATCCTTACATAATATAGTTTCGTTTTTGCGTGAAAAAAAGTTTTATGTGGCACAAAAATTCTTAATGTAAGATAACCTATTTTTTGTGCGGAAAAAAAGTTTTGTTGGCCAAAAATTGTTGTCGCATGAATATCAGTAGTAATATATGAGCAGATCTCCCTACCAAGTGTTTTTTTGTGGATTAGATCTCGGGGGTTATGCAATGGGTTACGGCATTGAATGAATTCGCTGAGTTTATATTGTATTTCATTTGAGGGGCATTTGAATGGCATTTGAGTGGCATTTAAGTGGCATTTGAGTTTTGATTATTTTTTACTTAATTTGAACTCATATGGCAGCTAGATTTTGAATGTATGGCATTTAAGTTTTGATAATTTTTTTACATAATTCGAAGTCATATGGCATCTTGAGAGAGAGGAGAGAGAAGAGAGAGGAGAGAGAGAGGAGAGAGGAGTTTTATCTACATTGAATAAATATATTGATCAAAAATGAAACATTATATGATTATATACATTGATTACATAATAAGTAGGGAAAATCTTCCTATATAATATAGCTAGAGTCAGTAAATACTAAGTAATACAAAGCACTACAACTTGTAATGACAATCAATGCATACATACATACATACTATGGTATCTTGAGAGAAAGAAAGAGAGAGAGGAGAGAGGCAGAGAGAGGAGAGAGGGAGAGAGAGAGGAGAGAGAGATTTTTTAGTTTTCTATACATTCATGTATATATGGTTAATTATGTACATATTTATGGGTATATTTATATCTACATAGAGAGAGGAGAGAAGAGATATATCTACATTGAATAAATATATTGATCAAAAATGAATCATTATATGATTATATACATTTATTACATAATAATTAGGGAAAATCTTCCTATATAATATAGTTAGAGTCAGTAAATACTAAGTAATACAAAGCACTACAACTTGTGATGTCAATCAATGCATTCATACATACATATGGTATCTTGAGAGAGAAAAAGAGAGAGATGAGAGAGAGATCTTTTAGTTTTCTATACATTCATGTATATATGGTCAATTATGTACATATTTATGGGTATATTTATATCTACACAGAGAGAGAGAGAGGAGATATATCTAAATTGAATAAATACATTGATTCAAAATAAATCATTATATGATTATATAAATTTATTACATAATAAGTAGGGAAAATCTTCCTATATAATACAGCTAGAGTCAGTAAATACTAAGTAATACAAAGCACTACAACTTGTAAGTAATAACAGTTAATGCATAGTTTGTTCCTTTACAATGATGTCTTTGATGTACTGATGTTATATCTTAGGAAGGAAGACTTCTGTTCTATGTGCTTTTAATTTCGTAATGAACTAAAATAAAAAATTTATGTATTAGTATAGAATGATTAAGCAAAAATGTAAAATAATTACATGAATTTGAATTTTAGTTCTAGTTACATTCGATAGTTTACATTATATAGAAAAGGAAAATAACTCACCAAGTTACATTGTTCAGCTTGTTCTTTCTTGAGCATTATTTTCACCAAGTGCTTTTGATTCTCTTTCATCTATCTAAAACAAAACAAAAAATACTTGCTTTATAAATATGTTGTAAAAAATACACTAATTATGCCAAAAAAGTACTTTTTTTTACCTGGAGAATGTATATATTCAACATTTTGTTGTAAAAAATACACTAATTACACCAAAAAAGTCCTTTTTTCACCAGGAAAATGTATGAGAGAGGAGAGAGGATACCATTAGTCCTCTAGATGATTAAAATTTACAGTAAATTTTGTGTAATACAAAGTACTTTAACTTCATTTATTCACTTGAGACTACATATCATCAGCATTCGAGATCGAGTTTACATATAAGAATAGTTGTATTTGTATACATCTAGAGAGGGGAGAGAGGAGAGAGGAGAGAGGTTAGAGGAGAGAGAGGAGATATCTTGAGAGAGAGGGGAGAGGATACCATTAGTCCTCTAGATGATTAAAATTTACAGTAAATTTTGTGTAATACAAAGTACATTAACTTCATTTATCCATTTGAGACTACATATCATCAGCATTCGAGATCGAGTCTACATATAAAAATAGCTGTATTTGTATATATCTAGAGAGAGTTTAGAGGAGAGAGGTTAGAGGAGAGAGAGAGGAGACTTGAGCATAAATATTTCTTTTAGTTATATATATTTACACTTATTATGTTTACCATACATGTAATCAGCGTTAATTTTTGATTTTGTTTAAAAATTATTATTATTTCTGGTAAAAAACTACATTAGTTAAGTTTTAAGATCATATGAATGAAATTTGTGTCAATTTAGCATCTACTGCATTAAATATTTACAATATTACTTTGTAATTATTAGTGAAAGAAATTATGAAATACCGGCGAGTAATTAAGTAATTCAGTAAGGAAATTGATTGGAATCGTAGTAATATTTTTTAAATACAACATTGCTTTGCAACAACTATTAATGAAAGCAATTATGAAATGTTGATGAGTAACTAAGTGATCTAGTAAGGAAAACTGATTGAAATCACGATAATATTTGTTAATAGATACTTGCGACAGGTTTTATCAACGAAAAAATCAAGCGATTTTCAAATGTTTATGAGTAACTAAGCGATTCAGTAGAAAAAACTAACAGAAATCACGTGATATCCGTTTTTGAAATATTTACGATAAACCAAATTGGGACATTGCTGTTTTCATCAAAAAAATCAAGCGAGTATCAAATGTTTACGAGTAAGTAAGTGATTCAGTTGGCAAAAACCGATTGAGATCATGTGACATCCGTTACAAATATTTACGTTAAGTTAGCAACGAAAAAAATAAATATTTCTTAGAATATCCGCTATAGCAAGTTACGATAATTTTGTACTCGCTCTAAAGGTAAAGGTTTTCAGTCCATTTTTGGTCAGACCAAAATTTATGCGAGACGTTTTAGGCATTATTTCAGTCAACGTAATTTTACCAGTTTATTTTCACAAGTTTTTAATATTTATTTTAAAAATAAATAATTAGAGCTTTCTACTAGTGTTAAATGATTATTGATTAATTTTTACCTTATCACCACTTAGAGCCAGATGATTTAATTAACTAAAGACAAATAATTATTTTAGCGTTTCTTACCTTGATGCTCTCCTAGTAGCTGTAGTAGATGATGCTTCTCCGCTTGCTGTTGAAGAACTGGATGCTTTCTACGTGAAAACAGTGGCTCTTAAATAGCTAAAGTTGCACTGATTAAACCCTATGAATCAGCATTTTTTCCAATGCTTTTGCGGGAATAAAAACTGTTTATTCCCGCGAAAGCAACGGTTTCCATTCGCGTGAAAATAAATTATTTATTCCCACGAAAGCAACGGTTTCTATTCGCGTGAAAATAAATTATTTATTCCCGCGAAAGCAACAGTTTCTATTTGCATGAAAACAAATTATTTATTCCCGCGAAAGCAACGGTTTCTATTCGCGTGAAAATAAATTATTTATTCCCACGAAAGCAACAGTTTGTATTCGCCTGAAAATAAAATGTTTATTCCCGCGAAAGCAACGGTTTCCATTCGTATGAAAATAAATTATTTATTCCCGCGAAAGCAACGGTTTGTATTCGCCTGAAAATAAAACGTTTATTCCGGCGAAAGCAACGGTTTCCATTCGCGTGAAAATAAAGTATTTATTCCCGCGAAAGCAACAGTTTCCATTCGTGTGAAAATAAAATATTTATTCCCGCAAAAGCAACGGTTTGTATTCGCCTCAAAATAAATTATTTATTCCCGCGAAAACATTGGTTTGTATTTGTGTGAAAATAAAATTTGTATTCCCGCGAAAGCAACGGTTTCCATTCGTGTGAAAATATAGTATTTATTCCCGCGAAAGCAACAGTTTCCATTCGTGTGAAAATAAAATATTTATTCCCGCGAAAGCAACGGTTTGTATTCTCCTGAAAATAAATTATTTATTCCCGCGAAAACATTGGTTTGTATTTGTGTGAAAATAAAAATTGTATTCCCGCGAAAGCAACGGTTTCCATTCGCGTGAAAATAAATTATTTATTCCCGCGAAAACATTGTTTTTTATTCACGCGAAAAAACAGTTTATATTCCCGCGAAAGCATTGGAAAAAATGCTGATTCATAGGGTTTTATCAGTGCAACTTTAACTATTTAAGAGCCACTGTTTTCACACAGAAAGCATCCAGTTCTTCAACAGCAAGCGGAGAAGCATCATCTACTACAGCTACTAGGAGACCATCAAGGTAAGAAATGCTAAAATAATTATTTGTCTTTAGTTAATTAAATCATCTGGCTCTAAGTGGTGATAAGGTAAAAAATAATCAATATCAATAATTATTTAACACTAGTAGAAAGCTCTAATTATTTATTTTTAAGTTTTATGCTAATAACGTCTAAGCTATTTCTTTGTAAGATCACAGACTTTGACATTACCAAAATTGTGTGTTTGTCCGAGCACTAGTAAAGTAACCGACTCTAATTATTTATTATTAACAAAATAATTATTTAATGCTAGTTGAACCTAGATATAAAGTTATCTCTACTAGATAGTTTCATACTCACACAAACTTTTTCTTCGCTACTTTATGTAGATAAAGCCGATGAAAATAAATGAATCAATTGTAACAATCAATTTTTTGTATTTTGTAGACACAATGCCTACTTTGGACTCTTGTTTGAGACAAAACGCAGTAGCAGCAAAGACTATAAAACATCTGGTCAAGATCTACCAACACCAATGATAGATGTAACACAACATGACTTTTTCTCCTACTTATATGTTACCAAACCAATGAAGAGTCAAACTACATGAATTTTTAAGACAGCACACTTCTTCAACACAGCAAGAATTCCTTTTAAGACCTACCACCTACTTAGATGATGCCAAACCAATGAAGACTCAAACTACATGGATTTTGAAGACAGCACACTTCTCCAACACAGCAAGAATTCCTTTCAAGATCTACCTCCTACTTAGATGATACCAAACCAATGAAGACTCAAACCACATGGATTTTGAAGAATTCCTTTCAAGATCTAACACCTACTTAGATGATACCAAATCAATGAAGACTCAAACTACATGAATTTTGAAGACAGCATACTTCTCCAACACAGCAAGAATTCCTTTCAAGATCTACGATCTACTTAGATGATACCAAATCAATGAAGACTCAAACTACATGGATTTTTGAAGACAGCACACTTCTCCAACACAGCAAAAATTCATTTCAAGATCTACCACCTACTTAGATGATACCAAACCAATGAAGACTCAAACTACATGGATTTTGAAGACAGCACACTTATCCAACACAGCAAGAATTCCTTTCAAGATCTACCACCTACTTAGATGATACCAAACCAATGAAGGCTCAAACTACATGGATTTTGAAGACAGCATACTTCTCCAACACAGCAAGAATTCATTTCAAGATCTACCACCTACTTAGATGATACCAAACCAATGAAGACTCAAACTACATGGATTTTGAAAACAGCATACTTCTCCAACACAGCAAGATTTCCTTTCAAGATCTACCACCTACTTAGATGATACCAAATCAATGAAGACTCAAACTACATGGATTTTGAAGACAGCATACTTCTCCAACACAGCAAGAATTCCTTTCAAGATCTACCACCTACTTAGAAGACACCAAATCAATGAAGACTCAAACTACATGGATTTTTGAAGACAGCACACTTCTCCAACACAGCAAAAATTCATTTCAAGATCTACCACCTACTTAGATGATACCAAACCAATGAAGACTCAAACTACATGGATTTTGAAGACAGCACACTTATCCAACACAGCAAGAATTCCTTTCAAGATCTACCACCTACTTAGATGATACCAAACCAATGAAGGCTCAAACTACATGGATTTTGAAGACAGCATACTTCTCCAACACAGCAAGAATTACTTTCAAGATCTACCACCTACTTAGATGATACCAAACCAATGAAGACTCGAACTACATGGATTTTGAAGACAGCATACTTCTCCAACACAGCAAGAATTCATTTCAAGATCTACCACCTACTTAGATGATACCAAACCAATGAAGACTCAAACTACATGGATTTTGAAAACAGCATACTTCTCCAACACAGCAAGATTTCCTTTCAAGATCTACCACCTACTTAGATGATACCAAATCAATGAAGACTCAAACTACATGGATTTTGAAGACAGCATACTTCTCCAACACAGCAAGAATTCCTTTCAAGATCTACCACCTACTTAGAAGACACCAAATCAATGAAGACTCAAACTACATGGATTTTGAAGACAGCACACTTCTCCAACACAGTGAGAATTCCTTTCAAGATCTACCACCTACTTAGATGATACCAAACCAATGAAGACTCAAGCTACATGGATTTTTGAAGACAGTACACTTCTCCAACACAGAAAGAAATCCTTTTAAGATCTACCACCTACTTAGATGATACCAAACCAATTAAGACTCAAACTACATGGATTTTGAAGACAGCACACTTATCCAACACAGAAAGAATTCATTTCAAGATCTACCACCTACTTAGATGATACCAAACCAATGAAGACTCAAACTACATGGATTTTGAAGACAGCATACTTCTCCAACACAGCAAGAATTCCTTTCAAGATCTACCACCTACTTAGACGATACCACACCAATGAAGACTCAAACTACATGGATTTTGAAGACAGCATACTTCTCCAACATAGCAAGAAGTCCTTTCAAGATCTACCACCTACTTAGATGATACCAAACCAATGAAGACTCAAACTACATGGATTTTGAAGACAGCATACTTCTCCAACACAGCAAGAATTCCTTTCAAGATCTACCACCTACTTAGATGATCCCAAACCAATGAAGACTCAAACTACATGGATTTTGAAGACAACACACTTCTCCAACACAGCAGGAATTTCTTTCAAGATCTACCACCTACTTAGATGATGGCAAACCAATGAAGACTCAAACTACATGGATTTTGAAGACAAGATGATACCAAACCAATGAAGACGCAATGTTACACAACATTACTTTTTCTCCTGCTTAGATGATACCAAACCAATGAAGACTCAAACTACATGGATTATATTTCGATGATGCTGAAAAAAAACCGTCCAGAACAAGAGCTCAAGAAGCTAATCTATAACTCAAAGCAATCATATCACTATAGGTGAGCTTTACTAATTTTTACAATAAATTAAACAAAATGCTGAATATATACATTTTCCATGTGAAAAAAAGACTTTTTTGGTGAAACTAGTGTATTTTTTACAACAAAATGCTGAATATATACATTTTCCAGGTGAAAAAAGGACTTTTTTGGTGTAAATAATGTATTTTTTTACAACAAAATGCTGAATATATACATTTTCCAGTTGAAAAAAGGACTTTTTTGATGTAATTAGTGTATTTTTTTGCAACAAAACGCTGAATATTTACATTTTCCAGGTGAAAAAAGGACTTTTTTGGTGTAAATAATGTATTTTCTTACAACAAAATGCTGAATATATACATTTTCCAAGTCAAAAAAGGACTTTTTTGATGTAATTAGTGTATTTTTTACAACAAAATGCTGAATATATACATTTTCCAGGTGAAAAAAAGGACTTTTTTGATGTAATTAGTGTACTTTTTTACAACAAAATGCTGAATATATACATTTTCCAGGTGAAAAAAGGACTTTTTTGGTGTAAATAATGTATTTTTTACAACAAAAATGCTGAATATATACTTTTTCCAGGTGAAAAAAGGACTTTTTTGGTGTAATTAGTGTGTTTTTTACAACAAAATGCTGAATATATACATTTTCAATGTAAAACAAGGACTTTTTGGGTGTAATTAGTGTAGTTTTTACAACAAAATGTTGAATATTTACATTTTTCCAGCTGTAAAAAAAGAACTTTTTTGGTGTAACTAGTGTATTTTTTACAACATATTTATAAAGCAAGTATTTTTTTTTTTGTTTTAGATAGATGAAAGAAAATCAAAAGCACTTGGTGAAAATAATGCTCAAGAAAGAACAAGTTGAACAATGTAACTTGGTGAGTTATTTCCCTTTTCTAATAATGTAAACTATCCAATGTAACTAGAACTATAATTCAAATTCATGTAATTATTTTACATTTTTGCTTAATCATTCTATACTAATGCATAATTTTTTTATTTTAGTTCATTACGAAATTAAAAGCACATAGAACAGAAGTCTTCCTTCCTAAGATATAACATCAATACATCAAAGACATCATTGTAAAGGAACAAACTATGCATTAACTGTTATTACTTTGTATTTATTACAAGTTGTAGTGCTTTGTATTACTTAGTATTTACTGACTCTAGCTATATTATATGGGGAGATTTTCCATACTTATTATGTAATAAATGTATATAATCATATAATGATTCATTTTTAATCAATGTATTTATTCAATTTAGATATATCTCCTCTCTCCTCTCTCTCTCTATGTAGATATAAATATACCCATAAATATGTACATAATTGACCATATATACATTAATGTATAGAAAACTAAAAGATCTCTCTCTCCTCCCTCTCTTTCTCTCTCTCAAGATACCATATGTGTGTGTGTGTGTGTGTGTGTGTGTGTGTGTGTGTGTGTGTGTGTGTGTGTGTGTGTGTGTGTGTGTGTGTGTGTGTGTGTGTGTGTATGTATGCATTGATTGTCATTACAAGTTGTAGTGCTTTGTATTACTTAGTATTTACTGACTCTAGCTATATTATATAGGAAGACTTCCCCTACTTATTATGTAATCAATGTATATAATCATATAACGTTTCATTTTTGATCAATATATTTATTCAATGTAGATAAAACTCCTCTTTCCTCTCTCTCTCTCCTCTCTGTCTTTTCTCTCTCCTCTCTCTCAAGATACCATATGAGTTCGAATTATGTAAAAAACTTATCAAAACTTAAATGCTGTACATTCAGAATCTATATGCCGTATAGGTTCAAATTAAGTAAAAAAATAATCAAAACTCAAATGCTACTTAAATGCCACTCAAATGCCACTCAAATGCCCCTCAAAAGAAATACAATATAAACTCGGCGAATTCATTCAACGCCATAACCCATTGCATTCACCCCGAAGTGTAATCCACAAAAAAACACTTGGTAGGGAGATCTGCTCATATATTAGTACTAATATCCTTATATAATACAGTCTAACTTTCGCGCAAAGAAAACTTTTTTTGTCAAGCAAAAATCCTTATATAATTACAGTGTAACTTTAGGCGAAGAAAAATGTATTTGTTGCAAAAAAATGCTTACGTATATGATATAGTCTAATTTTTGCATGAAGAGAAAGGTTTTGTCGCAAACAGGTCTTTGTATAATATAGTCAGATTTTCGCCTGAAGAAACAGTAGTATACAACTTTTTTTGCAAGGATTCCCATTGGCTGTGAGGATATGTCAGTTGATACAATTTTAGCTAATTAAGAGCCACCGTTTTCAGACAGAAAGCATTCACTCCAGCAACAGTGATTAAGGAGCACCACCTACTGCAGTTACTAGGACTTTCAGCAATAAGGTAATTGAAGAAGCGTCTCTAGGGTTTTTACCAGGAAAGAAATAGTGACTATTCGAGGAAATTTTTCGATTCCATTTTAAAAACAGATTCCTATGCAAAGCAAGGGCACCGGCTTTACCAGAAATGTCATCCATCAAATCATCCATTATCAACCATCTGTTTTTTCCGTCTTCGGGAAAACTTGCTGTTATATATCTATCATTCCCACATGAAATATCACTCCAGTTACATCGTCAAAACCTTTTTTGATAGGCTCCATAGCAGTAATGTATTTCTACTGGTGGAGGATAATCTATAGTCTGACTAGCTTCAAATATTCGTAAAGTTGCTTGCGTTTTTTTGTGAACCAGCCGGACCCGCAATCATCGTCGTAAAAGGGAATCGCGTCCTCGCGTCAAATCCTTCAGCATTACTATCTATGATAAACTAGATATTTGTCATCTACCTAGAGTTTTATTTACGATTCAGTCGGGTTTTCATGGTAGATGGTGCTAACAAAAAGGCACTGAGAACCTGGAGAACCTTATTTTCATTTGACTCTATGACGGAGATCTGCTCCTACTTTACTACTGATAATAAAATAATGGATCGAATGAGGAGTGAAAAATAAGACGAAGGAGACAAAAGATAAGTTATGAATGAGTTAAGAGATTGACAATCATGCGATGAAAGTTTCAGAGTTCTTGAAACAAGTTTGACAGCAGTTGAGATAGAGAGCGAAGGTAAATTGCAGCATTGATTGCATTTTGAAAAATAAAAATGATTTCGAACTTTGTTATTTCCATTCATCCTCTAACAACACAACTGTGTATCTGAGAGCTCATTTGGTGGATTCTAAAGGACAAGTTGCTGAGTTTTTGCCAATGTTGCTCAGATCGATCACAGTGCAAATAGTTTAAGATGGAGACCCAATATGACTTGCAGATGGATGTTGATCACAAACGTAACGTTGTACTTCTACAAGTTGCCGGGTACCCAACAAGTCAGAAAACTACTCATTCTCAACGACATACGCACATGAACCTGGTTACAAAACAACAATGGTGAACAAATCAGTGAAAGTCTTTGAATTTTTTTAGAAGAGAGCTCAAGAACTTCTCACAAACATTCATCTGCAAACCCTCGTTTTTGCAATATTGGAAATTCATAAAGCATCCTTACCTCAAACCAACTTGTACATGGCCCATTTAGGAGTCACGGTGAGGAAGGAATCAAAAAATAGCATTTGCTAGAATTGGAAAGAGTGTTTTTGGATTAAGATGACTGATTCGCTTTACATGAAGACAAAACTCCAACTGTCATTTGGAATTCTAATGCTAGATACGAAGAAAAGCTGTATCTGAACCTTTGCCACCAACACTTCAGCCTCATAACAAGCTTGGATGAATATGTCACTTGTACAATGCGTTCCAATTGTTTGAAAGGATTCGGCAATATGAAACGCCACACTTGTTCGACTCCAGACACAACGACTTTGGGGTTTCAATGAGGCAAATATAAACCTACCGTCACATTTTTCGACAACATGAAGGCGGGATTCAGAATAATCGTTAATGCAAATGACCCATTGAGATATTAAACGTTTTCGGCTAAGTTCGCATAAAGAACTATGTGATTTTTTAAGTGTTCTTGAAATGGATGCACCGGAAGCTGGCAAAACACGTAGCTGTGCAGAAAAACAGAATTCTTGGAGTAATCTTCTCTTACCACAATCATGCGTCGTACAGGTTAAAAATAGAAAAAATAATTTTAACAAAATAATATTTATCATTACAAACATAATAAACAATTATTTTTACTAAGAAAATGAAAACAACTAAATAATTACTCTTAGCACCGCTAATATATTGTTATTGTTACTCAAAGATCTTTGACGTGATAAATTTTTATAACTATTATGTCCTTGCAACAAGGATTATCGCTTGCATGATGGCAACTCGTCGTTTTGGTTCCTGTATCCAAACCGGAGACATCGATTACCATAAAACGGTTCTGTTTTTAATTGGTAAGCATAAATATAGACAAGACAACTCCTAATTTGCAATCCAGATTTGTTTGTAACTATCATCTTCGCCTTGAATTTATTGCGAGACAACAGCGTGAAAAAACTTCATTATGTACTTGCAAAGACAAAATAAATTCACCAATTTGGCACAATAGTACTTTTGCGCAAACTTAGTCAAAAAACACTTATATCCGTATTTTTTTACTTACAATATCGAGTGTTTAGTGCCCAAATGTGAGGATAATAGTGATACGGGCACCATCTTTTATAATAGCGACCATAAATTTTGGGTGTTTTTTGTTTGTTTTAATGCACCTGGTTTTGAGACACTACAATGAATAATCAATGATGCTGATGATCAGAAATGGATTAAAAAGTATATTTGACACCTGGAAAGCATCATTGCGAAAGCATGTGCTGGTGAGGACAAAATTATCTTTGATCATTGAATGAGTAGAAGACGAAATATATCAATTGGGAAATCCAAACAAAAATATTTCGAACAATCTTCTCTCAAACAGAAACCGCTTGAACAAAAATTGGTGTCGCTAGAGTCTTGGATGAACTCAAAGTGTATGAAGTGAGTTAGTATTCTAGGATTCAGTTTGCAGAGCTGCGCCATGAATGTGATGAAAGGAATTTTGGTAGAACATTTGAAAGACGTTTCAGACAAAGGTTTTAATTTTGTAGCAAAGAAAGAAAAAATATGCCTGTGATTGGTACAGGGTCTTTTTTGTTTTTGGATTGTGCAAACTTTGTCGCACCCAGATAAAGCTATGAATCATCTCTCAAAGAGCACAAACGCAAAGCGACACAAACTTTTTTCTTGACAAAATGAGGAAAGAATTAAGCCAACTGCAACTAATGCATCTACCACAGAGACAAGCTTTTTACGGCTCGTTCAATCCAAAGCACTGGTGAAGAAGAGTATGCAATTTGCCTAAAGGAGAACATGGAGAAGATGCAACAACTTAGATGTAATACCTTTTGTTCAAGCTTCGGAAAAAAAAGAAGGAATCTACAGATAACACGGGATCGACATTTTGATAGATGGTAGACCCATGCCTGGTTTAGAAACTCCCTGGATGTTTGAAAAAGCTCTTCAACCATTACCTCCTCAGTTTTCTTCCTCTTTGGATTCCAGACAACTTGTTGAATCTTTTCAACAGACTCTTCCATTTTTTCTGATTGACAAACTCAATGTAAATCTTTGCTACTTCAAGAAAGAAAACATCATAGGTGGACCTACCTGGGTGGTGCATAGATATCAGAATAAAGATTAAACAAGAATTCGGGAACAATGGCTCGGAAAATAAATGAAAAAGTGTGATAAAATCTGCGAAGTTGATGCTAATGCTCTCTACCTGTGGCATATGATACAGTTGATGCCTACTGGATGTCCTTGAAGAAGAAAGTTGGAGAGTTCCTTTGTTGCTGATCTGGTTAAATCTAGCAAGTCAAAAGATTTTGAGTTAGAAACTGAATTGCCTTTTAGCTCCATGGAAGTTTCTGGTATGGACACAATTTCTTGTTCAAAAACATTAGACTTCAGGAGTTTCGTCCTACTAGACAAAAGTCAACCATAGGGTTGTACAGAGAGAGATTGAAAAATGAATAGTATCTCCAAGCCTTAGGCTACGCAGTCATCTCGATTTGGGAGTGTGATTGGTCGACTCATATAAGAACTCTCAGAAACCAACAAAAGCTTGTGGATACATTTTACTAGTTTATCACAAAAAGTTGATAAAAAACTGTAGCAGGATGAGGTAGTAGAGAGAGTTCGGTCGGAAGACGTCTTTGGATTCAGCGAATGCAATATCGAAGTCCCCAAAGGCATCCAAGAAAATGTTTCTGAAATGCCTCTAATTTTTAAAGACATGTTGAGTAGAAAGCACTTGAGCCATGAGATCAAAGAACTTGCCGAGTTCAAAAGATTTCTAACAATTCCCCTCATAGATCGCGAGTTGGAAGCATATTTGGAAACTAGATATTGCTTATGAGTCTGTTGCTAAAGTGTTACTTGAAACATGAAATGAAAATCACCAAAGTTTGCCAGTTGATAGAAGACGTCGCTAGAAAGGTTTTGGAGACTTTTAGAATGTCGGTTTCGGATGCTAGGAGATTGAGAGATAGGGATACTAGTCGAGCATTGCTCGCCACTGTCAATAAATTGGTAGGAAATGCTGCCAATGGAAGAAAAATCACCGACAAAGAAAAACATACAGAGGTGCTAGAGAAGCGTCATTCCACATCAGAGCCAGCAAATCTGTTTCTATAGACAAGATGTCACAAGATTACTACAAAATTATAAGCGCCAAAAGAATGGTATGATCTAAACCCTAATTCGAATCAATATAAAAAACTATTAATTTTAAATTTTATCCTAGTAATCATTATACTAATCTTTTTTAGTTAAACATGAATGTTTTAGTGCACTTGGGTTTCTTGGTACTACAATATGTTGAACTGAGTATGTTGCATTTTTACTACGACTTCATGGACAGATAAGCAATATAAATTTTTCCTGTATTAACTTAACAGGTATTGTATACAGTAGGCATGATAAACAAATCCTAACTAACTTGTACATCAATGAAAGTTATTTCAAATAAACAGAGATGGAAACTGATAGCGCAAACCTGGCTTTGAATGGATCTCTAAAAACATTAGTCAAACCACACACAAAAAGAGAGTTTTGCCCTTATTACATCGATTTGTTTCCATATCCTTACTGCGATAGACATACGGCTCAGTTTTTGAGGGTTAAAACAATGCGAATGAAATGAATAGTTGTAGGATTGCTGGGAGAAAGTGCTAAAGCATAGCAGAACAAAACTCCTGGCTTGTTCAAAGAAGATTTCACGATAGATGGATACATTGCGCTCAACTCCAAATCCCACTATTGCTAAGTGAAAAATAAAATGAATTTAGCTCAAAAAACTTAAACAAGAGAAGTAACTAGTTGAAAAAAACAGCTATCCAAACGCTTTGATGACAAGGAATTCATTTAAAGGAAGTAATCAGGGATTTGTAATGAAAGATGGAAAGATGTGGACTGATGGGAAAATAAAACAAGGGCTGAGATATTTCTATGATGAAACACGAGTATGCTCTGACGGTGTGTCAACCAAACCTACTAGCGCACAGGAAAATACAAATGTCACACTTTATCTAAATCTTCATCTCTCTCAAATTAGTAAATGCATACATATTTTTGTTTATTATAACAATGATAAGTCAATTTATATAAGCAAAACTTGGAATTTACAACAAATATTTCAAACATTTCACATATTGTATTTTATCTTTTATATTATACTGTGGTGGATTTTTATGACCACTATCTATGCGCAAGGTCCCCCTGACAACTGCTGGGTGTCATATATGCCTCAACTGAGTCTGGCACAGCCAGAAAACAAGCAAGTGAGCCGGTAGAAGCACTACCGGCCCTGCAGCATGCACTACCGGCCCTGCAGCATTCACTGCCGGCCCTGCAGTGTACACTACCGGCCCTGCAGTGTCACTACCGGCCCTATACCGGGTCAGTGAGGAAAGAAGGCTATAACCTGTGAGCCCAAAATGGTACAGAAGATGCAGGAGCCCAACTTCACAGCTTACCTACCCCCAGAATGACCAAAGGCAGGGAACACAAGCCGTAAGTGCCAGGAACTCGAGCTACCTGTTGCACCATCATGAATCAGCATTATTGACTGATAAGCTCCCCCCTCACTTCTGGGCGCCTTGTAAATTTAACCCTGTACTAGCCAATACTACCTTGTGTTATTTATATCTCATGTTTCTTTTAGTGCAATTACTTCCTGTCACTGCTGATTTGTTGTCCCCTATTTGGGAATAAGTTTTCTCATACTCTGCCTATAAAAGGCAGAGACTGCTCACTATTCATTGTATTGTATTGGTATTCTGTTTGTGAGTGTACCAAGTAGCATTATACATTACTGTTATTATACTTCGCTGGGTTGTGATTGTATAATAAACTATGATATACTATTGAGACATTGAGTTGTGCGTTTGAGCCATGGGCTCTGAAAACAGTTGTGGAGTCGGTATACTCCTTTGTTTGGAAGTTGACCTCCAGAGTGAGGTGTTGTTGGTGGAAATTTGGTCAGCCCCCCAAAATCCACTACAATACTACACATGAATTAGACTTAAGAAAACTTGCAACTGAGTTATGGAAATCAAAACAATGAAAACAAGTAAAATTAAACAGGCATCCAAAGCGAAAAGAAAAAAATTGCAATAAACCTCAGATGTAATCTCATAAAATACTATTGAGAACCTGTCGACAGGGATTTACACTGGAGGAAAGCTTCAAGCAGAACCAGGCAAATTTCACAAAAAAACTTTTTAGGATTAACATAAATATCTGACAGGTCCGTGCAACATTATCAACTATAATCAGCATCACATATCAAACAACCATTCAACAGGTCTACCTATCAATATGACACATTTGTAAACAAAATATATGTCAACGTTGCGCAGGCTCCTATTAAAAACCAATTTACACAAGCTATATGAGAACACCGCCAATAAACTTGATATGTCTGACAGGTCTGTTACCTTATGGAGATCTGCCTACTAAAAAAATTGATGCGGAAAAAATCCAATGGCCAGTGACATAAAGAGATTACAAGCTCTAGTCGGTATCTATGTTTAAACAGAGGGCTAAATTGAGCCGCACCTACTGGTAATAGAACAGCCTGAAACCTAATACACCCCACCCATCCTCAACTTATTACATATCTCCAACCCAAACACTCAAGAGGTTTTTAGGATTAATAGTTATATGCATAGATCTGCTCCTATCACACTGCTTGTGTGAACTCTTTTATTATGGGTGGAAGAGTAACGGGCCAGGTAGTCGATAGGAAAAAGACAACTTGAGATGTAAGTTAATTTTTCTTAAAAATGTGGTTCTATTGATCCAGGGCGTGTGAGTGAGCTTTTGATGGGGCTAAGGTGCATTTAGGTGGGGCCATGGGGTAAAAAAAGATGTGGGGCATAAAAGTTGAGATATGAGTATTGATGTTGGGATGGTCACAGTAGTTAAAAATATCAGCAAGGGTGAAAAATGTATGAGCTCAAATAGTTGAATGAATTGATTTCAAAACTTGTTATAATCACTTTTACTGCTATTGTTTTGTAAATCAAACTATCCGAAAAGAACTTTGGCAATTTTTTTGGGAGAAAACCGGAAACCGCTTTTTCTTTGACCCAGTCAGTGAGGTATTTTTTACTTTACCCCGAATTTTGTCTCAACAGGCATGTTGATGTTGACGAGCTTATCAAACCAGAACGTAACCAAATGTTTGTAAACAGCATCGGGTAATCCAATTTATGATTTCATTCCAATTACACCATCATGCGTCACTACGTAGTTTATAAAAAATATCAGAGCTTTACCTTTCTTAATGGTTTCAAGCAGATTGTTTGTTGAACCAAAAGCACGTTCTATTGCTTTCATCAGTGGCTGCCTACCCTTCAGCGCTTGTTTCAAAGTCATCATGAAATATGCACACTCTTTGTATTTGTTGTAATGTTGTGCAACTTGGCTATCAGTGGCTATGGCTTGTAGCTCAACATCGGCATCAACAGTAGTTAGCTCTACAAAATTTTATGTTAGCTCAGTTGCAGCGATAATGTTGTAAAGAGAATTAGCTGGTTCACAAAAGCAATAGCTGTAGCTGTTGCTTCGTTCTAGCTTATTTCCGATAGAATTCCGCCACGCTGATTGAAAACTACATATTATATTTTAATTAAAACTATTTCATGTCATTTGACTGATAATATTTGAAAAATCAAGTGGTTGCCAGAATTTTTGATTGATAATGAAAGTTTTGTTTCTTTTTTAAACTAATTATTATAATATAAACAGTTAACGAATCATCCAATGAAGAAACTGACCTTTTAATGTTGACATAAAACTGCAAAACTGTAAAAATCCTGTTTGTGATTGGGCCTGAGAATTGAAAAAAAGTTTTTTATATATGACATTGATATTGTGGTAAATTTTTTATTTTTATTTTTTTTTTTTTTTTGGGGGGGGGGGGGCCTAAAACCACTAGTCGAGTGCCTGTAGTCTAACAAACTCCTACTTCGCCGTCACATAGAAGCCGGTGGCACCAGTTGCTGTTCTCCTAGAGGTAACAACAGGTCGGTATACACCAAATCAGAAGTGAAGGAGTATACTCAACTCCACAACTAGTACAGAGCCCTATGATCAGATCCATAACTCAGAGCCTTGGAGTAATATGCATTTATTCTTCTCCCAAGCATACGAGTAGGTAAAAGTCACAATACAAGACTACATTACTGACTGACTAGATATGGTGCAGGATCTGCCTTTATAGGCAGAGAACAGCAAGCAAAATAAGACAGCAACCAATAGCACAAAAGTAAAACATATCAGAATGAATAGACAAGCATATATAAATAGTCAACAGATGAGGTAAAGTATATGGGCTAAAAGGTAAGTGGCGCCCAGAAATTGTAGCAGGAGCTATTGACTTCTTAGACAATCACAGACGCTTTTACTTCCTGTGTTAAGTGTCTTAGGCTTTGTAGGCTCAGTCCCTTGACTTTCTTCGTGAGCGCGGGTAGGTATCTGGAGGATTTGCCTTTCTGCTGTTTCTAAGGTTATCTTCAGGTCTCAGGCTATGGTGACTCACTTCCTGCCGGCCCGGTATGGCACGCACAGAGTTGGTGATGAGTCATGCAGGGTCGGTATGGCTCCAATGCAGGGTAAATGCCTGATCGATGCAGGGTCGATCAGTTCGGTGTATTTAATTATTATTTTTCTGGCCATCCAATGGCTATATAGTGATGCCAGAACAAGTACTAACACATCTGTTACATGTATGTGACATAAAAATCCACGGCAATATTAAAATGGTGAGCACAAGAAGCAACTTTTTTAGTAATGTATAGACAAGAATATTGTCTGAAAGCAAACGCAACTGTTGATATTATTGATCCTGTTTTTAGTGAGGTTTGAACCATATTGCAAGCTGGTGATAAGCTGCTGACAACATTTATGTTTCATTAATCACTGCATACCATTTTGTGAACTGTTGAGAAAACTGTAGATAAGTTGTTGGTGTAAAAAACCTCAACAGCTGTGATCAGTGAGGTTTCTCGCCAGGGTGAAACTGAAGTGTGGGCTTTATTAACTCTTTAACACTGCCATGTTTCCAGGAAACCGCAAAAAAGTGTTAAATATAGCATGTGCATAAAAACCGCAATTGTAATAGTTTTGAGGCTGATGCTGTTGTATTTCCAATTTAGCCTAAAAAATCCATTGTGTTATGCCACGACCTAATTAAAATTCATCGGTTTGAACTCTCAGCAAGTCGGGATTTTTCTAAGCATTTATAGTCTCTCTGGACCACAGGGTTGTTGGTACTGCATTGACGGGCATGTGACCATAAGTTGCTCCTGTTCTCCATCGCACAATTTGTTGTTGTATTTGCTTACCCTCACATTTATTATAAACTCAATCTCACAAAAAGCTTGATGACACATTGATAGGCACAACAAAGTTTGTAAGTTAGTCGGTTGCCTATGTCTAGAAAGTTGTTAATTGGCAATCATAATTTAATCTCCAACGAATTTTTTTAATAAAAGTTTTCAGTATAATTTTCCAAGAAAGCACCCATAGCTAATTATATGTATGCTAATGTTATTTGACAATGCGAAGGTTTTTTCTATTGTTGATTTCAAACAAAAACTAGATTATTTTTTATTTAAATGAGATATTTGAAGCAAAATATAATATAGTGTCAAAGATTTTAAGCTATTTTAATGGCCCATATTTTGATTACCCCACCATACCTTTTCGCCATTCCGGTGGTAGGTGCAGAACAAACTGTTCATGAACTTTGATCTCATGCATTCTTTTGTGTATCTCATCACTGTAAGGGCCGTGTTGCCATGGAAGAACCTGTTGCAGATATTCAAAGAAATCTTCAGCTTTTGCTTGCAGACGGCGAAAGTCCCCTAGAGTGCATTTTCCTTCACAAATACTCTTCATCAAGTTACAGGTGGCCGACCTTATGCTTTGGATGATGTTAGTAATTGCTGGTATCATGGCATGTTTATCTAAAATTACCAACTAAGTATATTCACTATTAAGCTGATGAATCATGAAAATAAACAACAGTTGCATAAAATTAGTTAGTGGTTTTTTAGTCAATAGATTATTGGGGATAAATCTCCTTAGCTCCCCTAATACAACTATCAATTCCTCACTTATTAGACACTATTTCAGGCATGAAGCAACAATCTCGTTTCTTTCTCTTGTCCTCACAAGTAAGTTAACATTGGTAATTGAGCTGATTGAGCAGACATTGTTCCCTAGCTACTGACCAATGTGATAGAGCTCGCCGTTCCGACAACTACAGTTACTTCAAGTACAATGATATTTTGTATTGCTTGCAACAAAGAAAAATGCAAAGTACTACAAATGTTTTAAGTAGTGTTGGATAACGAGTTTGTGTGTTATAGGAAGTTCAAGGTTATAGCATAGGTTCTATCGGCATTGGCTTAACAAGGAATACGGGTGCACGCACACGGTTACGGGAACTTAGGCTAATTGGATAAGAGCTGAATAGCGGTCTTCTTGAGTTGATAGTTGATGGTGAGTAGACGTGTTTTGCTTGTGTCTTACCTGTCTCTTCGTACCCTTCATCTAACATGGCGCAGTCGGCATAGAACTTGGTGATATTGTGTTATTTGTGTGTTATTGGGATTATTTATTGGTACAAGGGAGGTGTTTGTGAGGCTTTTGGTGCCGTGTGGGCACTAAAAGAGAGAGGTGTAGAGGTGCTAGGGCCGCGTGGGTCCTCCGTGGTGTGTGTGGTGATAGAGGTGTGTGTAGGGTAGAGGTGTTGGGTGTTTCAGAGCTGTGTGAGCTCTCCGTGTTCGGTGTTTAGGTGTTTAAAGGGATATTGGTGCAGTGTTAATTATTTTTGGTGAAGTGGTGATTTGGTGTTGTTGTTAATTATTTACTGGGATAAAGGTACAGTGTTTATACGTGGTGTTAAGTATTTATTTGTTGTGGCGTAGTGGTTGATTATTTACCGGGATAAGGGTACAGTGGAGTTATTACGTGACATTGAGGAATATTATTGTGTTGCATTTAATTGTGCATTGGTGGATAAGGGAACAGTGGATATATTTTGGGATATTGTGAATTGTTGTGTTGTGCATTGGCTATTACTGTGGTGGAGAGGTGCTACTGTATTGATACAATCATACAGATATTGTGGGGTGTTTACGGTGTTAATTAATTAGAACAGGGATGAATAGGAGACTTGACTTGTCGTCATTTCCGAAGCTAAGGTTAGCGGGTAGCAATGTGTCTGAGGAATTCAACAATTGGTTGACTCAGTATAAGGTGTCTGCTGAGGTAGCAGCTTTAACTTTGGGTACCGAGAAGGTGGAAATTCATGGAGATGAGGTTGTTGTAGATGTGTTTAGGGGTAGAACTAAACTACTAGCCTTGTTAAGTGCTATAGGTAGTGATGGTATAGGGGTATTGCAGTCACTGGGATTTGATTTAAATGACCAAACTGATGGTGGGTTTGATAGGGCTATAGATTTGTTAAAAGGCCACTACGACCGTAGTGAAAGTGTCTATGTTAAGACAATGAGGTTTGTGACAGTGTCACAGGCTTGTGGGGAAGATGAAAGGGAATATTTGCTCAGAGTTGAGAAATTAAGTAGGGAGATGGATTTTGGGCATAACAATGATGAGTTGAGGCAACGCTTCTCCGTTGCTTTAGCTGTTAATGGTTTAAGGGATTCATCTGTGCGTAAATTGCTTATGCAAGAGACCACACTTAGCTGGAGAGATTTAGGTATTAAGTTGGCAGCCAGGCAGTTGGCTATTGCTTCAGAAGAAATTCTGAATGCCTCTAGGACTGGCCATTCGGTATATGAGGTAGCCAAGTATAGACAGGGAGGTCCACGGGAGGAGGTGGATAACAAAGTTACATACCGTTCAAGGGACAGTACTAGGTCTGGTGATGGTAATGTGGAAAAGGGCTCCTATTCCCGCGGCCATAGAAGCCGCAGCCCAGGGGCGAAGAGTAGCGAGTATAGAGGGTATCATGACCATAAGGGAGATGGGCATTATAAGAGTAGGTATGGTGCGGAGTCTTATAGACACCGCAGCCCGGAGGGCAGTTATTCTCCTAGGTACGAGGCGACATCCTATGGACGCCATAGCCCGGATAACTGGCATTCTCCTAGGTATGAGGCGACGTCCCATGGACATCGTAGCCCAGATAGTAGGTACTCTCCTCGATCACCTCGAGGTTCACCTACATCGGGTAGAAGGCCTGGAAGGTTTAGCTCCCCAACTGGCGGGGACAACTGTTTCCAGTGTGGTAGGAGGGGACATCAAGTCCGTCATTGCCCGGATGTAAGGTGTTTCCGGTGTAATCTGAGAGGCCATACCTCTAGGGATTGCAACAATAGGTGGGAAGGTGACAATATCAGGTCACAGCACAGAGATAGTAGTGGTAATGAAGGTTCTCCACGTAAAGTGAGATTTGTGAACAATGTTGTTGGCGATACTGGTATCAGGAAATGTAGCATCAAACACTTTGTCAAAGTAAATGGTAAAGAGGTAGAGTTTGTATTAGACACTGGAGCTGAAGTGTCTGTGGTAACTGAGGATACTGGCAGGTTTCTGAATTTGAGATTAAGTAACCCTGTTAATGATCTCATCGGGGTTGATGGTTCCAGGCTGAATGTTAGCGGGAAGTCAAATGTTTGTATTAATGACTTTCCCAGATCTATAGTGACGTCAGTTTATGTTGTAAAAGGGTCCTCTGTGAACCTGTTAGGTATCGAGGATATCAGAAAACTCAAACTGTTGACCAACAGTGATGAGTTACGAGTTGAAGGCGAGTGTATGCAAGGTGTATGGGAATGCAAAGGTACTGCTGTTATAAAGGACACAGTGGAGCACATGAGAACGCCCATATCTTGTGGTGGTGGCAATGCCCCACCAATGCAGATGGCACAGAAAGCTTCTGCTGGTACCACTGCAAAAGCTAGAGCCACTTCAGGGTGCGCTACAGCTGGTGCTAGGGGATACAGCAGTGTGGTGAAAGGTAGACAGGTACAGGGTGAGAGCGAGGCGTCTGGTAGCAGATTGTCCGAGTTCTTGGTGAGTGAAGGTGTTTTGGGTGATGAGGACTATGCTAGTAGACGTGCGCGTCTTGAGGCTGAGAGGAGAGAGGCTGAAAGGGTGTGTCGTATGTTGATGCAGAGGTATGAGCAGGGTGTGAGGGAGCTCGAGGAAGAGCAGGAATATACCTTGGTGATAAGGCAGGCTGTGGCCAAAATGAGGAAGTTGAGGTCTGGGGCTGGTAGCAAAGTCCCATCGGCGGTGGTGTGTAACACCCCGTCGAGTTCCACTGTGAAAGCAGTGCCCGCACCTAGTGCGGAAGGCTCTAGCGCCCAGAGGGAGGAGTCCAAGACCCCCTCGGGCTCTCAGAGCAGTGCCAGTTGGGTGCACGAGGTAGAAAGGGTGACCGGTGGCAACACCAGTGTCAAGGTAGAGAAGGATGCGGTTAGGGAAGATACCAAGGAGGTTGACCCTGGTACAAGACTTCAAAGGGAAGATACTGGGCAGAGAATTGCTCTGGTTGACCCGACAGGAAGTGTAGTACAGGAGCAGTCGGGGTCGACTGTTCCAACGGATAAGGGAATTAATGGTGAACCCCTTTGGGTTGAGTTGGTGTCGAGGGATGTGTTTCGACAGGGTGTTGGAGGTACAGAGAGTCCAGAGGACGATCTGGTGGAAGTTGCTAATGGTTTAGAGAAGGCAGACTGAGAGCTGTGGGGTTGATGAGGTAACGAGGGACAGGTATTGAGGTAAAAGTATTAATAAGTTATGTATATGTTACAGGTAATCATCTCAGGTATGTCTGGTGTGTGGCTTTGTTTTCACCCCTGGTATTTAGGCTTGATGTATGATTTACGGCTAGTGCTTCAGCTAACCATGATTAGTTAGGCTTGATCGCACGCAACCGGTAATTGGTTCCATGGTATGTCAGCTTGATCGCTCACTGGGTTTATCAAAGGGGGGGCATGTTGGATAACGAGTTTGTGTGTTATAGGAAGTTCAAGGTTATAGCATAGGTTCTATCGGCATTGGCTTAACAAGGAATACGGGTGCACGCACACGGTTACGGGAACTTAGGCTAATTGGATAAGAGCTGAATAGCGGTCTTCTTGAGTTGATAGTTGATGGTGAGTAGACGTGTTTTGCTTGTGTCTTACCTGTCTCTTCGTACCCTTCATCTAACAAGTAGGTTCCTGTCCAACTAACTTGTCTCTGACAGCGCCAGCTGTTTGGCCTTTCACACCAAATGGTGAATGGATAACTCGCAGACAGGAAATCATAATGCAAGTTGAATATAGATAGCTAAGAACATTTAGCACAATTGCTCACATACATTGTCACATGGTGGCTAGTTTAATGAGCATCGAGCTCCAATGGGTAAAGCTTGGTCTTTTATCCAATGGCTGACTGTGGTGGCTTGAGGACCTAGTATTTATATATATATTAATCATGATGCATATGGATACCAGGCCTTACTCATTGGCTCCTTCTCCAGTTTGCTCTCGACCGTACTTAGCCAACTCTGGAGCAATACACAAAGCTAGCGAGCATGCGAAGATTCCAGAAAAACAAGGTGGACTTGTATGCATACTTCTCTGCTCCCTAGTGAGGCCCAAGATGACTGTGATATATGAGGTGAAATATGAGCTACTATGTCAGGTGTAGGTTCGAGCAGCATGTTACTTTCTTCCTGGTCTTTTTCTCTCCAATCACCAAAATTTTGTTCCATAATCATCCTTAAGAAAAGAGCTCAAATCGAAAGCTCCATTCTACCACGGCATTCATTGTTTTCTCTCTTGAGAAGCATTCAGGGGTGTGCTTTTTGCTTCTCTACTACCTAGATCATCCACAATGTTAGTGGATGTCAATTAAAAGGAATTTCTCAATAAATTTTCATTATTCTTTTTAGGTTTTCAGGTTGCTGAAGCACGTTTTCCCGTTCCCACATTACAATAAGTGTTTACACAATGACTTGCTTTTTCAAGTAGCATATTAGGTTGCATTTAAACCATTTTTTCAAGAGTTTTGCAGCATTAAATTTGTGTTAATTCCCAAGAACTTTTTTGCACGAAAAATTATTTTTTTCTATTGCATTTGAAGTTTTTTAGATAACCATAAAGAGGAAGTAATTGTACAACCTTGAATAATTCATTTCATCAATTAAACCTTGTGAGGGGCATGTTGAAATTTATAAAAATTATAGAATGCACTTCGCAGGGAGCATTAGCAAACATGCCTTGATTATCCTTAGAGAGAGAAACAAGAAAACATACATTATACTGATTTTTAGTTTGAAGGCTATAGAGTAGCAAAAAAACTGGCAAATATTTATCATTGGCAACCAGAAGTTGATCAGAAATTGTAAAGATTTGAAAAATCCCATTTGGTTGGTATTTCTGTTGATAAATGTTATTCGCATTGTTATGTAGAAATTCTACAATGCTCCACTAACACAATAAATTATTGTGAATGTGGAAACTTGCTGACTCAAGCTCTGAATAATAATCTTCTCTCCTCAGGAGCCTCCATTGAGTTAGCAGGAATAGCCCTGGAGCTGACTGAACAGCAAAACTACTTTTGCCATTAACAACTATAGTGCAGCCCTTTGCTAAGAAATTTCAGTGCTTCTAGTAAAATTAATGATATCAGAAAAACAAAGACTGTATCATAGGTAGCTATATGTATGTTGAGCTTGGTTTATATGAGGCAAATAATTTAGTAGACTCTACCAGTAGGGTTCCCACTACCGTCCACTAACGAACAGACGTTCACAACGCACAACTCGTGGCATAACCAAACAACACCTATCTCCAAGAGGTAACGAGAGTCAATCAGACCTGCAGGGTACAATGGAAAGGTTGCTCACAATTTCACAACTAATGAGCCCACGGTTCAGGCAAACTACACAGAGTTTAAGTAATAAACATGTTTATAGTCCACATATCCACGCTTTAGCGAGGCAATCGCCTAGAGAAATTAACAGCAGCAGCAGTAAGTGGCATTGGTCATACAGAGAGCCAGGCTTTCATAGGCTGGTTGGCAGGAAGTTGATTACATCATCATGCTATGACTAACAAACGTTACAGGAAGTGCAGTGAACCAATCAACACAATACAACACAACAGCTTGTATAATAGTCCGCAAGATTAAGTATATATGTTGCCTAGTGGAAAGGTTAACGAACTACCGGTAAAACTCATAGTATTTAGCTGCCTCAGGACTATGATTGGTGAGATTTAAAGGTAAATAGGTCCCAGATCTGTCCTCCTGGAGTAACTTTGCTATGGCGGCCATATTGTTACCGACCTGGTATAGCATGGTAAGGCCAATGAGGGTCCATGCAGGGCTGGCAAAGGTCACTGTACGCCGGTATTGAAACCTGCAGGGCCAGTGACGGTTTCTGCAGTGCCAGTATTGAAAGTTGCAGAGATGGTATCGAAAGCTGCAGGGCCAGTATGGCAACTGGACGAGTGGCATGGCAATTACCTCTTCTTCTGTAGTGGTGACACACTGGGCCAACACTTTACGAGGCCTGTCCCACTCAAATCATCAATCAGAGTCACTTCTGCAATAATGTGTGTGGGCAGAGCATGTGTGTCACTAAAATTAGCAAACAAGTTACAAATGCTTCCTATTGTGGGAGATTTGTGTAGAACCAGTGACCCCACAGCCACTTCCCCCCTCAGCCCCCTAACCTGCACCCCTTGCCACCCCTGAAAGAGTGTAAAAGAACCCCTTCCCCTTGACTAAAGGTACCCCTAAATGTCAGAAGTTAAGTAAATCATCTATTCATCATGAATGTTCAGGATACAGGCTATACCGAGTGAGCCTGTGATAAATGGCTGCCTATACCGAGTGAACCTGTGATAAATGGGTGCCTATACCCAGTAAGCCTGTGATAAATGGCTGCCTATACCGAGTGAGCCTGTGATAAATGGCCGCCTGTGTGAGTCATACGGGGATGAATGGCCGCCAAAGAGAAGCCTGAGGTGATGATAAACATAGGAGCCTGCTAAAGCCATACATGGAGATGAGAGCACTGGAGCATAAAACAGGCTTGTACCATGTTTGCACTACTCTAATTGATTAACTTTGTATATTTTTTGTATCGTTGGAAACAATTGGCTATTATATTATAATACTTTGTGAGATTGGCTCGCCCTAATAAGGGAGCGTGCCTTCCTGATCTCTTCCTATAAAAAAAATTGCTGAAGATCAGGAAGGCAGAAGTTTTGTGGATTGCTGAGAGTACTTGTGGATTGCTTAGAGTACTTATGTATTGCTAAATAGAATGTTTCTAATAAATAATTATTAAGAGAAATCCTTGTATCGTTGTCTGGACGTGGTCTTTGCACCAGTTGCTGAAGTCAGTAGTAGATGAATTCCGTTGTGTCAGTGGTGTAAGCAGAAAAACACTACACTATGATAAAAGCCTCTTTTCAACGCTGTAAGCTTGGTGCCGTGCATATATTAAGCAAAAATATGTATTTTTCATTAGAATATAGAGTAATCTGTTGGAGAATCAGGCTCTCAGGGGAGATGGCAGTTAGATAGCATTTTCTTGTCAACTGTTGAGTTTTTGATTGACAGATGGAGAGTATTTCAACATGAACTAAGGTTAATAGACTGGTGGTGAAGACAGAAGTTACTGCAAGATCCATTCGTTAGCATAACAACCCAATAGTAATAGTAAAACGTGAAGGCAATTAGCAGTAACCTTTGCAAATTGGTAAACACCAACTTGTATCATTAGACGTTGAACTAAAGCTGTCAAAATACACAGACAAAAAACAATCGGAAAAACTTTGGACAGCACACTTTTACATTTGCAAGTTTCTATCAAAAGACAACAGACACTGGGGAAGCACAGTGGGAAAAACACCAGTGCAAGTGTCTTATGGTGTTCTGTATTATGCTGAGCAGAGATTTCTGCAAGAGTAACAGAAAAATTTGTCACAAAACCAGTACTACCAGAGTAGAAGGTGTGCAGGTGTCATGTGACACTGTTAATAATGTAAAAGTAAAAATGGGTTAGCCAATTATTACTCAAATGTATCTCATGAACCTTTGCGGTAGTTGCTTCTTGTGACCGAAGCAACACCGAAATGAACATTACGGGATGGGCCTGGGTCTTTGACTGGTATTTCGTTTCTAAAAACAAACCAACTTGTTAATGGTTCAAAGGGTTTCACGCAAAGTACTCAAAGATACTTACCCGCAAATGCATTGATATCTATGAACTCCTGGTGGTTTTCTAGCATCTTCAGTGTTACCTCAAGATTAGTCCCCATCGCACATTCCGTCCAACCTTCTATGATGTGAAGTTCAATGGATGGAATCAGTTTCTTCACAGCAGATTTATACTGCAAACAAACAAAAAAAACCTCTAAACAAACTCTTGGGCAGTGTCGAGTGGGTAAAATAAAAGAAAATAACACTGGCAGAAACTCCAAACTTATTTTAGAGTTTGTTTACCAAACATATTGAGCGGATTTACATGTGAGTAAAATGTGTTTTCAGATGCCGCAAAATGCTTATTCGACATTTGAATCTGAAGCCAATTAAAAAAATAGAATACAGAACTGATTTCGCACCTTCTTCCAGCGTTGCCCTGTTAGCATATAACCTGCACAGGCATAAGAATACTCTTGTCCATTGGTTTCTTTTATGCTATCAGCAACTTTTCTTTCCTCTACCTAGATGCATATATTGAACACTGCACTGCATTAAATGCAATTAACTGTTGTTTTTTATATCTCTATTGCTTGAAATAAAATTAACCATCTGTTATTGAGACTAACCCCATGCGGGAAGCAAGCATTATTTTTTGTTTACAAGACAATTATATACAAAGTCAAATTTCAGTTTTAAAGCTTTCAAATTGAACGTTATAACATGAAAATTAAGTTTAACAAGCCTCATTTTAACTTCAGTGTTCTCTTAAGCTGACAATATTAAAAAACTTTGCTAAATTTTTTCGCGTTGCATAATGATATCCGGTTACAATTATAACATCAAACTACCAAACAAATATTCAACCAGATTTTTTAGGTTTACATTACATTTAAAAAGAACAAATACATGGTCAATAATTAAACAGGAATCTAAAACCGGGAAAACATTTTCAGAAAAAAGTTTCACTCCAATAAATAAAAACATATAGTCAATTGTGCAATATAAGAGGATTAATTCGAAAAATATAGCATTTAGAGAGAGAAGTACGACATGTTTATTTCGAATAACTCACATGACAAATCTTTTCTCATTGACGCATTCATGACCTTGTTTGCTTATTTTTATTTTCATTGATTTAATTTTTTCCTCTAACAGTTATTCACATAATTTTAAAATCAATCTAAGCAAAGCTTTGTTCTACAATCACAGCCAACACCACAATTTGTAACTTCATCTATCAAACTACTTTTGACATTTCCAAGACAATAGTAAAACTGAGTAGCAAGTACCAAGCGCTGCAAGATCTTCGAGAAATCTTTTTGAGAATATAATTCTAAAAACTATATCAGAGTGGAATCTTTTGGAAATGCAAGTTGCAAAAACTTGTCATTTGCCCACAACAGCGCAAAGAACTTTTATCAATAGCAAAACTGTTTGTTCATAATCCACAGGTTTTATTTACAAATTACGGAATTTTTTTATTTTCATTTATTGTTTATTACGGTGACCAATTTCAGGCAAACTCAAACCAAGCAAAGCTTATGATCAAAATGAAACCGTAATCAATTTTTTATAAATGGATTATCCAGGCCCAGCGCCTCGACTAGCTGCAGTGCTACTGCGTACGTGGGCCTCATCTTCAAGCTTTATTCTTTTTCCTTGTTGAAAATTTTTTTTTCACTTTCTAATTTGTTGTTCTTTGCAATCCATTTGTTTTGTTTTGTGATGAAATAAACACACACACGCGCACACGCACGCGCGCATCTACGCATGCACACACACACACACACATGCTGAATACCTGATTTAATATTGCAGAAAAACGCTTCTTCCATTCAGCATTCCAAATTGTCTGCAGCCGACTATCCCTTTGAAAGACTTGTGACAACTTGTCCCACATCTATGTAAATAAAGGCATCAACTATGTACTCACTCATTTTGCCACCACTAAAACGACTTTCTCAATCATCTACTTTTCCTTTCAGTTTAGTGTAGTTATCTACTCCAGGCTGTAGCAACATGCTATGAAAATGATCTCATGACCTCAAAAATCTGTGGTGGGATTTTAGCTCCACAAGACAAAGCATAGTTACAATAGACATTCTTCATTGTGCAAACTATATGAGAGGTATAATAATGTAGAGATTTTCAGCATACTTTGTGTACTCTATTAGGGCAAGGAATAGTTGCAATGTACTGTGGGAAAACTAATTCAATTGAAAGTAACACTAATTATTTTACTTTGTAAATTAGACAGATTTTTAGGGCACTCGACCCAGACTCTACTCAGACTTGACTTAGACATACCAAAGGCTTGTCCAGGTTCGACCTAGACCCGAGTTTTACTCAACTTATAGTGACTTTCAATGACGCGACGCCGTATCGCCACGGGTTTTCCCCTCTTGGAAATGGGTATATTGCTACTTCAGTGATATGAGACAGTTGCCTTTGAAGATCACTTATATTAATTAAAAATGATGCAGAATTAGTGATCACAAATATATTTATGTGTTTTATTTTATATTATATGTTTTTTTCCCTATTTTAGATATTGATAATGATAAAAAGTAAATAATAATAAATAATCAATTGGCCGTGGTTAAAAAATAATAAAAATAAATAACTATTTTAAGTTTAATAAATAATGTAGTGGATTTTGGGGGGGCCGACCAAACGTCCACCAACAACGCCTCACTCTAGAGGTCAACTTCCAACAGAGGAGTATGCCAACTCCACAACTGTTACCGGAGCCCACGGCTCAAACGTACAACTCAATGACTTGTTGAGTAAACCATACTTTATTACACAGCGTAACCAGCAATGTATAATAAGGGTAAATGTATCATGCTACTTGGCTTAAGCACAGGTAGAATCCCAATACAATACAAGGAGTGAAGTGAGATGTTCTGCCTTTTATAGGCAGAGCATAATTAAAACATATGCCCAAACAAGGGGCAACAAATCAGTGATGGCAGGAAGTGTTTACTCTAATCAGATCATAAGATATAAATATGCAATACAGTCATTGGCTAATATGAGGTTAAATATGAAGGGCGCCCAGAAGTAGGGGGCGGAGCTTCTCAGTCAATCTTGCTTACTCATGGTGGTGCAATGAGTAGCCCTGGTTCTTGGTCCTTATGGCTTGTGGTCCTTGGCTTTTGTCTTGTTTGAGGACAGCTATGTTGCAGAGTCGGGCTCCTGCACCTTTGGTAGTAATTTCGGTCCTCAGGCTATTGTAGAACTTTGCTCACCGACCCGGTATAGGTACGGTAATGGCACTGCAGGGCCGGTAGTACATGCTGCAGGGCCGGCAGGGTGTGCTGCAGGGCCGGTGGTACCTCTGCAGGGCAGGCAGTGAATGCTGCAGGGCAGGCAGTGAATGCTGCAGGGCCGGTAGGGTTTCTACCGGCTGACTTACTTATGTTCTGGCTGTGCCAGGCTCTATTTAGGCTTGCCTGACACTCAACAGTTGTCAGGGGGACCTTGCGCAGTGGTAGTAGACATAAAATTCCACCACAATAAATTACACATTAGCCAAGCACTGCTGCTTCAAAATTTTATCTGTGGAGTATGTAGCATTAGATGAAACAAACACAAGAAAATCATTTAAAACCAATTGTTCGTGGAAAAAATTTTCCTTCATACAGTAGTTTCACTCATTGACTCATTAGCTCAAAGTCGCGTTGACTCGCTAATTAGGGTTCATGACCTTTGGGTAAACTGTATTGCTGGCTTATGGAAAAGCATGATGGTTTATCGCTATTGAGAAGCACTGAGCCATGACACCATAATGTCGCGCTACATGGAAAGTTAGTATTAGACTCGACCTAGGCTTGATATGGACTCAGTCTAACAAACAGATGTAGCCAATCAACCACGCAACAATGGTAAAGCATAATCATATTTATATTTCTATGCAAACAAAATATAAAAAAGTACAAGCGAGGTATGTTCACAAGCATAGCAAAATAATAATTGACTCCAGTAAGCATTGGCCTCATACTTATGGAGTTCAGGGGTAGTCGAAGTTATTTTCTATATTGGTTTTATCAAAGCAACCTGAATTTTATAGTCGACATCTTTCTCTCAAATAAGTTGGCTTGTAAAGGGTGTTTTACATTTAGCTGCAGGGTACAGTCAAATCCCAGTATTTTATGCACATCAACTTCGTTGGAGGTTGTCCTTCCACAAAATAAACATGCCATGCCACAATAATTCCTTTTACATGTCTTAGCATTAATTGCAGTATTGTTTATATTATGCCATTCTTTGCCTGCAACACTTTTTAAAAGCTTTCTCTAATTTTACTCCTGCGGTTAACGGTGAAAAACTAATGCCAGTATTAAACCTTTCTGTAGCTCTGGCTCACTGGCAATCTCAAAGACAGAAATCAAGGCAGATACCATTATAATTAGAAGAATCTGCACTTCATTTTTCTGTTAATACTCCGCGGTTTCCACCAGCAATATGTCCTTCACACAAAATCTGATGAAAACTTAACTAGATGGGGAGTCATTGAATTTTATATTCAACAAAGTAAGCACATGATGAAGTTAAAGTATACATAAAACAATGCAAGCAACACTCTCAATAGCAGTTCAAACGACCTAAGTAGTTGAAATCATTCTTCAATTCTGTTTCTAGGAAAGTATCAAAGTCTAAAAACTGAAAATTTACGTTAAAGTTTTTTGAAGAATTGGATTTGCTTGTTCTTTGTGGGCAAACTATTTTTAAAGAGGCAAGAGAGGACAGCTCCTGGTTTTAGGCAGTTTTCCTTACTTTTAATAAGTGTCTGAATGGAGAGAGGGTAGCTTAGGAAAAGGTAGATTGTTTATAGGTTCTTCAAGGGTAAGTCGGATAAATTTAACATCTGGGGTTGGTTTTCAAGTAAAATATTTCTGTTAATCTTGTAGCAAACACAGCAATGGGTTGTGATTGCTTTTGAATTTGAATGTAACACCATATATAATTGAAAGTTGATTGAAATAGACTTTATCAAATGAAACAACTGATTTTCAAAAAATAGTTTGAACCATGTTGGATCATTCAAATAAAATATGGAAGAAACTAATTGGATTCATATTGCACCCAGGAGATATGTAGCACCACTTGCATCATTTTGCTTGGAAAGTTTAAAAAAATGTAACAGCTACTTCAACAAAGCTACAAATAGCATTCTAACTTACCTCAAGAGTTTTAGATATATCTGGCTTCCATCCACCTGCAAGTTGAAAAGAACATACTGACTAGTTAATGTTCTGCCGAATGAAGAGATTTCCCGTACTAACTTGTTATATCTCTTTAGTGATAAAGGATTTAATTGTTCATTTCAGTCATCTCAAATATTATTATATATTTTCTTTTTTTATGCAAAACCAATCACTACGTACAAAAAACAATCAAAAGTTAGTTGAGTTACAGCCAAGTTATCCTACCACAAATCTATTTTCCCTTTCATATTATAGAACCTCGAATCAGCCTGTTTCATATACACACTTACAATAAACTAATTTTTTTAATTGATGATCAAATCATTATCAAGAGGATGAACATACAATATGATTCATAAGAATAATAGAAATACTCAAAACTAGTCTCTGGTTCGATGGTGTGTCATGAAGTTGTCTGCTATTTAAATCTAAAGTCTTACTAATGTGGGATAGCAAGGCTCCCAAAGAATCTTTGGTTGGATGATCCTCCACAAACTTCCAAAGTGCAGTCATCGTCCAGTTTATTACAGAAGAAGTTTCTGCGGGGTTGGTAGAACTTGCTTGATATTGTGACAGCAACAGCATACAGAGATGCAAAACATCCTCAATGCTGGTCCATTTTACAAACGTCGCTCTATTCAACTCTATTGATGTACTTCGTAGCAGTTTGTCAATGAACCAGGGAATTCTGGGCTGGCGAATTCCCACTTGGCTGAAAAACAGAAATGTTACGAAGCCATGCATCAAGAGCAGCATTTATAAGTTTCATCATTGATTTTCAAAATGAAACAATTGATTAAGCAACATTGTACTCAGTTTTAATGATCTATTAATATCCAGAACTCTAAATGCAAGACTTCAATGATGTTTCCACGTTTTGTGATAGATTTTGGTAGGATTCCTTAGATTTTTTGCTTCTCTATTGACATAGTTCCACCCCTTTGCGCTTATTCACTCAATTCTCTGCATTCTCATCTACACTTAACCTGCACGACTTTTTATTCATCCCTCTTCCCTTCTCCCATACCCCACACATTCTACTTTGACTCGAAACTAACATCCCTTTCACCAAAAGCCTCACAGAAAGCACAAACCCACAAACTAAATAAGCCATATCTCTTGTCCTTGTTTGAACTCAGTTCCAGTGTTGGTCAGCACATTTAGTCTGGAGAACGAACCAAAGATTTTTTCAATATCAATTAATATGGTTGCAGCCTGAACATCTATTGATTGGCTAAGGTTAAGGGACTGCCGTATCAGTGAATTTTTGGTTCAATTCATTGATGAAAACAGTGAGAAATGTAATATTGTTTTGTATTTTAGTTGAATGTATTTTGGAGCATCAGCAATCTGTTTTTATTCAACCCGAGAGAAGCTTCTGACTGCAAACTATCAGTCAGCCAGATATGCTTGGTGCTAGCACAGGGTACGGAGGTGAACTCGTCACCTACTACAAGTACTGTAGCATTACTAATAGCTCAGGGTACTACATAGTATGCATAGTCATGGATGGTCTCTTAGGCCAGCATCAAAATGGGCCCCAAAGCCTTCTATCTAAAGACAGAATAAGGGTATTGCGGGACACTTAACTGAAACTTCCCAACCAAAAATTAGGCTGCCCAAGGACTGAGGACTTTGGAAGTGAGTCAGAAGCCAGCTTACTGAATGGTTGGTTATTGACTTTATACTTCACCTTTAGGGATTTAACCTTGTGTTCGTGGTATAATTATTCGTGTTTATATTCATTGTGGTCTATGGTCAAGTAATTCTATCTGCTCACATGATTCGATGTGCCTTGAATTAGGGCAGCAACTTCCAGTAAAACAGCCTATAAAAGGCGATACTTTACTGCATCACTTCTCTTTTGCATACTCTTTCATTTGTGCTACTTGGAATACTACTGTTGTTGATTGCCTCCCTAGAAAGTAACATTCGGTGCATTTGTGAAAGTATGGTGTTCATTACATTAAAACTCTGACTATTGCATTTAACCTTTGGGCTTTCTTTGTTTTAGAGCTGCTAATCAAATTCGCTATGTTTTATCTGAAGCAATGCCAGCAAAGTATCACCTCTGGAGAAAGATAGCCAGGTCAAGAGTGACACGTGGAAGAATTACTGGGATCTGCCAGCAAACTAGGAGCTTGAGGACAATACTTTTGTTTAGCAGAAGGTAGTTGGATGGATCAATGCCTTACAATAACATCTTGTGGCAGCACAGGGCATTTAACCGGAATACCTAGAGAGAAATGTGATCGTTTACCTGAGTGGAGAGTTTTGAGCAGCTCGCAAAATTTTCAAAATGTCTTTAATTGATTCCTTCTTTCCCTGTCAACATACGACATGAAAATAAAAAGAACTTGTACATATTAGGTACTTTGTTTTGGTGACTGTAAAATCATTTTTCTCGCCATAGCAACAAAGCATTAATGATTTTTTCAGAAAACACTGTTGTAAATAAGCTATCAGATGTGTTGCAAAAAACTGGCTCATTTTACATCAAACCAACGTTTCGCATGGCTTAGATAAAACCAAAGGCTTGGTTATATCTAAACCATGCTATTTTTTACACTTTAAAAACATAATTTTTCAAATATTGAATGATGTAGCGAATGCATGGACTCTTATTGTTTCAGGTACTTGCCAACTGACAAATTGCATTTATAAAAGTTTCTGTGATCATAGGTATGAATTTTCTCCCAGCCAGTGCAAAGGTATAAGTTTATGCTCAAAGATCTAGCTTAAGTATGAATCGATGAGCCTACTCGTTTATAATTGGATCAAACTAGGTTGCCTTCCAACATGCAAGTAAGAGCTTTAAGTTTTCTGCATAAGTTATATGCTTGATAGGTGGTGAAAGACCCCTTATATTCTTACAGATGATTTTAGAAAGTATAATGGATGCTAGTAGGTGTGCTAGCACAAACAAGTAATTACACAGCAAAACAATAGTTTCAAATTTACCAAAATGCTCCAATTTGAATCAAATAATTGCCTAGGTTATTTCATGTATACGGCCAGATTGAGCAATAGAGATTGCAATCATTACATGAGCAGATATACCAATCGGTGTTGGAATTGGGTGTTGTTGAAGAATATTCTTTATTTTGAAAGGATTTTTGCCGAAGCACATATTTAAATACGGTATGCAGACTGCCAAAGTGCTTAAGTAAAATAATTATTGATAAACTGTCGTAGATTTTGGTGACAAGTCAATATTTCCTCCCTTCCCTGTTAGTTACCACTCTGCCCCCCATCCCTGACACCCCCCATTATCTCTAACTACTTACCCACTCACTCCCCTTCCTAGCCTGCCTTTACACTCCTTGATTTGTTAAAACATTTATATCTTTCCCTTTTATTATTAGGTGTCTTCCCCTGTCAGTTTGAACTCATAGACATTAATTCAATTTGATTGGTAGTTTTCGGCAGTAATGACCATACCCTTGCATACGCTAACATAGCGAGTATACTGGCTCTGTATAGTAATCAACTCAGCTGAGCAATGAAGAATAGGAATAACTATTCTCATCTACATTATGAGACCAAGGACAATACTTACTGCAGGAGCTTATACTAAGGAAGTCTGACTGCATAATAAGGAACTCAAGCTTCCCCTGACTGTGATTGGATGCTGACCAATTAAACTGTAGCTATACCTTGTGTATTGTTTATGGTTGGGTAGTATTGTTTGTATCATATGATGTATTGCATATTGATGGTGTATTGATTATATTATCTTATGTAGTTGGCTCGTGCTAATAAGCTAACTCCAGTTCCTCTTGCTTTTGTATAAAAGGAGCAACCCCCAATTTTTGGGCGGAAGTATTTTGGATTATTGTATTTTTACTAGTATTATTGTGAAACAAATGTTGTGTAATAATGAAACGGTATATCATATCAAAGCTATGTCCTATATTAGTCTGAGTAGTAGACTCTACACTGGTCTCTGGTGTCCGTTGCGAAGAGTGAGCTGAAATGGAGCCAATGGGTAAAGTGTTGGAGGGTACCCCGTGAGAGAGTATGTATTTGTTGTTAGTGCATTGTTGTGTTAACAGTGGTGTGGCAAAAAGCCAGTACAGACCTATCTGTAATTATAAATCGGTTTTACTTTTTTTTAGCCCACAAACCCTTTCATAGATTTCCATCACTCTACCGAGACAAACGATGCTCCACACGCCCTTCAAGGTTTTACTGCTAGCTCACACAAGTATTCTGTATTAAATATTGGGGAGCCAAATTAAACCGTTTGTCATCCACCAGAAAGCATTCACCATCAACCCAAGCAGTGTCATTAATCAAACCAATCCTTTTTTGGTCAATTTCCAACAATCAAACTTTGACCAACTCCCATACCTTTCAAAAGGAGTCACAGGAAAACCAATACTCCACTCCTGGTGATGAACTGGTATCTCTTGAAAAACAACTTAAAAATTCTTAAAATTAAGGACAAGATCTGGAATGTGTCTCACAGCCTATGTCTTCCACTGTAGACTTCGAGAAACTCTCATCTGGAATCATCCAACTTTAACGAAACTTCTCTGCTGTCACCAGTGAAGAAGTTTGTGGAAATTAGTAGCTTGCCTCCAGCAAAGCCAGCTGTGTTTTCTGGGGACCCCTTGGAATATCCATGTTGGAATCACCCTTTGATCTTCTTGTTGAAAACAAAGATATTCCAGCAGCTCAAAAGTTTTCAAGCCTGTGAAGCTATTTGTCCAGGAATGTTCTGAAATGTATTGAAAGGTGCATACTCTTTAACACCAAATATGCATATGATGAGGCTAGAAAGGTACTTGAGGAAGTTTTTGAGGGTTCTTCAGAATTTGCTGATTCTTTCAGACACAAGCTTGAAAGATGGCTAGAAATTGAAGACATTAATCTAGAGGGTTAAAGGGAATATGGAGACTTTTTAAGTTAGTGCAATCTAGCTATGGCAAAGAAACCTTGACAGTCTCAACGACGTCAGGGATCTGAAACTATTGGCAGGTTGCTTACCGGCAAAATTGCCAACTATATGGAGCCGGGAAGCTGGGCTGCGGGAATTGCGAGAGAAGAGAAACCCAGTTTTTTTCTGAATACACAATATTTTTGATGACCGAGGTATTACCAGAGTGTGATATGACAACCTCAAATAACGCTTCTGCAGACAAAAGGAAAGAACTTACGAGGCAGATGTGCACAATGCGCACCAGGTTGACAGTTGCATTAACCACAGAGGTCAACCCAGTAAAATTTTTATTTGGTCCACTTCCTCGGCACTGTGACTACTGTAAGGTTACTCAATCACACAATACAACCAATCGCAGACAAGTATCGAAAATAAAGTATGAAGATCACCAGAGTTTTATAAAGACAGAAAACCTCTGTTTCAGCTGCCTGGAAAATGATCATGGGTCATATAATTGTCCAAATGACATCAAATGTCAATACAGAAGCTGTGGTGGGAAATCCCCCTCCCCCCACCTGATGCTATCCACACAGAAGAGGACAAAGTAATAACCGGCAACCACAAATAAAAAACCCAGCGTTTCTCAAACAACGCAAAGAAATGACATTGAGGTCTCTTATTCAGCCAAAATCAGTTCCATTGATGCGGATTATTTTGGTCAGCTCAGTAACTGTGTGCTTACATCCACAATTGTTTCGGTTTTTATTTCGTAGAAAAAATGGTGAGAATGAGATTCTTAATTTGGCCTTGATTTATAGCATGGCCGACATCAATAATTCATCAAGATGTATGTGACTGCCTATCCACTGCAAAGAAAACGAAAAATCTGAGAATTTTGACAATTAATTTGTTGAGCAAGGTTTCATAATGGGAAAAACATTAGCAACTTGTAGGTCTGGGCATTATAGCTCTAATTTCAGATAGTGTATGAATTTCCAACTTTCTATGCACAAAAGGAAATCCCAGCCAATAGAGAGCATATTCCTACACCAGCTACATCTCTCTTGTGGGATCACCTGGCCCAGATTAAAGATAATGTGCCACCCCTTCAAAATTTTTAAATTGGACTGATCATTGGATATAACTGCTCAGCAGCTTCTGTAGCTTTGAAAATCATCAGAGAACTGAACGATATTTCCTTGCCATATGCTGTGCAGACCGTATCGGGTTGGTCTGCAGTTGAAGGATATGATAACTCTGGCCATACTCACATGCTGCACAGGATATCGACACGGAAACTCTGCAGCAATGATATATTAAAATGCTTGGACGAAGACCTTGCAATAGCCAATGACGGCCTTCATATGTCACAAAATTATCTTCTATTCCTTGAAAAAGTGAGAAAGTCAGTAACGATCACGAAAGATGGGTATTACTCAATGCACTACTTTTTAAGTGCACGGGTTCTTTGCCTGAAAACTGGTCAAATGTAATGAAAAGATTCAAAAGTATAGAGAAAAAACTGCATGCCAATCTAGAGTTTCATAAAAAAGTAGAGGGCATTCATGAATGACCTTCTGGGCAAAGGTAAAGTCGAGATATTGAGGGAACCAGGTTCAGAGAGCTGGTACGTTCCCCACTTTGGATTTTGGGACCTTAGGAAGCCTGATAAACTCAAAGTGGTTGTCGATTGCAGTGCCTCTTTCCATAATCACTTATTGAACAAGCATCAGATGCAAGGACCTGATCTAAATAATAATTGAAAGGGCCTACTTTATCGGTTGTGAAAGCAGAAAGTTGCTGTGATATCAAGAAAATGTTCCATGGGTTCAGATTTTCTGAGGGAGACAGGAAATATTTAATGTTCCTTGGTGTGATGCAAACTCTGACCACAATGTAGACCACCAAACGAATGTGCACCTGTTTAGTGCAGTACCATCACCAAACTGTGCAATTTATGGGCTCAAAATAATTGCCAGTGACTGCGAATCACAGTTTCCTTTGGCTGCTGCATTCGTGAAAGATAATTTCTATGTAAATGATGGTTTGGCCCGTGTGGGAACTCCACAGGAAGCTTTACAGTTAATGACAGGCTGCAAAAAGATGTTATTGGTGGAAAACATAGTACTGCATAGAGTCTTTTCATACAATGACAAGGTTGCCAAAGCACTTGGTTTTGAACTCCCTGCAACCAAGGTCATTGTGGCTGAGCAGAAATTGGAGGGTGTCTTAGGGATGACAGGAGAGATGTGTTTAGGTCTTCAGAGATGAATTTCAAGACACGCTCTAGAAGAGCTGTTTTGTCTGCAGTGGGTTCACTATCTGATTGTTTGATGTTCCACAAAGCATATAATTTGAACAAAAAACCTTTTTTCGTCCCTCTGCTACGGCAAAAAAGGTTGAGATGATCCTTTGAGCCCTGAACAACAGAACTCATGGAGCCACTGGGTATCCGGTCTTGTGAGTCTCAATGATCTTCAGATTGACAGGTATTTCTTTGGAATCACCTTTGGCCCTACATGCATAGTTGAACTTCATGGGTTTAGCGTAGCAAGCACATTTGCTTATGGAGTGTGTGCATAACTTTGGCTGATCAATTTTGGAAATGGTGAGGCTTCGGTTAGCTTGGTGATTGGAAAGTACAAAATGGCACTAAAAAAAGGAAAATATAACTATGATTCCCAGGTTGGAATTACAGGCGGCAACACTTGCAACTAAGGTGGGAGTGTTCTAGCAGAAAAAGTTGGAGTATCAAAACTTGGCGTGCCATTACTGGACTGACTCACAGACAGTACCGGGACATATACCAAAATAGCAAAGCGTTTCACTTGTTAGTATGCAACAGGATGCAGCAAGTTTGGCATTCTTTCCATCCAAAGAACTGGAGATACATGTCTTATTTGAAGAATCCAGCTAGTAGCTTCAAAAGGTTCGAAAATTGACAATATTCCAGCTACCTGGCTTGAAGGGCCCAGTTTCTCATGGAGCCCTGATTTTTTTCCAACAGATTTGCCAGTAAAACACAGCTTGTCAACCCCAATGATTGGAAAAATAAAGAAGGTTTATGTTAATGCAACTTTCCATCACATGTATACAGACATTTTAAGCAGCCCTTTGGTGCACGGTTCATGAGAAAAAATGACAGGTTACAAGCAGAGAGAAAGCAGGTGGAGACTTTTTCGGGATAGATTGGTGAGGAAAGTACAGATAACTACTGGGAAACACCCGATACTAGGGTGGCTGTTCACAAGCTCATTCTGTTTGTAGCTGTAGACCTTTCTCTCAACAGTGAGATATGATGAAATTCCCAAGACGTTTTCAGCAGGGTGTAGCTGTGAGTGTTGTGCACCCTCTGGGGAGATCCATGCTTGAGCCACTTATTGTATCTAATTTCATCGCTATCTTACCATTCCTCCTATTTAATTTAGCTTGTGCTTAGCTTTATACTTAATCCAGTTGAGAGTGTATTAAGGCTAACAATGAAGGTTTGGCCATGCAGTACAGCAGTTGCATCAGGTCTGTTATTGTGTCTCGGGTGTGCCTTAGTAAGATCAAAGGTAATTCTTACTTGTTATTTTTACTTATGTTTGCTTGTTTATATTTGGTGATCAAGTAAATGACTGGGTTTCATTGACTTGTCGTTTGTTATTCGTACTTTTTGTACCCTATGTTATAGTTCCACGCTGTTCAACTGGCAAATATGACCCTTCAGCTGTTTGAAATTACTAGCTTTGATACCCTGGGATTATATAGATAAAACTAAAATAGTATTGGTAAGGACAGATTTTTATGGAGCGTTTCTCATCAAACACAGGTTAAAATACATTTTATCTATTTTTAATCTAGACGTACAACAACCAGAGAAAAATCATATAAGCTTGTGTGCCATGAGTTTATCTATCAGACGTAGTTAGTCAAACGTTTTAGACACCTGATGACCATTTTATTATTTGGGATGGACAGTTTCGGTTGCTTGTAGCTAGTCACTGGTTTCAAATATTTTTCGTGTTTTTTTTTATATAGACAAATCTTGTAATGTCAAAATTACATTGTTAATTTGATGGACCTTAAAAACCATTCCTTACTGAAAATACTTTAAATAATTTTTTATGTAAAATTCCTCACAACTTAGTTTAAATATTTGATCATAAAATTTACAAGTTGACAAGAAACTTTAAAACTTCATGGAGTGAACTTCATTCATATATTTTACCCAATAGAAGTCCGAGTTGCGGTTCTCATGTTTTATGCATCTGTACAAAATTGCATCCAATCTATATTCACAAGTTTGTAGGCTGGTTTCGGCAAGAAATGTCTCAAATTCTTCATCAGTCTTCATTCTCATGATGGAATAACTAAGAAGAAGGTCATCTCTTAAGTATGGTACCAGAGTCTTCCAGGTGCCATCACTCATATGCCTGAAAGTATGTATGATGCTTTAACCAAGATATTTTGACACGCTTATCTACATTTATTCTTACAATTATTTACTATAAGAATATATAATTTAAACTTTGCGACATGTATGTATAAGCTATTTTTAAATGAGCCCTTAAAAAATAGTGTGAAGTACTTTTCCACAGCTCCACCAATTTAACTGTTGTGCACTATTGCTGTATCACAAGGCTTGGTAGTTATTGGTTGTTGTTAGTTTTTATTCTCATCATGAATTTTGACAAAAAGAAAACACTGAAAATGTGAGCAGTGATGAGGGTCCCTGTGTGCAGTAGCATAGCTAATTGAGACTCTTGACCCAGTTAACAGCTACAAAGCAATGTGCAGAAACAAAAAGCCACTACATGGAATCAAGCAGGTGTTGCCTTGAGGCTGCTTTGAATCTTGATGTTGAGGCCATCAACCACAGCATCACAGGCAGTAAGTTACATACTTCATCGAATTGGTAGGCTATCAGTCTTTGATCACATGCAGAAGAGGAGACCACCAAGTCCAAAACAACTGCCTACACTTTCAAGTAAGCTAGAATATATCTTGTTCTTTCTAGAACTCGCAGCATTGTCAGCTGTCACAGAAAGCTAGGAACTTGAAAACCATCGATTCGGGGCTTTTCATACACTATGTACCCCTCAGGATCCATAAAAATGTACTGACATAAGTTTTTGTTGTGAATTAGTGTGGTAAAGATAGATTTCTGGAATTCATGCAATGTTTCAACACTTCTTTTGTTGTTCAACTAATGGAAGAGAGTTGCATTCCATTTTGATCATTCTCAAAAGGTAATGAAGGCCCTGATAAACCTGTAGAGGGAAGGTCCTCTCTGTATTAAAGGAAAGGGTGGTATCTTTGATGATTTAGACCTTGGTGAATATTGCTCGAGCCTCTTCGCCAATATCTTGCAGTTCCTTTTTGTTAACATTGTTCTTGGATTCGTGTTGTCCTCAGTTAGTTGGCTAACCACAAAGACAACCTTTGTCTTTTAATTTATGAGCCGGATAGATCCAAAAAAGTATGTGCCCGTTCGGTAAAAAGCCATTGTAGCCATTTTCATACAGTGTGGCTTTAGTAGCTGTGAGCGGTTAATGTGAAACTTGTTGGAAAAGCAGTCTGGTGGTCCATACTTTGTTGATAACCATCAACCTTTTTTGCGCCTTCCTAAAGTTTCAGGCAAACAGTAGCTGGCTTGATATGAGCATTTTAATTGGAACAGGTGAGCATCAATGGGTCAATCAGATGTTATATGGGTTTTAGAAGTCCTTTTGCTTTGATCAAGAGGGTTTGATGACTGAGCATTCTGATCATCTTTTGAATGTTCTAGGGTAGGCTAGTCAAGGTGTAGCAACCAGAATGGTTGGATATGACAAATTAAGCAGCAAAGAAATGGTGACCTCACGACTATCGAAGTCTTCGACCCCAGTTCTTTACAGAAGGCTTTCTTACTGGTATATGCTGTTCTAGTCAGTATAGTAATTTTCTATACTTCCTCGGTGCCCTATTTCGATCAAATGTTGGAACAATTATTGCTGGCTTGACCCAGTTTCCATTACCGATTCTTTTAGCAATTGCGTAACCCATGTAGCACTCTTACCCTCCACTGTTTCATTATCCAAGTGCATTACAGTTCTAGCAATCGAGTAAGTAGGATCAAGATTAAAGAGTGTGCCAGTCTACCTCTTATCATGTTTCTTGATCTGTTTCGTCGTTAATTTTATGGGGTCATCAGCAAAATAAATTGGATTTTAGACCATATGTACAAGAGGTGGTGTACGAATGGTGAAATTTTGTGATGAACTCTCTATCTTCTTACCTCTCTCACTCTCTTCATCCACCATCATGTCCTTGGATGGCTTATCTCAAGAAGTGGCTGAAATGTGTAAGAGCTTAATAACCAGTTTTTACTGCCTCCTCCAATATAGCAAGTTGGGCTGGTAGTAAATGTCACTAGTGATAATCGTTTCTCATAAAGAAACTAAACCTGTCCTGCACCATTATTTTTAAATTTGTACTAGTTGATTAAATTGATCTGATTGTTTTTCCAAACCTTTTCAGTAAAACTTAAAAAAGTTGGCAAGTTTAGTCCTGGAATAAATTCTAGTAATACCAAAATAGGTTTCAGTGCAGATACTGGTTGCATTTCTTTGAGTCAGCCGCAGTCATCCGCATTTCCATATAGAGATTTACTTGAGTGGTGGTTAGGTGACACCATCCCTCTGTCACTGGCTTTTAGCCACTTCTGAGAAGTCTTTAAGACAAACTACTTCACATCTCCTGATATTGGATATTTTCAAGGGTACGAGGGCAAGAAGTCACACAATGCCTTGAATAGCTTCAATTGAGTACTTGGCGGCATTGTTTCCGGTATTTCAGCTGGTGGCTCCCAGCACTCCTAGCCTGTTATGCCTTATCTGAACCAGGTTTTTTCTTTAGCATGCTATACAAGTTCAATATAATAGTAGATAATTGGGTTAAGGGTATCCAGAGTTAGGGTAGGGTTTTCAAGTGTATACGAGCATTTATCACCAAGGGAGAAGTCAGTCAACAATGTAGAAGTCGTCTTCGAACTATGTTCCTTTCTTAGTCTGTTTGATCTTCCTGCTTCATGTGAAAGATCTTTTTTAACACCTTCACTTAAGCAGCTATAATCAACTAAAAAGCTGTTTTATGAGGTCCACTAGCTGCCAAAAATTAAGTATTCTCTCCTAATGTATTGTGAAGGTTTTTACCAACACCGTTACTGAACACTATTACAGAGGTTTCGCCGACAGCTTGATGCTCACTGCTGCATAGTATAAGCACTGTTTGACAGTGTTGAAGCAAAAGTTTGGTTCGGGTTCTATCAGCAATTATCAGAATTGTAGCTGATAAGATCAGTTTTAATGACTCCACAAGTATATTTCCTTTTATACTCTACTGCTCAAAATACAGATACAAATATACAAAGCTTAACAAACTAATAAAATGTTTCATACAAACACTTCAAAAACTCTGCCATACTCAGTAAGTGCAGTTATATTATTGAAAAAAAATGCTAAAATATGTAAATAAGGTAGTTTGAAACATATACATACGATTGGCTAATTATAACCTGGCTAAACAGTAACTAGTGGATGACCAAAGTAAATGAGTTAGTAGTGCAGCTGCTCTTGAGTATCCTATTCCTCATTGGCTGACTAAGTAAGGCCTGATTGCTAACCACCATTAACCACTATAACGTCCCTTCCTTTTTTTCTAGATTAGCACACTTTGTTATTGAGTGCAATAAGTAGTTTGGCACTCGGCTAACAGAGAACTTAGTAAACTGACAAACCAATCAGTAAGCGCATTTCTCAATAAAAATGTGTTGTATGAATGACCACTGATGTGGGCAAACTGTAACTACACCATCTAATAGCTGAACTAGTGATTGTCAAAAGTAAACTATTACTGACATACAAATCAGTAAGAGCATTCTTCTATGATAATGTGCTCTATGCATAACAGCTGATGTACGCCGACTGTAGCTACAAAGTATGTGCAACCAGTTAGTGGCTGACCTAGATCTATGCAATTACATTGTAGAATTATTCATATACACAAAGCAACTTGAGGTTGGCTAACATTCAGTCTAGAGAAGCTACAGCTACATAAATTGACTCTTGATAACCAAAGAAAATCATGCAGAATATTAAAAAAATTGCACTTGAGCTTTAATTTAAAAAGTCCAAGCTCAAGATTTTTAAGATAATTTTCTGGCAATATAAAGGGGAATCCGGAACACTTCTCTAATACTGGAAAAGAGTAGAGAAGATTAATTGAAGCTTTTTGAGGCTCAAGGCTCCTGATTATACCAAGTAGCATTTTAAAATTGGAACAGAAAACAAGTGGCTTGGTTAATGTACTTGAAGCTTTGGGTGCTTGCTGGGTGTTAAGGGTTTACTTTGATAAAAGAGAGTTGAGGAAAGGGGTATAATGTGTGTTTTACAACAACTGTTCACTAAACTTTTCTGCAGTCTTTTGATTTTGAATACGAAACTTACTGCTTTTCCTTCCGAAGATCCAAAATGCATGTCTCAAAACCATGGGTGGAGAGCTCGTATAGTTTTGCTTCTTCCAATTCATCACTGATGACCTCAATTTTGTTGCACAAGTAGTGATATATTGGGGTGAGAAGTGGCCATCGATTGTGTAAGCTCTCTTTGCACATTTCATGCATCAGGGTTTGGAAGAGCTTCTTTAGATTCCTGTAATTGTAGCTTTTTGGGTCAAAGTATACCGTGAAAACAGAACACGAATTTTTTCAATTCAATGTTTTACATAGAATGTTCATGACAACTAGATAGGTAAGAGCAACCTAGTGGGCAGTATAAAAAAGTTGAGAGCTGAGTGCAATGACTTCAATTGCTTCTAATTTAGTTTTTGAAGAAATCGGGCATTTTTCATTGCTTTCACATTCTCTTCAAAATACTTAGAGTCAACAGTTTTCACGTTTACAATGAAGCGAAAAACTTTCTTAAAAAAATGCAATTAGTTTTTCAAAAGAGAGTGCTGTATATTGTGAGTGCACCTTAAGTTTTGTGGCAGGCAATGTAAGGGTGTGTAAGTATTTATATTCATTGCAGAAAAATATTTCCTTAATTATATCTGCAATGTTCTTTGGCGCAACAAGAAGTTGCTTTAAAAGCAAGGAGAATTGATCAACTTTTACTGCATTCGCTTCGTTTGCATAATATTAACAAAACGAGTAAGCCAATTACTAGCCCTAATGTAGCTTAAGAAACATGTTATCATATGAACGGAAAGTTTACAACAATGCTCAATGACAAAGGACAGTTTGTTTGCACGTCAACCTCTGTTGTCTTCAGACTGCTTGAACACACTTGATACCATTGCATTTATTTGTTTTCAATTACTCTATTGAGGCAGCAAACCATAAGTTGTTCATACATCAATGTACGACTTTTTGTAAAAAACATTATGAAATAAAAATATATTAGAAATATGTATTAAGTTCTTGAGAGTAAGTTTTACCATATGAAATAAACACACTTACTTAAAATGGGTGCTCAAAGACTCATCCAACCAAGTTTTCCACTGATTTGACTCGTGTTTCACAAACTTCATTGTACTTTTGACAAGGTTGCCAAGTTTTGAAACCATCTCATCGCTGCGTTTCAAGTGATTTTTTGATCTGTAGATTAATCCAATCATTGACAGAAAAAGTTGCTTGGATTTCATTGGTGAACTTGCAGCGTCCTTCATCCATTCAAGGTGTTTTTCTATGTCTCTCTTTACCCACTTTTTGAGTTTCTGCAAACGAACTTTAAACTTAGCATGCAGAGTATAAAAGCAGCAATTTTACATTTGATATCTGCACTTGCAAATTACTAGAAGAGTCATATATTCAAAAAAAAACATTTTCTTGCTCCATATATCAAATAACAGACAAAATGCAAACGCAAGTGCAAAACCTGTTTAGGAAGAATACTTAGAAAATATGGTTATTAAGAAACATGGTACGCACAGTGTTGATCTATCATGAGTTTACTATTAAAGCTTGCTTCAAATCTATGCATTTGTTTCATATTTATGTCCAGTACAGTATATAAAAGCATAAATGTTATGTTGCAGTGTTGATGTATCGTATCTAAAATAGTTTTGTGATTGTTATTGCAATATATTTGCATAGTAATTATCATATCTCACCACTCATACACCCCTCTCTCTCATGTTCCCCAACTCTCCCTTGCACCTATCTTTCGCTGCTTTTATGCAGCCCTCTTTTTTGCCAACAAAGTCACCCGTACACTTTATGTGATTGTTGACTTCATGCAGATGATTATTCAGAAAAAAATCCAAATAATATGAAAATGTTTAAATAGCCTTCGTCTCAGTAATCCCAATCTCTGTTCCTTTCTCACCTCTACCCATTACACCTTCCCAATTTGTAGTGGAATAATTCCTACATATTTTCCTTCATCATAATTCACCTTCCATGCACCCAAATGTTCGTAAGAAGCAAGAAATGATAACTGCTCCAAGCTTTCAGTTGCTTTCTTACGTTATAACCATAGTTACAACCCTTACCTGCATTCCCACTGCCCTGGAATGTAAAATGGTTAAAAAAAGTTTGTATTAAAATGTGGGTCGCAATTCAAAGTAATGTTCTGTTGTAAGAAATGGAACTTTTGTCACCGTAGATTTTGGAATATACAAAGTATTTTTCAAGATATTTAAACAGGAATATGCTTAAACCAATGGAAAAAGAGAGCTTGATGACTGAACAATAGCTAGTTAACTGAACATACCAAAAGAGCTGGCAAGCTAGCCTCACAAAATTTACATTTTCAGCTCAGGGAATTTGAATCATTACTAAGATTTTTCTCTGTATTGTCATTAGATTATTTTCTTTTGCTCACTTGCATACATTTAATTCTATATTTAACACATATGAATGGTGAAGCGCTTGTCTCTTTGTTCATCTGTGTGAGAATTAGCATGTTGTTGTGGTGGATTTACACAGGCAGCCGTGCGCTGATTGAGGAACCAGTAAATATTATTACTAGAAGAAGATGACTGACCTTGGATGCTTAGCAACAAATGGAGACTCTGTTCCTACTAGACAAAGAAGGTACCAGCCGTACAAGATCAAGCAAAAGAAAGCCAGGCTAAAGAAGTTATGGGTAGCCATCTTGACTTTATTATATTGTTATTCACCGTGCAAGTTAATAGCGCCCGCTTGTATGTTAAAGGTAAAGTTAAAGAGGAGAGAGGAACAAAGAAAGTTGTAAGCCACGCCTTACTGTTACCAGCAAATAACACATATTTTTATAGAAAACTTTGACTACGTAAATAATACGTATAATAAATATAACATGATTCTTGTAATAAAATGTCTGTGATGACAAAATACATATATTTACTAAAATGGTTGTCATGGAAATATTGTCTTGGAACCAATGGCATCTCTCTATATTATTACGGTTGCAGTTACTTTGGTTCAAAAAACCACCTCTTTTTGACAGTAATGATATTTTCTTCAATGATTTCAAATTTATATAATTTTTGGTTTTAATAGTCATTATTATATTTCTTAAAACTCGCTGTTTATTCCAACTCTTATCTGCTTTATCAAAACGTTATCAATTTTCAATTTCTACTTGCTACTATTAGTTTTCTTATTACTTGCTAACAGCAACTGTCATTGTTACTTACTTTATTTTTTTTTTAATGCTGTAAACAACTTGGTCAATGGCATAAGTAATAATGTTGTTTAAAACAATCACAGCAAAAATTACAACCAAAATCATGATGAATCATTATTGATAATTTTAAGTAATGGAAAACAAAAGAAATGATAGGTCTTCGTCAAATAATTGCTACAATGTTATTTGATTTTATTATTGTTATTGCTGCTGTTATGCATTTTCCTACTATTTACTACCAATAGTTACTGTCAAAGTATGTAATGACGATCAAATTGCTAATAATCTGAGGTGTCGGAGTTGCCAATGACACTAGGATTGTCGGTTAGTGTTTTTGGTTGATAAAGCTATCGTTTCCACCCGCTGCACATATTAGTAATTGTATCATGAGTAATGTGAATACTGTCTACATGTACAGTTAAGTTTACACAATTCGAAAAAACTGCTCATAAGAATATTGACTTCGTGAAATATTAAAGTCATTGACTAAATCAGTCTCTTCCGCAATAACCACAGTTAAGACAATGTTGATGTATGTTCCATCTGCGGTCGTTTCCAATATCTTACTCATTTCTACAGCTTTCCATTCCTGCACAAAAATTATAAAATATTCAACTTGCACAATAGTTATAAGTTTCTATTTTATAACCAAAAAGTTTCCTCTAAGAGTTATAACCACCTAAAACGCTGTACTTGCTTGCTGCTGATATTCAAGTAATGACTCAATAAATCATTTATTAAAATTTACAATGCCGCAATCATTATCTAAAGAGATCACAACTCCTGGAAAAATTAACTTTGTTTTATTTCTCTGCCACTAGTCCTGATCGTTATTCTATTATTTCTCAATAATATAATTCACTCATGGGTAGTTATAAATGTATTCAAATTTAAATAAAGGTGACAGCTATGGGATGAGCCTACCATGCGAGAAGGCTACCATGAGATAGGCGTACAGTGGGAGGTTGTTACCATGGAAGGAGAAAACAGCGAGAGAAGGTGGTCACGTGAAAAAGCAACCACGGGATGAAGGGACCATAGGAGGAGGTGATCGCATGAAGAAGTGGTAAATACTACTCCTCATGGACCATTTTAAATGCAGGCAAGACACTACTGCTTTACCGGGTGCAACACCGCCTGCAGTGGCCACAACACTGTGCAAACACATCTTTAGCTATTGGGGACTACCACAGCAACTTCATAATTATCAGGAGGCTTAGTTTGGGATGGAGGGACCATAGAAGGAGGTGATCGCATGAAGAAGTGATCATGAGGCAGCCATGGGAGGAGGTGGTCATGAGATGTAATGACAACCAGAGGAGGTGAGCACAATGACCAAGGGAAATATGGCTCTGGAGAAACGCAACAAAATGTGTGACTCTATTCATTCATCGTTGTCTACAATGAGTAAACTAGCCAGTATATGTACACAAAAGTATTTGATGAGGTTAGTAACTTTTTTCAGTAGACTGTTTTTGGCATATTATGCGCTTTAAAGTCTTAGCATTCAGATTGGGCTCTTAACTAAGTATTTTCGCTTAAGAGATTGTAGTTTACCCGGCAAATAATCTCTTTGATGTCGCTAATTAAAAAACAGCATTCCTGCTGGTGATATACAAGCCCATTGTAACCTGTCTAAATATGTTATCCAACCAGGTTGTAAAAACAAGGGAGAAATAGTTCAATAGTTAGGTGTATCAAAAGTTTTCTTCTACAAAAAACGAACTTTTTCAGGTAAATGGCTTGTTGCAAAGTTATTAACATTAAATGCAGCTACCAAAAAATGGCTTGCTTAGAGCACAATAGGCGTTTTCGGTGTGCTCAATGTCTACATTTAATCCTCAACGGCAGTTTTGTGTCGAGGATTATCAGCCCCTTTGTAGCAAATTTTTTTGCAACATGCATCAACGCTCATTTTTGCGTTTGTCAACGGGTTTACCATGAACGTTGGCCAGCGCACGCTTATAAAAGTCGATGCGTTGGTTTTCCAAAGGAGTCGTTTTAGCACTAATTACGGGACTGTATCCTTTTGCAGCATTATAATAACAACAACATGCTACCAAAAACTTGAGTTTTTCTTGTTTTTAATGATTGTATTATTAATTGTTACTAATGTCATTGATTATTATTTTTAATACTGTCATTGTTATTAACGCTATCATTATTGCCAATGATAATAATACTATTTATAACTTTCCTTCATTCTATATTATTATTATTTTCATCTGATAAACAATATTATTTCATAACAGTGAATCAGCACATCATTATTATTATTATTACTAATTAATAACTTATGTTTTTGTTTGTTGTTGTCAATCATTACCATTTATCATTGTCATCATTATGCTCATCACCATTATTATCACTAACAATACAATATGTATTTGGTCGTTCGTTGAGTTTTAATAACATTGTATATAAACAGCAGATGATGCAGTTGTTGTCAGTGTCACAAATCTTGCAAGGAACAGCTAATTTTTGACCCGAGATTTTAGGCTAACAAACTTATGATTGCTAGCTATAATTATACCTAACGGCATGAAAAGAAGGAAGACAACTCTTGCAAAATTTTGTAAAATGTACGCACGCACCTACTCCTATAAGTTATCGTTCGAGGGATAAACGCGTTGGTCAAACTTTCTCAAATCAATGCGTTGAGACACCGAAAACGCCTAGTGAGCTGATAGAGTAAACATTTTATCTTTCCTTTGCTACAACTCAATACATTACCAGGACATTATGTTCAGTACACATTAAACAATTATTATGACGAAATACATCAATAAAGTTCCATACCATGTTAAAGTCATGTAGTTCGAGTTTTCTTATCTCTGATGCCTCAGCTACATTCTCTGCTTCATCAATCCAAAATAGCAATCTGTCAAGGCGTTTCAGATTTTTCATCTCTGTTAGCCAGTTTGGTTGCATAGCGTGGAAACCAGCTTTCACTACAGCCTTTGCATCACATCCATGCTCATCAAAGACCACTGCACCATCATGTCTAACCACATTCTCGTCTGCGAATTAAGTTTTTTTGTTAGATAAAAGCAGTAGTGCTGAAATCTGGAAAACTCTGTTCAATGTATATGGAGATCAGCAAAGAATCAATAATTGAAAAAAGGCACCATAACGTTTTATTATATACATAAAAAGAGCAAACCATCCAGCTCAGTTTTCCAGTGACTATTGAGGTGGCAATTATACAATTTATATTTAAATTTATCAAAATTGTGGAAATACTTCAAAAAAAGTGTGGGTATGAAACTACAACTAAACCGAGAAAAAAATTGATATTTGTTTAACGTTTATATTAGTTTGATATTTTCTTCTGAAACCATTAATAATTAGTGGGAGTTTTTTTTTCAGTTTTTTTAAACTCACAGTTAATACTTGTTTGAAACAAATGAAAATGCAAAGCATATTGAGCATTCGTGGATTATTCACATGTTTAGAAAAATTATTTTCAAAATTTTGCCAAACAGTTCTGCATTAGTTTTGCGTTGAATTTAATACCTAGAGAATACTCGTCAATGATTCTGTGGTATCTCAAAGTTTCCTCAAGCCTGATACAATCAGTAGCTTTGTCTTCTATACCATAGGCATAAGTAATAGGCTCAGTATCTTTCCTTTGGTAGCTGCCTTCCCAAATTGTTCCTTGTGATTTTTTTCCCGCCCATTCACTCCTAAATACAAGCAAATAATCTGTGACAGTTCTGTTTTTATACTATTGCCAATTTATTGAACTGCACTAAATCAGGTATTTGGCATAATGCACATAACAGGTAGTCCACATATGTTTGTGAAGGAAAAACTAATCAAAACAGTCAGGTAGGTGATAACCTTATTCAATAAAAATTTGTTTTGTTTGCAACTACAGATCAAAAGAAGAGTAGCTAACTTAATATGGATAAATGATTAAAGAGCATTTATTAAAACTATCCATAAGCTGCAAATAAAACTAAACACTAAATCAATCATAACAAGCAGTTTTAACCCAATCATCCACTTTGTATCTTTTAAAACAGTTTCCGATAGCGGATATTTCGAAAACTATGTACTTCCAAAATGGGCAAACTTACGAACCGTATTTGCATATCCGATGCCATTTTTAGCTTGTGCAAATACCAATTGCAAAGTTAAAAATTGTGGTTTTTTTCTACAAGTAGTTTGAGATTTCAGACAAGTTTATCAATATCTACCAATAGTCAAAACTCATGTTTGGTCTCGAAAATTATTTGATAAACCCATTAATTGATAAACCTCAATTATTTTATTGTCCTTGGTTTGACGACCCTGCTGAAATTGCTTTTACAAAACAACCGGTCTAAGAATCTAAGCTCACAGTAGTATGATAGAAGCAGAACTCCAAATGATGGCTCAAGAACAATCAGATTTCTCTGGTTTCAAGTACTTTTTGGTGCACTAGGTGACCAGAACAAAATTCTATGTTTCTTTTAATGTGCACAAGTGAGAGAATCCCAGTTTTTAGATTGGTGCGTTTTATGTAGTTACTGAGTGTGGTTGACTTTTTAATATTGAGTTTTTGACTGATAAAAATATGACAATCATGCTCACGAAATCTTTTGGGTGAGAGCCACCTGGAGATTAGGTAATTTTTCATGCAGTTGGTTAACTGTTAGGTTTAAATCTCGGCTTGTATTATGGTTTTGATTATTGTTTGAATATTAACACACACGTCGGGACGAACCGAGGTGTGAATTTGTATTGTGGAAGTCATGAAATCGTTATTTTTCTTTCTTGTTCTGGAGATTTAGTAAAAAATATAGCAGCACTGCATTTGAGAACTATTGTAAGTCGTGATGTCCAGTGAAGAAGACATAAAGATGAGAGTGATGAGGGAAAAATTTACAGCAGCCTAAGTTTTAGGCCAACGTTTGAGGTATATGCATGGATGAAATATTGTGAGAGATTTGTATAAGTATTCACCTGACAATCCCCCCCCACCCCCATACCCCCCACCCCTTGTTGTCCCCTGTCCCCCTAATCATAAGTTAAGAATCCTTCCCCTTTGGTCCAAACACGATACATCCCCTCGAGAGTGGACCCAGAAGACCCAGATCCTGTGTAGAGGTTATTCCACACCTAAAAAGCTACCCCAGGTTACCCGGGCCTACCCCGGGTCAGCTACCCCGAGCCGAAGGAAGAGGTAGCCTGGGAAGAGGTAGCCTGGGATCTAAGCTACCTAATGCCCCAATCAGGATTCCAATCGGACAACTACGAAGCCCAGGAGAGCAAGCTAAGTACCAGCATGTCCTAATAAGGAATGGAAAAATACCAGCATGCCCTAATAAGGACTGGAAGATTACCAGCTACAGAAAAAGAGCGGCAACAAGTGCCCAGAGCAAAATACCATGTGCTCCAGACTGTGATTGGCTAACTTTGTATATAATCTTGTGTTCTATATTGTGATTCGTTTGTATTTTCTATTGTATTATGTGGTTGGCTCTCCCAAATAAGGGGGTGAGTTTTCCTCCCTTTCTCCTATAAAAGGAGCTTGCTTGCATGATGTGAAGTAGAAGTCTAGTGGAGTTTGCTAAATACCCTTCTATATTGCTAAATGGATTATGCGTAGAATAAAGTAATATTAATTGAACCTTGTCGTTGTGTGTTTGGGTCTGGGACCCCGTCAGTTAGTAAGAAGTTGTTTGGAGAGACCCCGTTGTGTCTAGTAGCCAGTGTAAAAACTATTACATTGGTGGCAGCAGTGGGATCAGAAGCGAACAAGAAGACACAACAGAGAGAGGAGAGAGAAGTCGAAGCCATTCTACCCTCTATCTACCCCAAAGTTATACAGACCCTGTATCACCCCAAAGCTATACAGGCCCTGTATCCACTCCCCTTCCCCCTACCCCGAAGTTGTACAGACCCTGTATCACTCCCCTCCCCCCTACCCCGAAGTTATACAGACCCTGTATCACCCCGAAGCTATACAGGCCCTGTATCTACCCTGTATCACCCCGAAGCTATACAGGCCCTGTATCCACTCCCCTCCCCCTACCCCGAAGTTATACAGACCCTGTATCACTCCGAAGCTATACAGGCCCTGTATCCACCCTGTATCACCCCGAAGCTATACAGGCCCTGTATCCACCCTGTACCACCCCGAAGTTATACAGACCCTGTATCACTCCACATCTATACAAACCCTGTATCCACTCCCCTTCCCCCTACCCCGAAGTTATACAGACCCTGTATCACTCCACATCTATACAGACCCTGTATCCACTCCCCTTCCCCCTACCCCGAAGTTATACCGTGCCGGTATAACCCCGTCTATTGTTTTTACCTAACCAAAGGACTTCGTTGGTGCCACTAGCACCCTATACAGTACCCCCTTCCCCTCCGAGCAGCTATCCCGGCCCGGGATAACCCCATACACCACTTATTCTTTGCCAGATCAACCACTCCATACCCCATAGCTTGCCATTGACCAAGAATGGCCACCCAAAAAGCTAGGAGCGCTGGCAGTAACCCCGTAGGAGCCCAACCCACCATAGCACTAGAGCAGCTGACAGAGGCCCTGCAGAGTTTGGTGCAACCACAACAAAGGCCAACACAGACACCTTTTAAAGCCCCCAAGTACAACGGCACCGGCGACGTCAAGTACTTTATTACTCGATTCATTGAGGTAGCAGATGCCAATGATTGGTGCCAAGCCACTGCATTAATGCATCTCCGAGAAACTTTGAGAGATGATGCCCTTGAATGTGGCCGCCCCCCTCGCGTAGAAGGCATCTTCTCTGCCTTACGTGCCCATTTTGGACTCACCCCAAAGGAAGCACAAGCCAAGTTAATCACGCTACGGTGCACCCCCAAGACCTCACTCCAGCAGCACGCTAACGAGGTAGAGAAGTTGGTACGTGTTGCGTATGACGACCTCCCCCCCAGAAGAGACGACAGGATGGTTCTGGAAACTTTTGCCAGTACAATAGGCCACGCTTATCTACAACGGCACTTGCTGGCGGTCCAACCCCACGACCTAGAAGCAGCCGTCCGAGCTGAAAATGAGTATCTATAGATAAAAACTGGATTCGAGGAGAAACCTTCCAGAGTGAGGTTGGTAGAAGAGGAAGAAGAAGAGGAGTCACTCCCCCCCAAAGGTGGACCCACACTCACCACCCCCCCCCCCCCCAAACCAGATCCATCAGGCAGCTACCATACCCGAAGACACTCTCTCCCTGCTGTTGAAAAACATGCAGATGCTTACAGAGGCTGTGAAACTCCAGTCCGAAGAACTGCAGAGGTTGCACCAACCACCGAAGCCCTCCCTTACTGCCACTCCCCCATACCCCCACACCCCGTCGCCTCCCCTCCAGTGTTGGGGTTGCGGTGCCATTGGTCACCCTCAAAGAAGCTGTCCCACTAACCCCTGGCCATCTACCCCGGCTCCCCCCAACCATCAGTCAAAAAACGGGCGCCGCCCGCAGTAGGGAGACCGGTCCCCCCGGAACTATAGGAAAAGGATAGCAGAGTTGGAACGGTATAACCCCGTAGAACCAATCGTGCCTCCCACAAGAGAGAGACAACCAGCTACCCAGATGCCAGAGCCCTGGCAGCTAACTACCACCAACAGATACACACCCTTGCAAGAGTTGGAAGACTTTGAGTTTTGCCCAGCTACACTCAACCCCAGCAGTCAGACTTCGCCAGCTCGTCGTCCTATGCCACTGCACACCACATACTCCCCCCATCCCCGTAGGCAACAAACTGCTGTCCAAGCCAGTCATGGTCACCACACCATGGAAGAAACTGCGCCCAGTATACCCCGTCGACACTCGACTCTGCCAACGGATACACGGCCGTCTCGCCCTCGAGAACGCCGCTCCCCTGCCCCCAGGCCCTCAGCTGTCAAGCCAGCCACCCTCTTATACCCCCCACCAGAGCGCCCTTACCAAGCTAGTTATTTTCTCCCAGGGCGAATAGAAGGAAAGCCAGCTTCAGTGCTCATCGACACCGGGTGTACCACTAATCTGTTATCACAACATCTATTCAACCGGTTGTCTCCTGCCACCCGAAACTCCCTACAAGAAGGAGACTCCCATGGCATCCTTACCGACGGATCGCATATTCCCTTCCTTGGCACAATCCACTTGCCCATTCGTCTTTGTGATATCAAGACTGAGGCCACCTTTGTGGTAGGGCAGATAAATGAAGATGCCATACTGGGGGATGCCTTTCCTCACCTCTCACCAGTGCCACATAAAGTTCGACCAATCTACCGTTGTAATTAACGGTCGGGAACTTGCATGCACTGATCAACAAGGCCGGATGCTCACTACCAGTGTGCAAGTGATTCGAGACACCCACCTCCCCCACTCACAGAGATGACAGTACTGTGCAAAGTCATACACCCCGATCACCTTCCCTTTGGAATCGTAGAAGGTACCCCGGACTCCCCGCCCTTGGCCGCCAGCCTCAACACCCCAAACGCCAAACACCACCTATTGGTGCGTTGTCTCAACCCCACTAATCAACCACTTGACCTCAAAGCTGGAAAGACTATCGGAAAGTACACTGGTGTGCTCCCCAGCGACATTGAACTGCCCACAAGAGAATGTGAACCTACCCCCCTATTTCCTTCCCCCCTCCCCTCCCCTGTGCCAGAACACTTGGAAAAGTTATATCTGTAAGCTCTAGACAGCTGTCACACCCCACAAGAAGCGTTCCAGCTAGCCCAACTCCTACACTCCTACGAGTCAGTATTTAGCAAAGGAGACCACGACATGGGACGCACAGACCTCGTAGCCCATAGTATCCCACTGAAACCTGGAACTCAGCCTATCAGGCAGCACCCTCACAGACTAGGCCCCCACAAGCAGAAGGAAGCGGAAGAGCAAGTCACCAAATTGCTTGAGAAGGGGTTGATCGAACCCAGTACTGGTGCCTGGAGTTCCCCCGTGGTTTTGGTAAAAAAGAAAGACGGCACCTGGCGCTTTTGCATCGATTACCGGCGTTTGAACGCGGTGACACAGCAAGACGCTTATCCCCTTCCCCGAATAGACGAGAGTTTGGATGCCCTGTCAGGTAGCCGCTACTTCAGCACATTCGACCTGATCAGTGGCTATTGGCAAGTGCCACTGGACGCTGATGCCAGCAACAAGTACTCTTTCTCTACCAGATCTGGCCTGTACAAATGGAACGTCCTTCCGTTTGGTTTGACTTCTGCCCCCGCCACCTTCCAGAGGCTCATGGAACGGGTACTCCATGGTCTCCATTGGAAATCACTCCTCTTGTACCTGGATGATATTATTGTCATCGGCCCTGATTTCCACACCCATCTCCACCGGCTGGCCGAAGTACTACAACGGCTAAAAGCAGCCAATTTCAAGCTGAAGCCCAGCAAGTGTGAACTCTTGCAATCACAAGTCAGATACCTGGGCCACGTGGTTAGTGAACGTGGTGTATCTACAGACCCTGAGAAGATCGCAGCCGTCCGAGACTGGCCCACCCCCACCTGTCTAAAGGAGTTACAGGCTTTCCTCGGTACGGTCAGATATTACCGGCAGTACCTACCCCGGTTCTCCACCGTAGCCAAGCCGCTGACTAAACTCACCTGCAAAGACGTCCCCTGGGAGTGGAACCCCCCTCAGAGAGAAGCTTTTGTACAGCTTAAAGCAGGAATGCTCTCCGCCCCTATTCTCGGCTACCCCGATGCCCACAGTCCCTACATCTTGGATACCGATGCCAGTGACGATGGCGTCGGAGCTGTCCTCTCTCAGATGCAAAACGGAGAAGAACGAGTTATCGCTTATTATAGCAAAACCCTGAGTCCCCCTGAACGCAACTATTGCGTCACTCGGAAAGAGTTATTGGCAGTGGTTAAATCCACCAAACATTTCCGACCCTACCTCTACGGACAAACCTTCCGGATTAGGACTGATCATGCCTCTCTCATGTGGCTATGCAAAAGGAAGGAGCCGTCTAGCCAAGTAGCCCGATGGCTCGAGACATTGTCCGAATTCCAATTCACGATTGAACATCGCAGTGGACACCTACACGGAAATGCTGAAGGACTCAGCAGGCGCTGCCCCCCAGACTGCAAGCAATGTGGACACATAGAAGCTAGAGATGGAGGCCCCACCAAGGAAGAAATAGTTCGTACTCTTCCCCCCCCCCTTCCCCCTACCCTCCCTTTCCAACCTCCACCGACACAACCCATCGTACCCACTCCCCAAGTCGATGCTGTCGCTCGCTCCCGCCCCCTACCCCCTGACACAGACTTAGTTGAAGCCCAGAGGACCGGCCGTCACCCCGTAGCTGTTGTATATGAGGCTGTCAAGACTCGCTCCCCCATTGACCTTTCCCAATTGGAGCTAGGCAGTAACGAGTTACGGCAGCTTGAAAAAAGGCTACACTCCACGCAGTTCCGACCCGATGGCGTCCTAGAGATACACCAGTCCGGGCAACGCAGGTCACACTGGTGTGCTACATGCCCACCCAGTCTCAGAGGCAAAGTAGTTTGGGAAACCCACATCATGGCGCACCAAGGCATTCAACGCACTCTGAAGAGGCTCAACCTTACCTGGTACTGGCCAGGAATGACTGCTGATGTACGTCAAGCAATAAACAGCTGTGAGACGTGTCAGCGAGCCAAACATGGTGGGACCAGACCCAACCCTACTAGGCAGAGAATGTACGCCGGCCGGCCTTGGCAAAAGTTGGCCGTAGATTTAGTCGGCCCCCTTCCAGAGACAGACCGTGGTAACAAGTGGATTCTCGTTTTAACGGACCACTTCACTCGCTGGCAAGATGCCCTCGCCCTCCCTGGCGCTACAGCCCCAGTAGTTGCCACCGCCTTAGACTAACATGTATTCTGCTACTTTGGACTGCCTGAACAAATGCATACTGATCAGGGCGCCCAGTTCGAATCCAGTCTCATGCGCGAGCTGTGCACCCTTTGGCGAGTCAAGAAGACCCGGACTACCCCCTACCACCCCCAGGCCAACGGAGTTGTGGAGCGTAACAACCGTGTGCTAGGAGATGCACTACATTCCCTCCTGCTAAAAAGACGGCCAGAAGAATGGGATATGATCCTCCCTCAGCTAATGAGAGCGTTCCGTGCTACCCCCCACTCCACTACCGGAGAAACTCCTAACTTTCTCATGCTCGGTAGAGAACTACGCCTCCCTGACCAGTTGACTTACCACCCCCCCCTCGTCGAGTGCGTACCGGTACATGAGTACGCCCAGGCACTGCAGCAGAGGCTAGAAGAGGTACACGAGACCCTCAGGACAGAACAGCGACAGATAAGGGACGACGCTGGTGAGGAGCCCTCCCTGTTCAAAACGGGCGACGAAGTGTGGCTAGAAAATAAGAGGAGACGGCAAGGTGAAAATCCAAAACTTCAGCCGAAGTTTGTCGGGCCCTACTTGGTTGAAGAAGCCTATAGCAATCATACGTATCTGATAAATAGGCACGGACAGTATACCGTACAGAATGGCAGCCGTCTCAAGCCCTATAAAGCCTGCCTGAAGCCGTATGGACAAGCTCCCGCAGCCCTAGAACCTGTCCGCCGCCCCAATATGCGAGGCGTGGCCCCCCGGAGACGAAGAAGTCCCCCACCACCCCTCCAAGACACTCCCCTCCCCCTCTTAGAGCTACCCTTCCCCCAAGACCTCCCTTTGTCCTTTTCCTCCCCCCCAATACCATTGGTCGAAAGAGGAGCAGACCGCAGTCCACAGCAACTTAGAGAGGAGTCCCCCCTTAACGCCTCCAGTGGAAATGGTACAAATTGGACTAGAACTGGCCAAACTAGAGGCCGCCCAACAACTACAGAAGTTGTCCCCCCGTTAGTCACCCCTTCCCCCACCATAGCCCCAGCACCTACCGGACGCCCTAGGCGAAATGTGGGACCCCCCCAGCGGTATGGTGAACCCTGGTGCCACCAGTGGGCTGCGAATCATGACTCCATATGGAAAGAGCAGTAAGGCGAGAAATTACGGTTATTGGCCGAAGTAAAGGCGTTCACCACCAAGTCTGAAGAACCCACATCCCCATGCCTAGTCTCAACTCGATTGCCCGAAAGTCCCCTACCCCCATGCCAAAACACAGCTCCCCTCCCTACCCCCCCACCACCACAGGCGCCGCCGAAGACGCCTCCACTTTCCCCCACTAGAACTAATTCCACCAACAAACCAGTTCCAACCAGTTTGCTGCCCAATAACACAAACACCTCAGTCCCTTCTTTGTCAACAACTTGCGCCGAACAGTCCGCTTTGTTACAGCTGATAACTACTTATCTAGCTCAACTGAAGGCAGGAAGTGACCACTCTGGTCTACAACTGGAGAAGGATGACGACGAGCAGCTACTGGATGCAACCCTGGCCGAATACCACCCCCTTTGCAGTGCCCAAGGAGACCAGTTAGTGGAAATACCCCCCACAGACCCGACTTCGTGCCTTAGTTCACCAGTAACTAACCTGACTGATTGCAGGTGGATACTACCAGATAATTTTTATGAAGAACCGGCACAGCCAGCCCTTCGAGAGCCAGCCCCCTCCTGGAACAGCTTTAGCGAGTTTCCAGACCTTCCCCCGTCTAAACGTCACCAACCAGAGCAGACACAGAAATCCTCCCCCATTCTCCCACCCCCTTTCAAACACGCCAGCTACAGCCACTGTCTAAAAAGCACCCCTACAGTATCCCTGCCCCCCAGAATGGACTACCAGCAAACCGGAATGGCGAGCGCCACTGCCCCCACTGGGCATAAGCTGATACCCCTAAAAGAGCACCTTTCCTCTTCCCCACCCCCTTTCCCCAAGGCCACCCACACTAGTGACGAACAGAGTACCAGTAATAAATGCAATTGGAGACTGAGTCGCTAATGAAGTGGGGTATGTGAGAGATTTGTATAAGTATTCACCTGACAATCCCCCCCCCATACCCCCCACCCCTTGTTGTCCCCTGTCCCCCTAATCATAAGTTATGAATCCTTCCCCTTTGGTCCAAACACGAAACATCCCCTCGAGAGTGGACCCAGAAGACCCAGATCCTGTGTAGAGGTTATTCCACACCTAAAAAGCTACCCCGGGTTACCCGGGCCTACCCCGGGTCAGCTACCCTGGGCCGGTATAGGAAGAGGGTGGAAGAGGTAGCCTGGGATCTAAGCTACCTAATGCCCCAATCAGGATTCCAATCGGACAACTACGAAGCCCAGGAGAGCAAGCTAAGTACCAGCATGTCCTAATAAGGAATGGAAAAATACCAGCATGCCCTAATAAGGACTGGAAGATTACCAGCTACAGAAAAAGAGCGGCAACAAGTGCCCAGAGCAAAATACCATGTGCTCCAGACTGTGATTGGCTAACTTTGTATATAATCTTGTGTTCTATATTGTGATTCGTTTGTATTTTCTATTGTATTATGTGGTTGGCTCACCCAAATAAGGGGGTGAGTTTTCCTCCCTTTCTCCTATAAAAGGAGCTTGCTTGCATGATGTGAAGTAGAAGTCTAGTGGAGTTTGCTAAATACCCTTCTATACTGCTAAATGGATTATGCGTAGAATAAAGTAATATTAATTGAACCTTGTCGTTGTGTGTTTGGGTCTGGGACCTCGTCAGTTAGTAAGAAGTTGTTTGGAGAGACCCCGTTGTGTCTAGTAGCCAGTGTAAAAACTACTACTATATTGTGGTAGAAATGACTGGTGCTTCTCCTACAACGAAGGAAGTGTGCACTCAATTGACAGTATCTCTATGCAGTCACATGACAACAAAGAGCAGCTCATGTGACTTGGCCTTAATTCAGGCAGCACTCGTTTATATCTATTCACTCATATACTCTCAGATTATGCAATCAATAATTCCTTGACAGCACCTAAGGCTGATTGTTATGTAACATTTTATATATAAACTGGCTGGAGCTCTCTGTTATTCAGAGCAGGAGAAGAGCTCAGCCAGGCGTGTTATTCAATACAGCTATTTATCACTCAACCACAAGCCTTCATTCATTCTCCTACAGAGCAGCTGCCCTACTATCACACAGCACGACTAAGGAGTGCCGGCCTGTAAAGCCCCAATACTCTTATTAGTCTCCTACCCAGCTAGTCTGACTATGCTGGGCATGCAGTGGTAGGGGCAGTCAGCAAGTTGGGCACCGACAGCAGTCGTATGTAAACAGCAGTGAACAGCCTGGGGTCTGGTACAAGTGAATGCCACCAGTCACTCACCAATCGACTACAAAATCCTGTACAATATAATATACATATACGTTATATTTCATCCATGGGCGCATGAGTATTTTGCTTGGAATGTGCTGTGCATTTTTCTATTGGAATTTCCATTACCCATTGTTACCTTGGCAACTTTTAAATGGATTTCATTGGGTGATTGGTTTAGTGGGCAGGGTTTTTTGTGCTGGTTTGTTGGCCTAAGTTAAAAGGACAGCTTCGGCGACCAAATGGTTGCCGAAGCGACGATTTTAGTAAAAATTAATTACCCTCTTTGGCCCATAGCTTGATCATCTATGTTTTGCTTTGAACTTTTTATTAGACCTCAGTTTATTTTCTGCTTTTCTTAATAATGTTTATTATTATTATCAGTTATTAATTATTTTGAAACTGGCACCAACAAAGACAGGTTTAAAAAATTACAAAAATTATTATTATTTGTATAATATTATTTAATAGATTATTGTTATCTTTTGTATAATATTATTTACCATTTTATTTTTATTCACACCATAATAATGTACAGGAATATGTAGTGTGGTAAATGGTAGCTGTTCACCCGTACAGCTTCCCCACGTTTAGTGAGTGAATTTAGGCAGAGTAGCGAGTATCTTAGCTGGTACAAGGTCGACAGTCTAGTCTAGTCGATCAAGATTTGCAGCATTGCAAGCTCGTGAGCTATACACAGTGAGGAGTTATTACAACTGTCACACTTTCCACTGATTTCTTGGCCGAAAGAATAGCTGCGAGGGGTCAAAATAACAGATTGAACAATCGTTCCGGTATCATACGCCCGTAGGTCGTATGCAGTGAGAGTCGATTCGACTGAGCACTTTCTACTGACTATTGTTCGTGCTGATAGCCTTCTTGTCCAAGTAGCCGCTTTGTTTGTTGTCTGTTATTTGCATGTAGTTACTTGTGTTGTGCTTTGTATGCTATCTGTTGCTTGCATGTACAGTGTACTCCTGATATATCGAATCCTGTTATATCGAAAATCCGGGTATATCAAACAAACTGCATCAGTCCCAGCTGAATGCATTGTAATTACCTACTCCTATATCGAATGATTTCTTACATATCGAACAATAAATTGCAATAATTACACACTGTTAGAATGATTTCCATGGGGGCTGCCATCTTGGAATATGAATGTCAAGGTCTATCATTCCAATTAAACACTCTGTATCGGTGGTATAGTTCCGGTAGGTCAACCCCATATTATTATTGTTGTGATAATTGGTCCTTATTGTAGCTAGAGAGCATGCCCAGGCTATCCTCATTCAGTATGCACATGTTGTTGTTGACTTATTTCAAAATGTGGGGAGAGACAATTCTATCTATTTATTTACAGTATTATTATTGTCACTGTGTGAATTGAGAGCAATAATCATCAAGAAAGGAGTCAGGAAAAGTTCAAGAAGCAGTACACTTACTACTGCTAATAATTTTAACTAGACTACTTGAAACAATTAAATAATTAATACACACACTCACTGCTTATTATTATATTATTATTATTATAATTATTATTATTACTACTTCTTAAAAATTTATTATTTATTATCCTATTAATAATGCTGTTATTTTTTAGAGAAGCATTATTTATTATTGTTATAACAACATGATGATTTGTTAATAATAATAATTATTAATAATAATAACAACAATGACAACATCAATAACAATAAATAATATCATAAATAAATTAAATAATAAGTAACAGGTAGTAGTTGTTACGTTTGTTGTTATAGGTGGTTAGAAGTGATAAAACCAACTTAGTCTAACAGTAACTTAACTAACACAATAATATACAGCAACATCATGTGCCGCTACTACTACCTACATCATCATTGAATAATTGTTGTAATTTTCAGCTTCAACACCATTACTTTTAATTAATTATTAACTAACTAAAGACAGCAATCACAAAAGCCAAAATGCTTAATATCCTAGCTTAAATACATGTAATAGTAACTTATTATGTATACATGAAAAAGTCCGACGGTCATGATTTTATATATCAAATATCTCATATATCAAACAAAATTTTATGGTCCCCTCGGGTTTGATATATCAGGAGTACACTGTAGTTACTTGTGCTGTGCAGAGAGAGATTCATCAAGCTTGTGAGAGTCAGGTAAAATCTGATTTTATTATCAAGTGCACAAATATTTATACAATACAATAGACAAAAGGTAGAGTAAAAGCATCCATAGAACAAAGGATTGGCTATGCCTATTTGGCCTGATTGGCCCATAGAACTTAAAAGAAGGTGGTCCATAGTCACGGCTGATTTCACAGCGCCACATGTACATGTTTACATAAAATTAATGAATGTTGTGGTAAATAAAATGATTGTAAATGATTGCTATGCTATATACAGAACTGTCATGTTGGTCGACTGAGATGAGTACGTGTTGTCAGTGGTTTCCCCAACACACTCCGCCCCATTGGCGCTCGTAGGGCCAATAATTAGTACTGGGGGTCGCTATGACGTATTAAAATGAGTCCCTTTCTCGCTGTATTTTTGCCTTCAATTCTTCGGCCCGTTGTAGGTGTCGAAATGCTTCTTTTGTGGTGTAATATAATTCTTCTTTTTAATCTTCCTATATATTTCTCCTCGTTTCTCTTCTTCCATCTGTCTTTCTATCCTTCTCTCTCTACTACTCGTTCTAGGTCGATGTGATACACTTCTCTCTCTGGACCTTTCCTGCCTCCTGCTCGACCTTTCCCTCGTACTTCGTCCTTCTTCCTCTGGTTTGAGCTCTATCTGTATCACTTTCTGTGATCTGTCTGTGATTTTATTTCCCAACCTTCCCTTTACTGGTTTTCTGCTGGCGGGGCTGGTTGACTTTTCTTTTATGGGTGCGGGCGTGCCGAATAAAAGTGGGTTCGGACAGTTCATCACTTGGCAGAATTCGGCATACAAAGTTTTGTCCACTTCAAAAAGTGGCCGATATATTCCTCCGTGTTCGGCAGCTCCATTCTGGTTCCTAATGTGCTTGAGGATAGTGTCTCTCGACGCACTTTTGTGACCGCAGGTACAAAAGAAAAACACGTAGTGCTGTCTAACATGATAGTTGATGCGTTTTTTGTTCAATTAAAGTTGACAGATGCTGCATCTCCATCTGTCGCTGTGCTCTGTTGGCTTTACTGCTTCTCGAATTTGGTTGGCGGTTTTGTCGGACAGCCATAGCTCTTTAGGTTGGTAGCTGAGTGCGGGAGGAGGGGGTGCCGCTGACTGGTGTTGTCTTGGTCGACACCTAGCTGCTCCTTCTTTAACATTTATTCTACCTACTCGTACTGGTGATGTTGACATCTCCTTCCGCGGGATCCTGTGTTTCCTTTTTGGTTCGGCAGTGATAGCTGTGATGATAGCTGGATCCTCTTCTAATGATAGGTGTCCATCGTTAGCCTCTGCCATTTTAATTGGTAGCTCTTTCTTGTTGTTTTGTAGTTGTTGTTTGTTTGTCTTTTCCTCGCACTGATGTTCTTTGTTAGTGAGCTCGTTATTTGTATTGGCGCTTGTGGCTTGATTGGTTCAATCGTTCTTTTGTGTTTGTGGCCACGTAGTGTGACGTCTTGCGTCCATGCTCCTTCCCCCATAGTTCAGTGGCTGGTGGGGTATCTCTATGGGTTTTTTAGTGGGAGTTATCTGTCCTTGTTCCCTATTTCTCCGGTCCTGTTCTTGTGTGGAATGTATCCACTCTTATTCTCTATTTCTTTGTTCTTCCCCTTTCCAGCTACCCCCGCCAATATTTGCTGTTTGTTGATTGTTGTTAATTAGACCTAATCTATACCGCGTTTCTTCGGAGTTGGCCCATGGTGCATATACCAGTAGTAATATATGAGCAGATCTCCCTACCAAGTGTTTTTTTGTGGATGAGTGCTAGGGGGTTATGCAATGGGTTACGGCGTTGGATGGATTCGCCGAGTTTATATTGTATTTTATTTGAGGGGTATTTGAGTGGCATTTGAGTGGCATTTAAGTGGCATTTGAGTTTTGATTATTTTTGTTACTTAACTTGAACTTATATGACATATAGATTTTGAATGTATGGCATTTAAGTTTTGATAATTTCTTTACATAACTCAAACTCATATAGCATCTTGAGAGAGAGGAGAGAGGAGATGTATCTACCTTGAATAAATACATTGATTAAAAGTGAATCAATGTATGATTATATACATTTATTACATAATAAGTAGGGGCAAAATCTCCTCATATAATATAGCTAGATACATAATTCGAACTCATATATACATTGAATGCTATAAAATATATTGGATGATGAAGTTAAATATTCATCTATTCGTTATCGATATTTATAAGGATGATGAATGATTTTTTGTATTTTATATATATATATATATATATATATATATATATATATATATATATATATATATATATATATATATATATATATATATATATATATATATATATATATATATATATATAGTTATAGTAACTGTGGTAAAAGAAGTCTATTATGAAGGTTTTTATTTAAGCCAAAGTAGGTTCGGTAGATACTCCATCAGAACACACTAGTCTTTTAGCATAAAAATATGTGAGTCCTCGCTTTATTTGGCTGTATGTCAACATTTTTTGATCCTTTACTATAAATCCTCGATTTTTACCCATAAACGACTTTTTTGTGTTTAATACATTTAGATAACTGTCTTTGTTCAATTGATTAATTCGTTTGTTCAAACCTTTTGAGCTAAACTTGTTTCCTTTTTCTCCCCAGCAGTAATAGGATTTAGAGTTAAGTGCAACAATTCCATCTCCGGTAAATTCCTCTTTAAACAGCCCGGGTGTTCTTTTCCCATGTTTTAGTACTTTTTCACAACAGTCTTGCATGCTCCATTCTAAACCCATTGTTTTGGTTCTTAAAAACTCATCCCTATGTTTGTCACAGTATGGGCGTGGAAACCAATCAGCATATTCATTGTAAAACTCTTTTTTCATACTTGGTTTTACCAGTGTTTCTAATGTTCCGCTCAACGCCATGTATGCGCTATCTGTATCCATTTCAACAAATTGGAAATCACTTCTGTCAATATATCTATAAATAAAAAGATTGTTTCGATTTTAATTATTTGGAAGTTTTACTTACTTATACATAATAATCGTAGGGAATTAGGTTTTACTTACTTATCCATAAAGTCGTAGTAAAACTGTAGCATTCTCAGTTTAGCATACTGTAGCACGGAAAAACCCAAGTGTACTGGAACGTTCATAGTTAGCTGAAATGATGGTGATACTGATTAGCAAAGTAAACTTGGAGAATATAAATTTTGAATTGCAAAATAATTGTTTTTAAAACTTACTAGTCGTTTACAGGTTACGATTTCATAAAAATCATCTGCTATCTCTTCCATGGAGATGAATTTGTTCCCTCTGATACGAAATGAAGCTTTTCTCGCCCCTTCGATGAACTTAATGGTGGTGTGTTTTTCTTTATCAGTGATTGTTTTTCCATAAGCAGCATTTCCTACCAACTTGCTAGTAGTAGCGAGTAATTCTTGATTAGGATCTACATCTCCCATTCGCCTAGCGTCTGAAACTGATGTTCCAAAAGCTTCAAAAGCTTTTCTAGGAATATATTCTATTAGCTGATAAACTTTGGTGACTTTCAATCCTTGTTTCAAGTACCATTTTAACAAAGGACTCATTAGCAATATCTTATCTCCGTACATACTTCCAACTAATGAGCGTTGAGGAGTCTTTAAAAACCCTTCAGCCTCAGCAAAGACTTTCATTTCTTCGCTCAAGTGTTCTCTGGTTAACATCGTATTTTTAAAAATCGGGGGCATTTCGGAGAACTTTTCTTCCTCTTCCTCAGGAACTTCGATGTCACATTCAACAAATCCGAAGAATTCCTCTGATTGAACTCTCGACAACACTTCTTCTTGATTTAGTTTTTTTTCAAGTATTTTAGGGTAGAAAGAATTGTAAAACGTGTTGACAAATTTTTGTAAATTTGTATGAGTTTTTACACGTTTCATCCACTCACACTCCCAAATCGAGATTACAGTGTAACCTAGCGCTCGAAGATATTCTTCATTTTCCATCGTAGTTTTAAACAGATTTGCTTTTGATTTTCTTCCACTAGCTTGAAGCTCTTGTTCTTTAGCATTGTTATAAGAGCAGTTGTGTCCATGCCAAAAACACCCGTGGAATTGAAAGACATGACGATTTTCAACACAGAATCCATCAACTGGTAATCCTCGCCGTCTAAGGGCAACTTCTCCTCCATTGAGCTGATGCTTGATATTGATTTTTTTTGAAAACATTTGGAACTGTAACCAACTATGAGCTACCTTGCTAAATTTTACTGGTTCAGCAACAAAAGAGTTTTCGATTTTTCTTCTTCGATGATAACCAGTAGGCATTGATTGCATCATACACCATAAATAGAGCGCATTTGCATCAACTCCATAGATTCTATCACAAACTTTTGCTTCTTTTCCCAACCATTGTTCTCTAATTTTAGTTATACCTTTTTCGTGATATCTATGCATCACTAGACTTGGTCCACCAACTATGTTTTTCTTTATTAGAGGATAAAGTTCTGCATTGCTGTTGTCAATCAGACAAATTGGGAGAGTCTGTCGAAACGAGTTACCAAGCTCATGGAAATCCAAGTGTGTAGAGAGGTATGGAGGAGGTGGTTGAGGAGCTTTGTTGAACATCCATCGAATCGCTAATCCTGGTAAAGATATACCGTCTTTTAACATATCAATCCCATGCTCTCTGTAGATCGATCTTTGTCTTTCCAACGCTTGAACAAATGGTTTTACATCCAAGTTGTTGTACCATTTTAAAAAATCCCTCATTGTCCTCATGTCGTTATCTTTCCACGCTTCTTGACAAATCATGTACTCTTCTTCACTGATGTTTTTTTGTTTTAAAGAACTGTAAAAAGCTTCTCTTGGAGGTAGATGTTCTTGATTAAGTTGTTCCAAGTCTTTCATCCATTCATAAGGAAAAAATCCTTTTCCGGCTTCACATTTGTATGCTTTGAGATACATTTCATAGCTATATCCAGGAGCGATGAAGTTTGTACAATCTAAGAACAAAAAAGATCCTATTCCGATAACAGGCATCTTGTTTCCTTTTTTTATAACAAAATCAAAATCTTTGCCGGAGACATCTTTCAATTTTTGAAGCAGTTTTCCTTTCATCACATTGACATCATAAGTCTGTGAATTGAATCCTAGAATAGGAAGTTTTTTCATATAGCTGTACAAATCATCCAGAACTTTTTCAGCTCCTGTTCTCCGTCTGAAACGATTTTGTTCATAATCAGTACGAAACTTTTCTTCAGCTTTTTCCAGTCGTTGTAATTCACCTTCTATCTGTTTATGATTTGTGAAAATTGTTCTTCCAATCGGCTATATGATTCTTCACTAATATCTTCCAAGTATTCAATGAACTTTTCAACACATTCATCATCATCCCCGTTATTGACAATACAACGTGGGTTGTTGAAGTCCGGTACATTTGAACAAATCGAAATACTTAAAAGTTGATGCTCGTTAGTGTAAATGGTTGTGTCTGTATCTCGATCTTTTTCGCAATTAGGTAACAAACACTCTATGTCGAATGTTGCAAAAAACGGAAAGTATCTCAAGGAATCATCTGACCCGATATCTATCCCGAATTGAATCTTCAGTTTGTCGAATATTGTAGCGGTAGGTCTGTATTATCCTGCAGAAAACTCCAGATTTGTTGCGTCTGAGATTGAACAACTGTGTCTTTTCAGATTCCCCAATCTGTCATAACAAGTAGAACACGTTGGACATCTGTAGGCTTTGACATATCCATCCAAGTTTGTAATAAGACTGAAGTGATCGATATAAAGATCCAAATATAGATTCTCCTTATAACTGGAGTTTGAATTCCAAATAACTGTTGAAATCGCATCATCATTTAAAGAAAACACTGTTATCTTCAGTTGAAATGCTTGCTCCAAAAGCAATAAATCACCTTCTGTTACTCCTTTTCCATCACACTTTTTAGCGCTATCACCATAGATGAAACTATGATATTGTTGTTGGTACTCCTTCACCTCCTTAATTATCGGATCTTTTGCAAATCCACTGTTTTTTTGTAGTTTTTTGTGTAAAGCTAGACATCTAAAAAAACAAAGATTGTCGGTAATTCGTATTCCTTTTGTGTTTTTTAACATGGTTCGTATGTGTCTGTTGTTAATGAGGTGAGAGGGTAAATGCTCTGGTGGTGATCCAACTTTTCCCATTCCAAGTAGTTTGTAGAAATAAAACGAAATGTTTGTGATTAACATCAATCTCCAAGCCGTATTTGGTCTCCGTCTCAAACTATTTGTACGATGATCAGTCTCCATAACATCAACAAAAAAGTTATCAAGATCTCCTTCAGTTTCAATCAGTTTAGCTTTTGGATATACGGTAGCATTGTTTGATGATGAGTGAAAGTATCGGAGTTCACCATCATTTTTATTTTCTAGTATACATCCTACGCTACAGTTGACTTTCGCTCTTGAGCTCAATTGTCTCCAAACTTTTTTTAGCAATTCTAACACTCTTGAATCATGATAGTCATTTTGGTAGGTATCAGCTTGGTCTCTTGGAATCCCATCCCAAAGTCTTACATTTAAAAGTTCTATGACTTTTCCAGCTCTATGTTTCGTTTTCATAGCTCCCCAATATCTAGCTATCAAATCATCCCATTCTTCATCTTGAAAAGTTTGAGCTATGCTATCATCAACAATACCTAGGGTTGATACTCGGGTAGGTCTTTCAAAATTTAAATCTTCCATTTCTTGTTCTTGTTGTTCTTCTTGTTCTTCCTCTTGTGCTTCTTCCTCTTCTTCTTCTACTTCTTCTTCATTTTCTATCATTGGATCATTCTCATTTTCTTCAACTATCTCCTCCACAACTGGCTCTATATCTTGAGCTATTATGTTAGTCTTTGATGATGAAGGTTCAGTACCAAACCCTGTTTGATCGATTGTTTCATCAGGTAAACGAAAACAAATGAGATTTTCTTCTAACCATTTCCAATTAGGGGAAATTTCAGGGGTTTTTTCTTCTACATTCTCCTCCCGATAATTTAAACTTTGTCTACAATAGAAATGTTAACACATAATAGTTGTTCTATAAAGCATTCACATACAATTTGTATGAAATGTAACAGAAGAAAAAATGACTTAAACACTATTATCAATTAATTTTTAAAATGGAATTGGGAATAAATGTCTCAAACATTATTATTAGTTAGGTTTTTAAAAACTTACTGTGTACTATGAGATGAATTCTCAACTCCCTCTTTTTCATTCATTCTCTGATCTTCTGAGTCCTGTCTACAATAAAAAGAGATAACGCATTTTTTTTTGCTGATTCATGAGATAACTCTAAAAACCAGCAAAAAGAATTATTCTACTAACATTATTAATTTATGATTTTAAAAACTTACTGCATATCAAAGACTATCGTATTTTCAGTAGTTGCTGAAACTTGAGAAGTTGAAGGTGTGTCTTGAAAAGCATTTTCAAGTTCCATCTCCATTTTATTTTCATATTCAGCATTACATTTGTCATTCATGTATTCATTATCAGCATTTGAAAAACTGATATCATTTTGATTTTTCATGAGCCATTCCCATTCCTTATGTATGTCTACATCAGTATCCGCCTCTTCTGTTTCCATAGTACTATAATAACAATAAAATCATTACTTTTAATAGAAGTAACAATAGCGCATAAAAAGGTAAGTTAAATGTCTCAGCTAATAAATTTTACCTTGTGAATAAAACTTCTAGTAGTCAGTTGGTATATTATATAGTAGATGTCGAGTCTTCAGTCACTGTTGTTAAAATGAGTGATTTATTGTGTGAAAGCATTACTTTTTAAGTAAACAAATAATTAAGTGAGATAATTAAGTCAGATAATTAAGTCTTAAATTCAATGAAAACTTTCAAATTCACTCAGAAAAACTTTTAATAGTTAGTGGATGTAGTAGTAGATGTTGCTCCTCCGATCGCTGTTGTAGAACTGGATGCTTTCTGTGTGAAAACAGTGGCTCTTAAATAGGTAAAGTTGCACTGATTAAATCCTATGAATCAGTATTTTTTCACGCGAATACAACCCAATGCTTTCGCGGGAATAAATAATTTATTTTCACGCGAATGGAAACCGTTGCTTTCGCGGGAATAAATATTTTATTTTCACGCGAATGGAAACCGTTGCTTTCGCGGGAATGAATATTTTATTTTCATGCGAATGGAAACCGTTGCTTTCGCGGGAATGAATATTTCATTTTCACGCGACTGGAAACCGTTGCTTTCGCGGGAATAAATAATTTATTTTCACGCGAATGGAAATCGTTGCTTTCGCGGGAATAAATAATTTATTTTCACGCGAATGGAAACCGTTGCTTTCGCGGGAATACAAATTTTATTTTCACACGAATACAAACATTAATTCCCGCGAAAGCAACGGTTTCCATTTGCGTGAAAACAAAATATTCATTCCCGCGAAAGCAACGGTTTCCATTTGCGTGAAAATAAAATATTTATTCTCACGAAAGCAACGGTTTGTATTTGCGTGAAAATAAAATTTCTATTCCCGCGAAAGCAATGGTTTCCATTCGCATGAAAATAAAATATTCATTCCCGCGAAAGCAACGGTTTCCATTCGCGTGGAAATAAGTTATTTATTCCCGCGAAAACAACGGTTTGTATTGGTGTGAAAACAAAATTTCTATTCCTGCGAAAGCAACGGTTTCCATTCGCGCAAAAATAAATTATTTATTCCCGCGAAAGCAACGGTTTCCGTTCGCGTGGAAATAAATTATTTATTCCCGCGAAAACAACGGTTTGTATTGGTGTGAAAATAAAATTTCTATTCCAGCGAAAGCAATGGTTTCCATTCGCGTGGAAATAAATTGATTTATTCCCGCGAAAACAACGGTTTGTATTGGTGTGAAAATAAAATTTCTATTCCCGCAAAAGCAACGGTTTCCATTCGCGTGAAAATAAATTATTTATTCCCGCGAAAGCAACGGTTTGTATTCGCGTGAAAATAAAATGTTTATTCCCGCAAAAGCAATGGTTTCCATTCGCGTGAAAATAAAATGTTCATTCCCGCGAAAGCAACGGTTTCCATTCGTGCGGAAATAAATTATTTATTCCCGCGAAAACAACGGTTTGTATTCGTGTGAAAATAAAATTTCTATTCCCGCGAAAGCAATGGTTTCCATTCGCGTGAAAATAAAATATTCATTCCCGCGAAAACAACGGTTTCCATTCGCGTGAAAATAAATTATTTATTCCCGCGAAAGCAATGGTTTGTATTCACGTGCAAATAAAATTTCTATTCCCGCGAAAGCAATGGTTTCCATTCGCGTGAAAATAAAATATTCATTCCCGCGAAAGCAACGGTTTCCATTCGCGTGAAAATTAAATATTCATTCCCGCGAAAGCAACGGTTTCCATTTGCGTGAAAATAAGCTGTTTATTCCTGCGAAAGCATTGGTTTTCGCGTGGAAAAAATGCTGGTTCATAGTTATATTATAAAGAAGAATGGTATTCATAGAGTTCAACCAGTGCAACTTTAGCTATTTAAGAGCCACTGTTTTCACACAGAAAGCATCCAGTTCTACAACAGCGAGTGGAGAAGCAACATCTACTACACCTTCCATTGCAACTACTAGGAGCTTTCTCTTTATAAAAGGTAAAATTTAAAAAATTTGTAATTCTCTATCTAGCAAAAATCAAGATTACTTTAACTATAATGTAAAGTATGAAATAAATAATCTTTTAGTTCCACATGAAAAGCTTAATTATACATTATTTCTTTCTTTTTTAGAATACTATGGAGGACTTTTCTGCTTCTTACATGGATTTAAAACCAATCGAAAACAAACAAAAAACACTCAAAACATCCACCAAAAGAAAAAACTCTAACTCTGTTACAAAAGAAACAACAATAAAGAGACGAGCTCTTCCAAAACTGGTTTTACCCGCACCATCAAACACTATGGAACAAAAAGAATTGCTCACTGATGCTGAAAGGGCCCTCAAGATGGCCAAATCTCTCAAAAAATGGAAGGCAAGTGATTTGAAAAAGATTGGAGGGTTTCTTACACTAGCATCACTTCCTGCTCCATCAGTTTTGCAAATAGCTTCTATTGAACAGAATACTGGTACATACGGAAATTACTACATTCTCACCTATCTTGATAATTCAACTGGAACGAATTTTTAGAAAGTCGTTTGCCCTAGTAGAGTAGTTGAAAGCTTCAATGTTGATAACTACCCATTACCTTTCAACATTTTGTACTTGGGTGAGATGGAAAACTCAAAAAAACCAGAGACCACTTACTACAATGTCAAACGTATCAGCACAAAACGCTTAACCACAATGGAAGCTACCGCTGAAGCTGAAACACAGAGAAAAATGAGTGAAGAAGAACTCAAACTCGCTTACGACATTGAGTATCTCAGCAATTTCAAAGAATGTTCAATTTTTGCTTACATCGAAGTTGTAGAAAGATTCATTCCTTTCCGATTCGATGGAGAAGAATCCATTGTAAATTGCATTCGTTATGTCACTGAAAAAGATGGAAAAAGAGAGACGAGAACACTTTTACTACCAGTCAGATTCAACGAGGAAGCTAAAAGATGTGCAACTGGTGTGATGATTTACAAAGGGAAAAAACAAAGTAAGAATAGAATCCTATTCCATACCACAATGTTGTCTTCATTTCTTCAACCAACGCTAGTGATTGGGAGCAATATTGCACACAAACAAATTCCAATGAGGGGCTAACAAAAACAAAAAATGAGGATGAAGTTCTCAAGGAATTCCTAGAAAATGAATTACAAGATTTTGATGAACAGCTTGGTGTTGATGGTATGTAAACTCAATATCGAATGCTGACAACATGTAGTCTCAAGCAGATAAAACGAACTATAGTGCTTTGTATTATGCAAAATTTACTGTAAAATTTTAATCATCTAAAGGGTTAATTTGATGATTTTCTCAAAATTTAAGAATGTCAAAAAAATTAGATATAATGTTTTCTATTGCAATTATTTAACCATCTAGAGAGCTAATTTGATGATGTTTTTTCCAAAATTTTATACAAAGATAGTCATAAATATGCGCATAATTAACTATATATTAATGAATGTATAAAAAAAGTCTGTGTATTGATTGTCATTACAAAACCTAGTGCTTTGTATTACTTACCATTTACTGACTCTAACTATATTATATGGGGAGATTTTCCTTACTTATTATACAATAAATGTATATAATCATATATTGATTCATTTTTAATCAATGTATTTACTTATGGTAGATATAACTCCTCTCTCCTCTCTCTCAAGATAACATATGAGTTCAAATTACAAAAACCTGAATGCCATACATTCAAAATCTATATGCCATATAAGTTCAAATTAAGTAAAAAAATAATCAAAACTCAAATGCCACTCAAATGCCCCTCAAATAAAATACAATATAAACTCGGCGAATTCATCCAACGCCGTAACCCATTGCACTCACCCCAGATAATGACCCCACAAAAAAACACTTGGTAGGGAGATCTGCTCATATATTACTACTTATACCATTTTTTCTCCTCTTTCTCCTGGCACTGGTCTTGGCTCATTTACCTGCATACTTTCTGCAGTAGGTCCCTTTCCTTTCATGGTTTTGTAACACTGGTAATCAGTGAATTTGACAGGGGGTTTTCTCACTCTCATAGGTCGATCTCTCTCTCCTGTTTCCTCTGGCTCTTGGGTGAGGGGTGGCCAGTGTGTGTCTTCCGCAGGGCGTTCGGTGGGTGCCTCGTTTACCGGGGGCCCTGGAGGGGTGAGGGGTTGCTCCTCCGTGTGGGTGGGTGCCTCGGTTGGTACCAACAGGGGTGTGGCTGGTAGTTCTGGTGGGGTTGATGCTTGTTCTTCCTCTATTGGTTCATCGAGGGGTTGTGGGCCTTCTGGCCACCTCTACAGTGACAGGTTGGTGCCGTCTGTCCTGGGTGTGGGTGGTCGCCTTTGGCATGCCCCTTTCATGTTTGGGTGGACGGCTTGTTTTCGACTAGGTGGTGCCCTCCCTACGGTTTCCTGGCAGATTCTATATTTTTAGCCGGCGCCCATTCTGCGTGAAGCCCTGCCCGCTCCTTTCCAGGCGGTAGGTGTGGTTCGGGTACGCTTTGGTGATGGTGTATGTGTCCACATAGCTTGGCTGTAGTTTGGGGTTACTGCCCTTAGTTCGCCGCTTATTCTCCATCACCACTAGCACGCCTTTGCTGAATCGGGGGGTTCATCAGTCTCTTCCTGTCGGATTTCTGCTTGTTGGTCCCGTACGTATCCGTGTGCGGTTGCTAGGTCTTCTTGTATCAGAAGGGCATGTTTGGTGATGCCATGGGGATCTAGTGAGGGGGGATCCAGTTAGTTGGTCGGGTAGTCGGACCTCTCTCCCTAACATGAGTAAGTTTGGGGTTTCTCCAGTGGTGAAGTTGGGGGTGGCTCTGCAGGCTCGCATGATCTGGGGAAGTAGACTATCCCATTCATCTTGACCTTTGCTTAGTATTAGTGTTCTTAGGGCGTCACCCAGGGTCCTGTTTTGCCTCTCCACCATGCCATTGCCTTTGGGGTGGTAGGGGGTGGTGCGCGTCTTGCGTATTTAACACAGGGCACAGAGTTCTCCTAATAACGTGAACTCAAACTGTGCCCCTTGATCCGAGTACAGTTGCTCAGGGAGCCCCCAGTAGCTAAAAATCCGTTCGTCTAGGGCTGTGGCCACGGTGGGTGCGGTTGTGTCCGGTAGGGCTATTGCATCCTGCCAGCGTGTGAAATGGTCGGTGAGCACCATTATCCACCGGTTCTTTCTCTTGGTGAGGGTTAGGGGGACCACGAGGACGACGGCCAACTTCTGGAATGGTCGCCCTGCGAACAGCCTCTGTCCGTCGGGTGCATCTGGTTTTCTTCCTCTTTTTGCCACTTGGCACACTTCACAGCTCTTTACGAGTCTGTGTGTTAGGGCCGGCATTCCTGGCCAGTTGGAGTCTATAAGTAATCGGTTGCCGGTCCGATTGATGCCGGCATGGGCCATCCGGTGTGCGTCTCACACAGCCTTGTGTCTCCATGCAGGTGGACATATCGAGCAGGCCTTAGTCCTCCCCTGGTGTTCTATTTTAATCACGAGAGTTTCATCTGGTTGGAGGCTCATCACTTCTATCCTGTTGTGTAGGGTCCGTAGCTCGGAGCCCCCCTCCTCCAGTTCTGTTGGGGAAAGTAATTTTTTTGCCTGGACAGCTGCATATATCTTGGCCATGGGGTGCTGGCCTTCCCGTTGGGCTTGTACCAGCTCCTTTGTGTTCTCTGTGACCGTCACGTTCACTTGTTCCTCTTTTCTTTCTAAGGTGAGTTCGGCGTGGGAGGGTCCCCCATCTCTCTGTTCAATGGACCGGCATTGTGCTGGGCTCCAGGACGGTGCTCGAGCTTGTACTTGAATTCGGTCAGGGTCTCTAGCCACCTGGCTATTTGGTTGGACGGTTTTTTTCGTCTACAGAGCCAACGGAGAAAAGCGTGGTCTGCGCGCAGCTTGAATTCTCGCCCGTAGAGGTACGGCCGGAAGTGCTTGGCGGCCTTAATTACGGCCAGAAGTTCTCTCCTTGTCACACAGTAATTTCTCTCTGCGGGGGATAGCGTCTTGCTGTAATAGACGATCACCCTCTCCTACCCTTCTTGGATCTGGGAAAGTACTCCTCCTACTCCGACAGCGCTGGCATCTGTGTCCAATATGTAGGGAAGCATAGGGTTTGGACATCCCAGTATCGGGCTTGACTCAAACCTGTCTTTAGTTTCCGGGAGGACTGCTGTTCTAGTGCCTCCCACTTCCATGTGACGCCTTTTCCGGTCAGGACCGTTAGTGGTTTGGCGGTGGTGGCATAGTCTGGCAAGTATTGTTTTTAATAGCCAGCCGTTCTGAGGAACGCCTGTAGGGCCTTGACATCCTTGGGTTCGTGCCAATTCTTCACCACCTCCACCTTATCTGGATCCGTGGTTACTCCTTTTGCACTGACTATGTGTCCTAGGTAATGCACCTGTGGGCTCAGGAGCTCGCACTTGGAGGGTTTCACCTTAAGGTTGGTACCCTTGAGACGTCGTAGAACTTTTTCCAGCCTCTGGATATGGGACGTAAAGTCGGGGGCGATGACTATCAGGTCGTCTAGGTAGAGTAGTAGTGTCTTCCAGTTGAGGCCTTTTAACACTCGCTCCATCAGCCGCTGGAAAGTGGCTGGGGGGGGAGGTGAGTCCGCAGGGTACTACCTTCCATCGCCAGAGGCCACTGCGGGTGATGAAGGCTGCCTTGTCCTGTGCATCCTCATCCAGAGGTACTTGCCAGTATCCAGTAGCCAGTATATGGTCAAGTCTAGTGTGCTAAAGTATCTGCTGCCCGCCAAGGCGTCTAAAGATTCATCAATTCGGGGTATGGGGTACACGTCTTGTTGTGTAACGTCGTTCAGTTTCCGATAATCGACACAGCACCTCCAGGAGTTGTCCTTTTTTCATACCAGTACAACTGGGGAGCTCCACGCTCCTTCTGCGAGTTTGATGAGATCTTTCACTAGCAGCTCCTTCACTTGTCTCTCTGCCTAGGCCTCCTTTTCTGCGCCTAGGCGATGGGGGGGGGGGGGGAAACGTATTGGGCGTGTCCCGGGTGGCACGAGAATGGGGTGTTTGGTGAGTTGGGTGTGACCAATATCTCCATCGTGTTGGCTGAACACTCCTTGGTAGCGAATAAGCAGGTTGCGGAGTTGGTACTCCTTCCGGGTGTTCTGGCATCCCCTTTTTGCCTGTGCAAACAGCGGTTGGAGGTGTGGTGGTAACTCTCCGCTCCTGTGTTCTTGTTCTTGGGCGTGGTCTTGCAGTGGTCGTATCTCATTGGGCCTTATTCCAGTAAAAGTGCCGATCACTTCTCCAACGGAGACTTGGAGGCTGTCCTGTGAGGGGCTCAGACATTGTACGAGTACTCGTCCGCGTTCGTTGAGGGTATTTATGCTTGTGGCCAACAGCAGGCCTCCTTCCACACTCTCAATCATTCCTTGTGTACACAGGGTTCGGCTAGCAAGGTGACAGGGTACGGTGGCTTCCGTTTGTGGGGGGATATGGGTATCCTGCCTGACTTGTACTTTAGATACTAGGTCCCGCCCGTGTCGGTGGGTGCAGATCAGCTCCTTCCCTTGAACTCGGAGGATTGGCCTGTCGAATCCTATCTGACAGTTTTGCTTGGCAAGGAATGGCATCCCTAATATCACGTCTTCATTAATCTGGCTCACCACGAAGGTCTCTTCGTGATTTATGTGTCGTATGCGTCCCATCAGGGTGAGTAGTCCGTAAAAGGGTAACCTGGTGCCGTCGGCCATTAGTCCATGTGAGTCGTACTCCTGTAGGTTTCGTTGGTTGTTACCCTTCGGGCTCACCTCTGCCCCCGCCACATTCCAGCGACTCATGGAGGGAGTATTGAAAGGCCTCCACTGGAAGACGTTGCTGCTCTACCTAGACGACGTGATAGTCATTGCCCCCGACTTCACGTCGCACCTACAGAGGTTAGAGGAAGTGCTACGCCGTCTCCAGAGTGCCCACCTGAAGGTGAAGCCTTCGAAATGCGAGCTCTTGAGTCCCCAGGTCCGCTACTTAGGGCATATAGTTAGTGCAAAGGGAGTAGCCACTGACCCGGACAAAGTGGAAGCAGTAAAGAACTGGCAGGCGCCTCAGGATGTGAAGGCCTTACAAGTGTTCCTCGGAATCGATGGATACTATAGACAGTACTTACCGGATTACGCCACTAAGGCTAAACCGCTCAAAGTCCTGACGGGGAAGGGTGTTCCATGGAAGTGGGAGGTAGCAGAACAACTTTATTCGAGCAGCTAAAGACGGGATTGAGCCAAGCCCCGATACTAGGATACCCAGACCCCACACTCCCCTACATCCTGGACACGGACGGCAGTGCCGTCGGAGTAGGAGGAGTCTTGTCGCAGGTCCAAGAAGGGCAGGAGAGAGTTATAGCGTACTATAATAAGACATTATCCCCCGGAGAGAGGAACTACTGTGTGACTCGGAGAGAGCTCCTGGCTGTGATCAAAGCCGCCAAGCGCTTCCAACCATATCTCTACGGGTGGGAGTTCAAGTTACGAACGGACCACGCCTCACTCCGCTGGCTCTGTAGGAGGAAGGAGCCCTCTAACCAGATAGCTCAATGGCTGGAGACCCTCGCTGAGTTTGAGTTTAAACTCGAGCACCGTCCTGGAACGCAACATGGTAATGCTGCAGGCTTGAGTCGACAGGACCCTTGTGCAGACTGTAAGCAGTGACGGTCCATCGAGCAGAGAGATGGAGGGCCCTCCCACGCCGAACTCACTGGAGAAGGACAGAAGAGCCAAGAGAGGCAGGAGGGTCAAGAGGGATAGGTGAACGTGACGATCATCAACCCCACGGAGAGCGCCAAAGAATTGGTACGGGCGCAGTAAAAAGGGCAACACCCCGTTGCCAAGGTGTACGCAGCTTTCAAAGCAGGAAAGCAGCTCTCAGACAGAAAACTGGAGGAAGGGGATACCAATTATGGACCCTGCACAATAGGATAGAGGCAATGAGCCTCCGACCAGATGGGACTCTGGTCATCAAGACAGAACACCAGTGACGGACTAGAACCTGCTCAGTGTGTCCGCCAGCCTGGAGGCACAAGGTCGTGTGGGACACGCACCTGATGGCGCATGCAGGTATCAACCGAACCCGCCATCGGCTACCGTTGGACTGGTACTGGCCAGGGATGTCGGGACTAACACGAAGACTAGTAAAGAGCTGTGAAGTGTGCCAGGTGGCGAAACGAAGTAGGAGACCCACCGCGCCCGACGGACAGAGGCTGTTTGCAGGACTACCTTTCCAGAAACTGGCCGTTGACCTCGTGGGCCCCCTGCCCCTCACCAAGAGGAAGAATTGTTGGATGATGGTACTCACAGACCATTTCACGCGCTGGCAAGACGCAATAGCTCTACCCGACGCTACCGCCCCCACGGTGGCCGTAGCCCTAGACGAGCACGTTTTCAGCTACTGGGGACTCCCCGAGCAGCTACACTCGGACCAAGGGGCCCAGTTCAAGTCCACCATATTAAAAGAGCTCTGTGCCCTGTGGGGATTACGCAAGACGTGTACCACACCCTATCACCCCCAGGGGAATGGCATGGTAGAGCGGCAGAACCGGACGCTAGGAGACGCTCTACAGACCCTGATACTGAGCATAGAACAAGATGAGTGGGACGGCCTACTCCCCCAAATTATGCGAGCCTGTAGGGCCACACCCAACTCTACTACCAGAAAAAACCCCTAACCTGCTCATGTTGGAAAGGGAGGTACAGCTGCCCGACCAGCTGACCGGGTCACCCCCCTCACTGGACCCCCACAGCATTACCGAGCACACCCTCCGTGTACAAGGAGACCTGGTTATCGCACACGAGTATGTGCGGAACCAACAAGCCAAGCTCCGACAAGAAGAGACTGGAGAGCCACCCCGTTTCAGCAAGGATGAGTTGGTGGTAATGAAGAACAAGCGGCGGACAAAGGGGAGTAACCTCAAACTACAGCCGAGTTACATAGGCCTGCCCTAACCCTACCTACCGACTAGAAAGGAAGGGGCAAGGCTTCACACAGAACGGACGCTGACTGAAGGCCATAGGGAGAGCACCGCCCAGCGGAGAATAGGCCGTTCGACCCAATATGAGAGGGGCGTACCAGAGACGGGCGCCCACCCCCAGAGTGGAGAGCGCTGATCCACCCCCCGATATGCCAAGAGAGAGGAGACCAGAAGAGCCACCAACTCCTGAAGAACCGGTGGAAAGTGCAACACCACCAGCACCACCCCAAATCCACCAGTCACCCCCCAGCTAAAGCCGGCGTCACAATGCCCACCGACTCCTGCAGAACCCCTGGTGGCCGAAACACCCGACGAAACCCCTGCGGACTAACCATTGTCTTGAACTTAACGACACAGAAGATCTATTGTTAGATCTGGACGACTACCCACCTGCCCAGTTGGAGACAGAACTGGAAGAAACGCCAACAGCGGAGCTGTATACCAAGGTAGAGAAGGAGAAGGAGGAGGAGGTCAAGCTAGCAGAGAAAGAGAAAGAGGGTGAGCAATTAAATGCTGCATTTTCAAAATGGCTATTTGAGAACTGCACACCACGAGATCCGTTAGCACTACGGAGTGGTAGCCCGCCTAGCTATGCTAAATCTGTACCTGCCTGCCGGCCCGGGATGACTCCCTACCAGCCCGGAGCACCTCTATACCTGCCCGGGGCAACCCTGTACCGGCCCGGGGTCCTCCAGAGATTCAGTCAAGAAAGACTGAGAGGTTACAAGGCAGTAGTTACGCTTGTAGAGCTAACCGAAAGAGAAAGCCTGTGGTGGCAGCTAAGGGTGAACGTCCCACGACCTCTTCACCACCAACCTTAGTGCCACACAGCACAGTGCACCACACCCCGGCACGGGATGTTGCTTGCACCCCCACGGTACAGTGGGAAGAGGAGAAAAGGCGCTGGCTTTCCTTAGAAAAGGAACGGCGGTCTCCTAGAGATAAGATACAGAAAGTTCTGTCGGCGCTTGAACTTCTAGGGCTCTGCTCTCACCCATACATGGTACAGCAAGCCCCGCTGCAATACAGGCAGCCCATTAACATGTTGCATAAAGTTCATCATGCACCTGTTGTTGTAGACTCACGCTCCCAGGTGAGCGTGACGCCAAAGTTCACCATATGGTTGGTGCAAGTGCCCAGCCCTCCTTCAGAGGAGGAGACAGAGGAGAAGATGCCAGTTCCTGTGACGCCTACTTTGGAAGATGAGCCAACCACCTTGTGGAAGGAGGATGGCAGGAGAAACCCAACAAGATGGCACAGATCAGCACAGAGACTGAGGAGCGGGTGGAACACCTGCTGCAAGAGGCAACGGATTACATTTGTATCAAGTGCAACTACCGAGCCAGGAATACTCGGCAGCTGAGGGTGCACACTCTGCAGCATTATCAGAGGCACTACTGCCAATGCCACTATGCGAGTGAAAGCTGCGATGCTGTGTAATCGCATCAGAGTAAATTCGACACGCCAGGAGATGCCGTCCACTACCGGAAGACGGGGATCATCTACACAGTTGATCGCCCGAGCTGCACCCGCTTCTGAGAGTTCATTAGATGGAACAATGCACCCAAGTTCAGGCGATGCCAACCCGCTCACCAACGGGAACCAACTCTCAGGGTACCTGTAAGGAAGCGACTGGGATCTCCAGTGCGCGGAGAAGAACCCAAGAAGATGGATGACAGCAGAGGCAAGTCTGCACCAACTTTATCGGGGTACAGGATACCTAAGCGGGCGGCCAGCCCACCCAGCGCAACTTGCTTGCCAGAACCAGAAGTTGCCAGCACCAAGCTAAGCGAAGTGAAAGTACCTAGGTTTTCGCACCACTTCCTACAGCACAGTGACGGTTTGGCCACACACATAGAGGAGCATGTCACTGCTCTCGAGAAGCAGCTTGGAGAGCTGCGGAGGTTATTAATTAACCAGACTCTGTCTGAGGAACAGACTACGGTGGCTAAGTCCGAGGCACGGCTCATCACCACAGAGGTTGAACGGCTGCGACTGCAAGCCACCAGCCTGAGGGGCGCTCTCTACTAGATGAGATGCCGGACTATATATATTATTCCACATATACTCCCGCTTGCTATATTATATGTCTGTACACATTATTCAAATATATATAATCTGGGTACAGGTGTTACCTCCACACATATCTGCTCTTGATATTATTTTATTGAAGCCAGGCTATGAATTTAATGGAGAGAGGTATGTGGTAGATTTTGATGCACACTAGTAGTGAACAGGTCGTTTACTCTAGAACCTTGCGAGACAATGCGCTAGACTTTGACCCACAGCGTTCGGTTAACAACTGTTTGGGTGGAAAGTCCTACTGTGCCGGTGGCATAGTGAACAGGGCCGGTAGTGACCCTTGCAGGGCCGGTAGTGACCCCTACCGACCCAGTATAGCTGTACCGGGCCGGCACAAGATGGCCGACATAGATGAGGATCTTCAAAAGTATTTAGGAGCTCAGTCAAGGTCAGGAACAGGAAGTACCTACCCTTAGATTGCCAACTTCATGGACCTTACTCTATACACAGCCTGGGAGCCTTGCAAGACTACTGATTGGACAATGAGGAGATAGGACTCCGCCCTTAGCCACTTGGCACCTCCCTTATTTAACCGTACTGCATTGTTGATTGGCTACTTATTTATATAATCAATTGTATTGGCTAATCTGTTTCCTGTGCTATGATTGTTATATGTTTTGTACTTGTTAGTTCTCCTGTAAAAGGAGAGCACACTGTCTTACTCTTTGCATTCATTCTCATATTGCCAACCCTAGAGGAATAATTACCCTCAGGACTATCATAGAGAATATAGCCATTTATACAAGCACTACGCTGTACTGTTTGTTTGAGCCATGGGTTACCCTGCACAGTTGTCACTGTCATTCAGCACAGTGTCCCCTCTGGAGAGAGGTACAATACTCGAGACTAGTGAATGTCCGTGGTAACAGACCGGAATCCATTACAATACACACCAATCTACAAGCAGGGATCTATAACTGGTGCACATAAAAAACACATAGAGGGTTATCCTGGTCAATAGAAGCACAAAAAGATACCTGGGACTAGAGAACACAATTGTCCTTGAGGCACACTCCAGAGATATGCTATAACTGCTACTTCATTTACATCCATCAATAAATGTCCAGGTTCTTTCTAGTTAACAAATTTCACAAAATTCACCATAAAAATTTAATAAACCTTTTTTAGAGGGTTGGATATGGAGCCAGCATATGTAGTGTGCTAGCATAAATATTCCAATCTTTCAGTTACTTTCTTACAAATGGCAGTTCAAAGTACAATTTACTTACTAATCCCTTACAGAGATGTAGGGTATATGTTCAGACAATTTTGAGTAGAGGAAAAAATTAGCAGAAGTAAATTGGTAGCTACCAATATGGTGCAACTATAGCACGTATAAATCTTCCACATTATAAATGGACCAAAAATCCCATGATAGCGCTGGGGGTTATTATGTCAGTGTTAAGGGCAACTTATTGATGCCAATCAAAGGGTACAGGTAATGCTGCAATAGAGCATAAACTTTTGAGATCAGATGACAGGTGAGAGTCAGTTGTTCAAGATACATGCTAGTGGTGGAATAACAAATTTTGAACAAACTGTAAATGAGGAAAAAGAAAGGGAAATTGAAAAAAAACAGTCAGAAGAAGGTTTGAGCAATTAAGTAGAATGAGGATGGCGCACAGTGCCACAATACTGAAGGGCGCTGAGCCAATATTTACTAATGTTTATCTAAGCTGCTTTTACATGGTCTCAATGACTCAAAAGAGTTTTCTGTGATTTTTAAAACTGTTCATTAGAAAAGTTGGTACAATTTTCAAAATATAGTAATGAGTTGCTGATGTTGCAGTGAAAAGAGCACCAGGTTTTACCATGCAAACTCAATCAAAATAAGCATTGAAAACATAAGTTTCCAAAAGAGCTGAAATTAGCTAATGCAGTAAAATGTGTACTGGATAGAAATGCTCAAAACCAAACTAACAGACTGAAAGTACATCTAACAGTGGCTGAGTTTATCACTGTGACAGCATAAGTCTTGTTTGATTTGTTTCTGAGAACCGCAAAATTGCGATTAAAACTCGATCGAAAACAAAATATATGTTTGCTTCATGACAGATGTTACAAAGAGTGATAGTCACCCAATCAAGGAGAGACAACAGCATGATACATGTTTGCAAAGGCTTTGACAATCTATTTACAATTCTTCAATCTCTTCATACTGTCCTTACTTTAATGAAACTTTCACTTCACCAGGTATTCTTTTATCAAACTCAAAACACCACAATATAACTTAGGAGTTGAAAAGTTATACAAATTAAACTAAAGTCGACCACAGTAGTAATATATTATGAGCAGATCTCCCTACCAAGTGTTTTTTTGTGGATTAAATCTTGGAGTTGAGGCAATGGGTTACGGCGTTGAATGAATTCGCCGAGTTTATATTGTATTTCATTTGAGGGGCATTCGAGTGGCATTTGAATGGCATTTAAGTGGCATTTGAGTTTTGATTATTTTTTTACTTAATTTTGAAATTATATGGTGTATAGATTTTGAATGTATGGCATTTAAGTTTTTGAAAATTCTATACGTAATTCTAACTCATATGCCATTCAAGTTTTGATAATTTTTTTACATAATTCGAACTCATATGGTCACTTGAGAGAGAGGGGAGAGGGAAGAGGAGAGATGAGAGAGGAGAGAAGAGAGAGGAGAGAGAGGAGAGACTTTTTAGTTTTCTATACATTCATGTATATATGGATAATTATGTACATAGAGGGGCATTTGAGTTTTGATTATTTTTTTACTTAATTTGAACTTATAGCATATAGATTTTGAATGTATGGCATTCAAGTTTTTGTAAGTTGAACTCATATGTTATCTTGGGAGCAGTGGCGGATCTGGGGGGTGAGCCCTAGGAGCTCAGGCTCCCCCCTACCCATGAATATGAGGCAAAAACTGTCTGAGAAATTAGCTGAAAATTTCCATCTATATCAGCTTCTAGATATCTCTTGTAATAAGAAGCCCCTTATTAATCAGTAAAGATGATTGTGAGAAACAGCTACATAACCCAAGATCCAATAATTTTGACTCTAGTTCAGGGTTGTTTAAATGGGCAAACATTTTGTCTGCTTTTTGGTGCAAACATGCTCAGCCAAAAGGTCAAGGTCTTTCAGTTTACGTCGGTCGTCAAAATTGCAGAAGCTACTACTACCAATATTATTATTATTAATAAAGAAAAAGTCCCATTATTTTTTTTCATTGCAAGAGTGGTTGACCTCTGCAAAAGTTTCAGCTCTCAAGTAAGCATTGCTACTTGCCGTTTATTCAATGCAACCAACAACTCAAATTTTACTATTAGTTGTCAATTATAAATAACGATTATTATTATTATAATAATAATTATTATTATTTATTATAATTATTATTATTATTTATTTATTATTATTAATTATTTTATTAATTATTATTATCAGTTAATATTATTTATTAATTATTATCATTTTTTATAATAATAATACTAATGATAATTATAACAATAATTATAAATGAGTATTTAATTATTATCATCATCATCCTCATTGAAGTAATTCTTTTTTGTTATCGTCGTGTGTATTATTATTGTTTATTATTATTATTATTATGATGATGATCTATGATGATGTAGTAATTTAATTATAATAAATGATGGTAGTTAATTATTATTATTATTATAATGTAATAATAATAATAATTTATTATTGATAAATAGTGTATAATAATAATAATATTTAGTAATTAAACTGTTAGTCATCATAATGAAGAACTTGTTGTTGTTATTATTATAACTGTTATATATTAATTTAAAATAATAATAAGCATCATTATAAATGAATAAACTTTTTTAAGTATTGTTATTTTCTAAATTATTATTATTGTTTCCTAGGTTTGATTCAAATGCATTTTAGGTGCTATACAATGGCAGTTGTATTATAATATCTGTGAAACTTGCAAAATACTGGTTCTAGAACAAGTGTCATAGCAGTTTCTTCAACAGTGTACATGGGGGATCCAATTTTGAGTCAGTAGAAGAGCAAATTATTTTAAAAAAGGGCTAAAAAAATTTTCGGCGCTTCGCGCCGAAATATTTTTTTCCAAATGGGCTCCCCCCTCTGTGACTGTCCAGATCCGCCACTGCTTGGGAGAGAGGAGTTATATCTACATTAAATAAATACATTGATTAAAAATGAATCAATATATGATTATACACATTTATTGTATAATAAGTAAGAAAAATCTCCCCATATAATAAGTAAGAAAAATCTCCCCATATAATATAGTTAGAGTCAGTAAATAGTAAGTAATACAAAGCACTAGGTTTTGTAATGACAACCAATACACAGACTTTTTTTATACATTCATTATTATATGGATAATTATACGCATATTTATGACTATTTCTGTATAAAATTTTGGAAAAAACATCATCAAATTAGCTCTCTAAATGGTTAAATAATTGCAATAGAAAACATTATATCTAATTTTTTTGACATTCTTAAATTTTGAGAAAATCATCATACTGGAGAATGTAATAAAATAGATATCATAATAGAGTGTAATAAGTTGAATATATAGAGTTAAAGTCTATAAAAACTTTTTAATTTGTAAAGTATTTGATGACTTTACAAGAAATATCATCAAATTCAGGTTCAATGATGATGAGAAGATTTTCTTCAAGTTTAAGTTTACTATTTTCCGATATAGACAGAGAAAGTTTTGAAAAACCCTCCAAATCATTATAAATAAAAACTCTATAAATCGATGGTGTTGAATTTGTAATTGATACTGAATTGTTTTCGCATATGATGTATCTATCACACACACAATCAGTATTAGTTTCGATTTCTTCAGAATTGTATATAGTAGAGTTTGTAGGGCTTGGCTGTTCCAAAATTAAATCGACTAAACCCAGAGCTTGTGGAAGAGATGAAATTGATGGTGATAAAGCTGGAACTACTGGCTTGTTTGTAGTTTTTGTTGTTGTTGTCTGCGGAGTTATGGTGATTATTGAAGTTATTCTTCGAATCGTAGGTAGTGATCCCTCATCATATAAACGGATGTAATTTAAAGCTTCATCAGTTTTGCAAACAAAGTAGTGTTGAGGCCACATATCATAAGTGTCACAGCTTCTACGTCGGAGAGTAGGTTCCATGAAACATGTGAGTCTTTGCATACGATATTTTAAGTTTTTTCTTAAAATACGAGTTACTGAATCAACAGCTTCCATATTAAGAATTCCCTGAAAACATCCAGACGCTCTATGAGATAAAGTGAATGGTTTAATCTCTGTTACAAGACAATAACCACTTAGGATTGGGAATAATAGGAGATAGATTCGATATCTCATTTTTATTCAGAGTGAGAGACTTTTAACCTAGTTTATGCTTTCATCATCTAGAGTTAACTGTCTTGCATGTCGGTGAACTTTGGTTAATATGCTCCAACTAAAGCTCTATATATATAACTTTGGGATCGCATTTGTCTTTGTTATCTCCTTGACATGTGATGCTGATGATAATCTTGTTTTGAATAGATTTCAAACTTTCAAAACTCGAAAATGACAAATTTACACCTTCAATACCATTGATGTTAGTGATGACAGTAGCTATTTTCGGCTTCTCGTTGGTCAAATGAATGCATTCCACACATGCAAAGTTGGTTGTCTCAAACTCTTCTGTTGGTGGACAAATCAAACGTGAGGTGTCGTATTCAAATACACATAATTCATCATTCCAAAATAGTTTTGTATTTTGAGTAAGACCTTCCGTATTATTTTTAACCCCTATTGCGCATTCCTCCTGATTCAGAGTGTATTTTGTTGGTGTATTGCAGGTCGGGGTATCTGTAGGCTCATTGTTGATCGAATGATTGGAATGAGCGCATTGCATGCATGCAAATTTGAATGTCTCAAACTGTCGTCTTATTGGACAGATCACACGTCTGCGGTTGTATTGAAATGCACATAAACCTCCATTTCGATATACTTTTGTATTTTGAGTAAGTCCTTCCGTATTATTTGTAATACCCATTTCACATTCCTCTTGATTCAAAACGTATTTTATTGTAGTATCACAAGACACAGAATCTGTAGAAGTTGTGTCCTTGCAGATCCAAGAAGCGCTTTGAGGGATGAAAAAACCACAATATAATAAGTCAGGAGGGTAGAGTCGCACACAGTTTTTTCCATTTTCATCTTTATATCGTATAGTCCTTTCGAAAGGTGAAAAAACCAAGGCATCATTTTTATCCATAGCTCCGGCTATACATTCATCAATTTCGTTGGTATAGAATACTCCACTAACATTGGGAAATGTTAGTGCCAGTAGCAAGATAAATACGCAGCTCATTTTTTAAAATGTCTTTGCTTTCAGTGTTGAAAGTTGAATACTTTCTTTCTTGATGTTTTTTCTATTTATACGTAAGTGGCTAGTGGCTTGTTCAGCTCTCTCAACCGATTTTGAAGATGTGAAACAATCTCATCAAAGTGATTACCAAAATGTAAGTATGGCTCCAATCGAGATTGAGACAAAAGAACATGTGTTCCTGTCCAGCGAAATGAAGTCAAACCTCTTAAAATCGAAATATCTATCAAATCACCCAGTTCAGCATCTTTCAAACATTGCTTTATATCAATCAGTTCGATCGCTCTTTTGAGATCTTCAAAATCTATCAACTTGGCTTGCGGACAGCATACTTTTGGATCAAAGCTCCTAGAACAGTTTAAGCATTCGAGAGGATTTGCTCTTGAAATACAATTACAGCTCAAAAGCATGCTTTGTATTGATTTACGAACTAGATTGAATCCTAACACAAAATAAAATACTTCTTTGGTGATGAGTTGAACAAAAAGAGGATTCGAACGCTCTAAAGGAATGTGTTCAAAATGAGTCCTTATGAACTTAGGAACAAAATCAGCCAATGTACCAATTGACTTGAATCCTTGAGTTTTTCCACTCATGTTTCTGCTGTAGTTCAGAGATAAATGAAGCAACTTTTTTGTAACAGTTCTTTTATGAGTCTTCAGATATATTTGTCGAATCAATAGTTATTATCGGGTTGACTGAGTCTTCTTTTTCATCAAGAGTATCAGCGTATGGATATCCTTCCGCTATCGCAAGTAATTTATCCTTTAGACGTTGATAAGCCAGTTTGCTCTGACTAGCAGGTAATAGGTAGGGATTTAATCGTGCTCTCAAATTTGTTAACAAAAAGGGAGACTTCAAACCATCAGTGGAAAGATCCAAAAAAGCATTAATCCATTCGTCATGCATCAAAAAACCCATTTTAGCATTTTTCAAAACTTGTTTTCTATCAATCCAGTCGATAGCATCACCCAATTCTTTTTTGGTAGGTGTAGCACCTTCAACCATTTCAGCGTATCTTCTACAAGTGATACATTTGTCATCAACGTGTGAACAGTAACAGTTTAGTAGCGATAGATTGGTTGCTTGATTGTAAAAACTCCCTCCTAGTACACAGTATACACATTCCTCCGTAAAATAAATCCTCAACATTTCATCAGAAACCTCAGCCAAAAAAGTCTTAGGTCCTATAGCATCGGAAGCTTCTTGGTGAGCAAAGTCTTCAACACGTATCATATTTGTTGTTATTCCGTTAAATTACAAAACGCGAATGATACGTTTTCAAATTGAAATACCTATTTAACCATTCATTACTTTTTCTTTTTTTTGAGGTTAATTGTTATGCTAGCTCATGTAGATCTTCATAAATGCTTTAATTTCAACCTGACAACCATCGATTGGGCAAGGTTTTACTTCTGATGAGCATTCAGTAAGTGCTTTTTCCTTACACTCACTACAGTAAATGAGATGACCGCATGGAAGAGAGATATGATTTGCAATTACTTTTTTTTCATGCGTCTCAGACACACATTGAGCGAGTTTGCTTTGCTTAGTTTGATCTTTATCTTTTTTTAACGAATCAATTGATTTAGCATCATTTTTTAACAGTGTTGACGAATTCTCAACAGATGTAAAATCATTTTCAAAAGCATGTAAGGCTTCAATCATAAAACCTATTCGCTCAAAAGGTTTTCTATTTAACACTAAAACTTGTTCGATATCGTTTTGACTGTATCCTAGTTTTTTGCAAATAAGTTTCATTTCTTCGGTGTCATTGTCGTGCGTTATTTGTTTTACTTTTTCTCGATATTTTCAACCCGTCGCTTACATCTTTTGCCTTTTTCCGTTCGCATGTAAACATCCTCAACATACTCTTCACCTTTACTCCCGAGTAAAAAATAACAGTCTGGGAACCATCGACAGTGTTCCTCCCACGGTAGATTGCTCTCTTCCCATTCTTTAAGTTCACCTGAGCAAAAGAAGCATTTTACACTATCTCCAAACTTAGTATAGTAGAAACCTGCATTGGAAAGGAGTTTCATGGAGACTTTACCCTTCCATTGTTTGAAACTGTCTTCTCTAGATGTTTCAGTAGCAAAACGTGGTGTGTCAGCACGATCAATTGATATACCTAGAGGTAATACTTCTGCAGTTAAATCTCCTCTTCTGGTCTTTTGTTCTTCCATCGTATAACTTTTGACAATTGAGATGTTTTTCATTTCATCTGCAAGTAGTTTCCTAGGTTTATACACACGATTGTGAGTGTTAAATCCTCTAACAAATCGACAAAACGGAAAACTTTTAGCATGTTCTTTCATCGGATGTTCATCTTCATCCTTCCAGTTTAGTAATACCCCTTGGCAAAAAACACATCGAACAGCGTTGTCTTTTTCAAGGTTATAGAAACCAGCTCCAGACATGTTTTCACCACAATGTTTACCTACTCGTCTCCAATTTGTAAGAAATGATTTTCTTCGATAACTTTCATCAAGCATTAAAGCCTCTCTTTCATAAAAAGAGAGTTCATTGTAAATGAACTTGAAAAAGTCCGTTGGGGAAAGTTGCGCAATAGTTTTTTGTAATTTTAATGACAAAAGACTACAGTGATTATCCGGATAAGTTGCGACGACATAAGTTATTGCAGTGGTATCAGGAAAAGTTCGTTGTAAAAACAACGACGAAGTAACGAGTAAACTATCATCTATCCATTCAGCGCAGTCTTTAGTATTTTCAAAGCAATTCCGAGTTTTTTGCATTTCTTTTTTTTTATTATAAATAGTGTTTGCTACATATCTGTTGTTTGTTACTCGACACATTATTTATATATAATACAAGTAGTAGCTTCAGTTATTACTCAAGTTGAAGTTTTGTTGGAAAGTTCTTTCCCTTTAATCTAGTTCGTTGTTATTCTAAAAAAAAATGATAATGCTTTATAGCAAAAAATAAAAAAAGACTAAGGTTTCAATTTTTTTCGATATACTTGAATTGATTACTATTGTAATAGAATGTAAATACTTACATCAGAAATGAAGACTTGTCTTTCTTTGAATTAAAATGAATGATATTCCTAGTTGTTTGAACTTGAGAACTGCTTTCTATAAAATTCGGATGAAGAAGGAGTACTTTTTTCATTTTGAAGTCCTGAAATAATAAGAATAAACATAATTAAAACTTACATACCGCATTTTTTGATATCTTAAATAGTGAATAATCTTGTTTTTTGTTCAGAAAATGTCTTCACGTTTAAATTGATTACAATTAAAACAAAATATAAATACTTACATCACAAATGAAGACTTGTTTTTCTTTGAATTAGATGAATTATACACATAGTTGTTTGAACTTCAGCTGTTTCCTATGTAACTCAAATGATGAAGAAGGAGTGCTGTAGTAGATGATGTTGTAGTAGATCTTGTTCCTTCAGTTACTAACGATGAAGTGAATGCTTTCTGTATGAAAACAGTGCTTCTTATATAGCTTAAGTTGCACTGCTATGAATCAGCATTATTTTCACATGAATGGAAACCGTTGCTTTCGCGGGAATAACAAAATTATTTTCACACGAATACAAACCAATCCTTCGCGGGAATAATTAGTATATTTTCACGCGAATGGAAACCATTGTTTTCGCGGGAATAACAATTTTATTTTCACGCGAATACAAAGCAATGCTTTCGCGGGAATAAATACTTTATTTTCACGCGAATGGAAACCGTTGCTTTCGCGGGAATAAATATTTTATTTTCACGCGAATACAAACCAATGTTTTCGCGGGAATAAATAATTTATTTTCACGCGAATACAAACCATTGCTTTCGCGGGAATAAACATTTTATTTTCACGCGAATGGAAACCGTTGCTTTCGCGGGAATAACAATTTTATTTTCACGCGAATACAAAGCAATGCTTTCGCGGGAATAAATACTTTATTTTCACGCGAATGGAAACCGTTGCTTTCGCGGGAATAAATATTTTATTTTCACGCGAATACAAACCAATGTTTTCGCGGGAATAAATAATTTATTTTCACGCGAATACAAACCAATGTTTTCGCGGGAATAAATAATTTATTTTCACACGAATGGAAACCGTTGCTTTCGCGGGAATAGAAATTTTATTTTCCCGCGAATACATTGGTTTGTATTTGCGGGAATCAATACTTTATTTTCACGCGAATGGAAACCGTTGCTTTCGCGGGAATAAATATTTTATTTTCACGCGAATACAAACCAATGTTTTCGCGGGAATAAATAGTTTATTTTCACGTGAATGGAAACCGTTGCTTTCGCGGGAATAAATATTTTATTTTCACGCGAATACAAACCAATGTTTTTGCGGGAATAAATAATTTATTTTCACGCGAATACAAACCAATGTTTTCGCGGGAATCAATACTTTATTTTCACGCGAATGGAAACCGTTGCTTTCGCGGGAATAAATATTTTATTTTCACGCGAATACAAACCAATGTTTTCGCGGGAATAAATAGTTTATTTTCACGCGAATGGAAACCGTTGCTTTCGCGGGAATAAATATTTTATTTTCACGCGAATACAAACCAATGCTTTCGCGGGAATAAAACAATTATTTCAATAGGGATAAAACCGTTGCTTTCGCGGGAGTAAAAAAAATAATTTTCACGCGAATAAAAACCAATGCTTTCGCGGGAATATCGCGTGAAAAACTGCTGAGTCATAGATATATTATAAAGAAGGTTTCATAGGGTTAATTAGTAGAGCTTTAGCTATTTAAGAACCAGTGTTTTCACACAGAAAGCATCCAGTTCTACAATAGCTAGCAAGGAAGCAACATCTACACACCAACTACTACATTTACTTGAAACTATAGAAAGACTTTCAGTCAATAAGGTGAGAATCGCTAAATAATTCTTTAACATATATTGATAGAAAACTTCAACTAGATTTACTATAATACTTCAGAAAGTTAATTTTATGTTTTAATATTTTGTTCTTATTAATAAAAGATCAAATAGTTTCACCATAACGCATCAGAAAAATTATTTTGGTTTTGATTATGTGTTTATTTTATAAATATCTAGTTAGTTCATTCTTTTCAAATATTTTTCAAATTCCAACCATCTGTTACATATTTTTTACTCTCTTTTCAGTTCCAACATATTAATAAAAGATCAAATAGTTTCACCATAACACATCAGAAAAATTATTTTGGTTTTGATTATGTGTTTATTTTATAAATATCTAGTTAGTTTATTCTTTTCAAATATTTTTTCAAATTCCAACCATCTGTTACATATTTTTTACTCTCTTTTCAGTTCCAACTTTTCACTGAACGCTCTGAATATGAATGAAGACCGTAATACCTCATTTCTCTCAACATTCGAACCATACTCTGATGATAAAGAAAATATCCCTCCTGATTCACATATAATAAAAAGGAAACTGAAAACAGTTCGACCAAAGCCATGGGATTCGGATAGAAATAAAACGATTGACTATGCTTGGACTTTGAAAGCAACATCTCTTTCTCATCTTTCCTGCTTGTCAAAAAATGCTGCTAGTTTGCTCAATTCTTGCGATACCAATGACAGAGTAATGATTGGAAGGTTTCAACCACTTCACTTAAATCAAACACCATCACTTCTCGAGATAATCTCCATCGAAAGACCAGCTGAGGATGTGTATAAAAACTTATGCATTATCCGCTACAATGTCGAAACATTTGGCAACAGACGGCAAGTGAGGTCCATGGTGAAAAATGAGGATTATAACAAATTAGCTCCAACACAACCGGATGTTCCAAAACTGGTGGTTTTTATGGGATTCGATTCAGACAAGCTTCCAATCTTTCACCCTATCAACTTTCCATCCAATATTTCCCTTGAGGAAGCTAAACAGCTAAGTAGATTAATAAAGAAAAAAACACCTAGTCAGTTGATCAGTATGGTTCGTATTGCAACACTCTCTCAATTTGCTGTTGGAAGTGTAATCAGTTTTGAATCTCCTCAAATATCAACTCAGTTAACATTACCTAATGGAGAAGTGGTGATGGATGCGCTACTGGTAAACTACAGATGTTTGCAATACGATGGTTTGATGATGGGAGTTCTATATATACCTGAAAAACATGCTAGCGACGTCAAACGAATTGGAACAGGAGTCATACTTGTAAGAAATCGTGAAGTTAGTAGATTTGGTTATCATCGACATGATATAATCACATTCACAGCATTACAAGCGATAGAAACGGCTCAAAACCTATCCAACAAACTTGATGATTCCAACCAGATGAAGTACTTTACTACAGATGAGGTTGTTGAGAACAAGGTCTTAGTGCTTTCAATGGGAGCGGGAAACACATCTTCTACATCTTTGAGAGAACCAACACCCCCTGGTGAAAACTATATTCAAGAAAAGCAAGTCAGACAACACAACCTAGTGAGTGTTTTTTTATTTAATGTAAACTAACTGATATAAGTAATACTTCCAATTAGATAGAATTTATTTATAAAGCAATTGTTTTTTGTTTTGCTTTAGATAGAAGAGAGAGAATCAAAAACACTTGATGAAAATTATGCTCAAGAAAAAAAAAACCGAACAATATAACTTGGTGAGTTACTTCCCTTTACTATATAATGTTAACTAACTAATGTAAAAAGAACTATAATTCAAATTCATGTAATTATTTTACATTTTTGTTTAATCATCCTATACTAATACATAACTTTTTATTTTAGTTCATTATGGAATCAAAAGTACATAGAACAGAAGTCTTCCTTCCTAAGTTATAACATCAGTACAACAATGACAACATTGTAAAGAAAAAGACTATGCATTGATTGTCATTACAAGTTGTAGTGCTCTGTATGACGACATTGTAAAGAAAAATACTATGTATTGATTGTCATTACAAGTTGTAGTGCTCTGTACTACTTAGTATTTACTAACTCTAGCTATATTATACAAGAATATTTTCCTACTTATTATGTAATAAATGTATATAATCATATATTGATTCAATGTAGTTATATCTCCTCATTCTTCTCTCCTCTCTCTCAAAATATCATATGAGTTCGAGTTATGTAAAAGAAATTATCAAAACTTAAATGCCATACATTCAAAATCTATATGCTATAAGTTCAAATTAAGTAAAAAATTAATCAAAACTCAAATGCCACTTAAATGCCATTCAAATGCCACTCGAATGCCCCTCAAATGAAATACAATATAAACTCGGCGAATTCATTCAACGCCGTAACCCATTGCATAACCCCAAAGTGTAATCCACAAAAAAACACTTGGTAGGGAGATCTGCTCATATATTACTACTGACCACTTATGCTAGCCTATGCACTGAACACACAATATTAAAAGTGGAAACTATTTATTAAGGTCACCAAAAGGTTTAATCGCGGCGTGGATCAATAAACATCTGCTATTAGTCATATTTGGGACCCACATCAGTAGGTGGCGAACGCATCGATCCAGGCATTGAATTTTTATTATATAATAATAAGAAATAATATCCATTGATCCGGGTCAGACGTGAGGGCATAAAACTTCAATGTGCACTGTAGCGAGCATAATTGTTTTTACATGTGTAAGCAATTCATCAGCGACGGTTATAGTTTTGCTGATTCCTCATTGGTACTATTTGCTGGATGCATCGGTAAGTAGCAGATAGTGGTAGCGAGTCAAATAATAAACAGCTTTACAATTGTCCGGTTGACAACGTTTATTTCAAAACAATTCGTTCTTGATTAACTATAGCATTTATGTTTGTTGTTTTAACAAAATAGCTCTGCTTTTCATTATTGTGATTGGTCCATTTCCAATATATCAGTGTTCGTACATGGAAATCATAATAATTAATAATAATAAACAACATATATGATAATTATCAGTAATATGTAACAATAAAATAATAAATTATGCTGAGAATAAACTGCTTTGAAACAAACGTCACCCACGCGGGTACATATTAATTGTTAAGTTATGGATCGGTAGTGTTCGCGACCTGTGAGTATGCCTTGCAAATGAATAGTTTTTTGCTCGTAAAGATGGTATTTTGCAATCCATTAAAAATATTGCTACCGACCCATTTGCATTGAATAAATGCGAAAATTATTATTTATTAAATTTATTGTACGGATCGATCCAGGTCGCGATTATACTTAAAAGCACCTCTGCAATGCTCTTTTTATCATCAAAAATAATTTTTACTGTCTTTTATAAGTCAGGTTAAGCAAAAGCCTTTACTATTCAACCACCAAAAATCATTAGTCTTAAGCAACAAAAACTATAGAATTAGACTAATGCCTTTGATTACATAAAACAAAAGTTTCTGAGCAGAAAAACGATACTCCAATCCAAATTATTTCATTTAACAAGTTGTCAACAAACAATACTCTCGCATATCAATACTTACATTGAAGTTCTAACTTAAATTTTGCACCTTATAATTTTTTGGCTTTCACAAACTTAATAATACCACTAATTAAGCAATAAAATATGAAAAAGAGCTCCTAGTTAACTTGTTCACATGTTACTTTAATAAGTTGTTATTAGCTGAGTAATTCTATTCATGTGTCTTTGTCATTGACATTAAAACACTCACCGTGGTTTCATTTCGCACAATGATGCCATCTCGTCATTTTGGTATCCATCGCTGACATCCCACACTTTTATGTTTTTGATGTTCAACCTTTTTTGTATGCTTCTGGACAGGTAAATGCGAAACTTCACATGGGTTAGCTTTTCACTAAAATAGGTCAATTTAAAAGAATTGATACTGTAATGGAACTCATAAGACATATAGTTGCTTCAATTTTTTCACCGTGGCTACCTCCTACTATTCCATCTTTGTCAGGGATACCAGTTCTCACTCCTACCCCAGAGCTCAATCAGTGAGCAGAGGATGAGCTTGTTGTTAATAATATAGGTTACAGACATGTTTGTGAATCCCCTCCCCCCCCCCCCACACTCGAGTGACTGAAGTTGATCGAGTGAACATAAACTTTGTCTGAGTGACTTGAACTTTGATCAGATATAGAGAAGCCAACAAGTAAATGATTTACATCCATGCAAATCCCATTGGATTGTATGCATTGCATTGCATAGTTTTGTATTGCTTTTCTCAGCACATACTTTCCATTTCAGCAACCATTACTCCTTTGTGGCATACAGGTCTAAGCAGATAATATATCTTGAGACACTGCTTTGTTGTAGTTTGTCAGCATTGTATTCTATGGCACGATAATTCATTGCTGACATAGCACATGTCTAACTTTGATATCCTATTTCAGGATTACTAGATCATTGGAGACGACAAATAAAGTTATATTGTGGTAGATTTTGGTGAACAATCATAGTAAACTGGGAGTTTGCTACACCATATCCACACTACATGCATTAGAGTTCCACCTACAGCCATCGGTAAGATGCTGTGCCGGTGGCAAAGCTTTACTGTGCTGGTAACACAGTGTGCCGGGCCAGTAGCGACCCCTGCAGGGCCGGTAGTGACCTTTACAGGGCAGGTATGGTGACTCAGGGCCGGTCAAAGATGGCTGCCATAGCGGAGAACTTCCAGAACTAGCTAAGATCTTACACTAAGCCAAGAACAGAAGTTACCCTTCCTAATATCCCAGGTAACCAGGACCGTAAGCTATCCAGAGCCTTGGGACCCTGTAGGGCACTCTTATTGGATATTGGGAGACAGGACTCCGCCTTTAGCCACTTTTCGCCTAATCTATTTAATCCATATATATCACATGATGGTTTGTATATTTATATGTGCAATTGTATTGGTTCAATCACTTCCTGTGGTTTTACTGTTATATAAATTTATGCTAACTACTTCCTGCCAGTTGCTTATAAAAGGGCTGGCAATGCATTCATTCTCATGTCTCATGTCTCATGTCATGCCACAATAACCCTAGTGGATTACCACCCTAGGATTTTGTCTTGTGAGAATAAAGCCGGCATTCAGACTTCACTCGTGATTGTTTGTGTGAGCCATGGACTCTAGCTATACCGGATAATTTGGTTGCACAGTTGTCACTGTCGAACAGCACAGCGTCCTTTCTGAAGAGAGGTATAATACTTGAGTACAGTGGATGTCCGTGGAACCAGACCGGAATCCATTACATTATTTGCTGTAAAAAGCGGTACTGAGTTTGGTCACAGGACTTTAAGTAGTGTGTGTTGCAAAAGCGTGGTTAAAGTTTGCCATCTGTTTTCAGATTGGAGACATTTGTTGATCTATTTTTAATATACTTTTTCCATTAATGTAGGTGGGCAAAAAATCACAAAGAGGCGTATTTTATTAATATGTGGTTGTAGTGTCAATCACATACATAGAGAATCGCGTTAAATGTTATAGGCTAGGCATAATTAGCTAACATTATAACTCGATGTTGTTTGCCCATTATGTTTCGTATCAATGGCCAAACAAATAGTGCTGTCTTGCAAATGTTATTTAAACAGGATTCCAAGTGGGCTGCTTTGTATTTTTTCTTTGATCACAAGTAAATACATGACAATGAGAATTATTATTATGTATGTATATTATTACACACTACAAATCTGTGTAACGTGTCACAGCTGTAATATTTGTAACAACTGAAGAACTAATATCACAAGCTGGATATTTTGTTAGCTAGCTTGCCGTTACACACTACAATGGTAAGGACTGGAAAGAAAAACATAGTACTTGTTTAAGAGCGAAATAGTGTTTCATAAGTTATAGATTTGTGGTGGATTTTGATGATCTCCCATTAGAACCAGTGTAGCACAAAGGTGCCTCTGATGATCACTTGGCATCAGGTACTTTCAAGTTAGCAATGGTATAGGAGACACACCATTCTATACTATCCCTGCATGGATTTCCGAAGCTGGCAACAAGATGGTTGCCCTAGCTTGAGGGTTGAAAGATAGCCTAAGGAGCTTAGGAGCCTATATTTTCATGATTGTCATCTTCAGATGCAAGCTATTCAGGACCAGAGCTTTAGTAAAAACCCGGGGTCTATCAAATAGTTTAAAGAAATCTGGCTTCCCTTTGATTTAAATTTAATTCAGTGACTCTGAACCCAATTTCGGTCGGCCAGACCAATTTAATCGTCTTTTCATTTGTCGATATTGATAATCTTGCTATGCGTTTGCCTACCTGTATCGATTTTTTGTATGAAAGGTCTACTCATCATATAAGCCAATAGCTTCCTGTGGCTTGGCTCTAAAAGGCCACACTCTTACCTTAGTCATTGGATTATACTGTTTTGTGTTTTTGTGTGCCACTTAAATTTCTTCTTGTGCTAAATCGTATAAGACAAACACATGTATTAAATTGAAAGCACCTTCTAAACTGAAAGCTCAAGTGGGTTGTGAAATTTAGGTTACTCCATTGCAGTACCTTTTGGAGTCATACTGTTCCAGTGTCCTCTTTGGTGAGAGGGGAAACCTGGCAGTTAAGCTTTTAAGAGTCTGGCTGTGTTGATGTGCCAGTAAACAGAAATCTGCATAATTACTGTCCATCAATGGATCAGTAATGCAAACAGCAAAATACACTACAGATGAATAGCTGTGTCTGTGGAGATCATCATCTTTATATACATATTTTTCGTTGCTGAATAGGATTGCTGCGTATCAATATATCAATATCGGAAATCTTTTTCAACCCCCTGTTTGAGTCAGGAACTCTGTTTCTAATTAATTAGAGCTTGTGGTCGAGTGAACCTCAGGGTGGAATACACCCAAGAATGGAGTGGATCCCAGAGTAGAGCGGACCTCAGGGTGGATTGGACCCCAGAGTTGTGTGCACTCCAGGGTGGAATGGACCCCCAGAGTGGAGTGGACCCCAGTGTAGTGTATACCCCATAGTAAAGTGGAGCCTAGAGTGGAGAGGACTCCAGGATTGAATGGATCCAAGGATGGATTGGACCCCAAGGTGTAATGTACCCCAGAGTGGAGTGGACCCCAGGATGGAGTGGGCCTCAGAGTGGTGTGCACCCCGGGATGGAATGGATCCCAAAGTGGAGTGGACCCAGTGTAGTGTGGACCTCAGAGTGGAGTGGAGCCTAGAGTGGAGTGGACTCCAGGGTGCAGTGGATCTAAAGATGGATTGAACCTCAAAGTGGTTTGGACCCCAGAGTGGTGTGGACCCCGGAGTCGAGTGGAACTCAGAGTGGTGTGCAGCCCAGGGTGGAATGGACCGGAAAGTGGAGTGGACTGCAGTGTAGTATGGACCTCAAAGTGGAGTGAAGCCTAAAGTGGAGTGGACTGCAGGGTAAAGTGGATCCAAGGATTGGAACCCAGGATGGGATGGACCCCAGAGTGGAGTGGACTCCAGGGTGGGATGGACCCCAGAGGGGGTTGGACCTCAGGGTTGAGTGGACCTCAAAGTGGTGTGCACCACAGGGTGGAATGGACCTCAGAGTGGTGTGCACCACAGGGTAGAATGGACCTCAGAGTGGTGTGCACCACAGGGTGGAATGGACCTCAGGGTGGAGTGGAGCCTAGAGTGGAGTGAAGCCTAGAGTCAAATGGACATCAGGGTGAAGTGGACCCAATAACAGAAAAGACTGAATAAGAATTTGTGCTGGAAGAGAACTTGTGATATTGAAGGGTACAACTTGTTGTATTTGTAGTAAGCAGAAACTTACTATAACGTTGGATGATAATTAATATACTAGGTGTTTGAAAACATGAGCAAAAAATAATAGCTTGGCAACAAATAACCAGGCTGCACGCTACTGTTACTAAAAATGTCACAGCCAATGCAAGTAGACTACATGTTGTAGGAGTTTGCTGGAAAAAAGAATAAATTAAATTTGGGAACACCATCTTTAATTTTTTTGCAAGTCTTTTGACGCATGAAGCGAACCTTTGCATTGTAAAATACTTCATTTCGCTTTGATTCCCAAAATGTCCCTCAACAGACAGAAAACTACAGTAGTTGTGGAATATGATCACCAGATCAAAATTCAATAAAAATAATATGATCGTCAATAAGCTCAATCAATAGATAGTTATTTTTTGCCGAACTCAAGGGCTAACAAAGTACCTAACAGAAGAGAAAGATTATTTTAACGAGCATGCATTGATACTTATATATGTTACAGATGAAACTGAACACTAAAGAAATTAGAACAAGCGTGTCCAACTATTTTCTTTTAATAGACTGGCTCAAAAACGTTATGAAGCAACCGCTATCATGGAATAAAAGAATATATAAGATCAACTTTACTAATCGTACCACTTTATAACAAGGCTGTTTTATTTTCTCCTAATTATTTTGCAAGTTTGTAGTTACCGTCTTTATGATTTGTTAGGAAATCTTTAACAATTCATTGAATCAATATGATGTTTTAAACTAACAATCTGTATTATATGTAACATGTCAGATTATAAACTTCTATTAATTTTTTTTAATGAATGCACCAAGAACACTTTTAAAGGCTAAATTTTACGGACATAGGAAAAATTGATATAATAAAACCTAGGTTCCCAAAACAAATGGTTAAAATAAATGCTGATATAACGGCTCAATGGTCTACTAGCTGTTTGTACAGCAGCTTTTAATTCTCGTAATTTTGATGGTACCCATCATGTTTGCAGTAAGAAAATAGACAGCATTACCTGCAGATGTATTCTTAGTTTAACCCTAAAGATGAAACCGTGTTGATTTACAATGAAACATTAGTATTATTTTCATTGAATGCTGTTGGTTGATAATATGTTCTGAAATAACTTTTATTTTATCAACAATATTCTATAGTTTTAGGTTTCAAAAATATGCAGGCCCGAGTAATTGCTGGCAAGATAATTGCACCAATGAATGTTTGAGCAAAATCTATCAACTTGAAAACTACGACTAAAAAAAAATTTTGCCGAAAATTGATGGATCCAATAATCACAGGAGCATGTTTTTTTTTTAGATCAAAATTAATTTGTTGTAAAAAAGTAAACTAACATGATTGCTCTCTTCATAACTGTTAAAAGATTGTTTTGGAACTGGTAACTAGCCTGGGAGGTAGAAAATCATTCATGATAATGCGCTGAGGAACTTATTAGAAAGCGAATGATAGCATACATAGCATAATATGGAACTAAAACTCTATGTAGATAGTTCTATCTTTAATTCCAGGACCTCTGACTAGTGAACATTGTCATAATGCTTCTTTCGTGTTAGCTTTGTGAAATGAATTTTTCACTATCAAAAATAGTCAACTCGAAAACTTATATCTAAAAGTTTTTAGCATAACAAGAAAATTTATGCCTCTAAGCAATTTAATGTAAGATTTTTCAGGTTTTTCATCATTAAATGCCTGAAAAATAAAGAATTTGGTAAAATAGTTTGTAGAATAATATATTACCTTGCTTCAAAATACTCAGCATCTTCATCACCGGAAGAGTCACCTGCAAGTATACGTAGATACTTTTATTTCTTAAAGACAAAGAAACTGCAAGATTGGTAGATGAAACTAGTAAAAAGTAACCATTGCACTTTTTTACTAACTGTTAAATTTAAGTGATTTTAGTCTTGCAACAATGATGTACGACAACAGCTAAGCCCACACTACTAATTACAAACAGTACCTGTAGCAAACAGTATAACTCTAAAGTGCTACAAATATTTGTGTAGTTGTAGATAAAAAAGTAATTGTTTCATATGAAAACATTTTCATCCGTTGACTAGCTGGGACCATCCCCTTTGATCACTGAGATGGGCAAAAACTTGAAGAACTGTTGTTATGTTGGACATCTCTGACCCCGCAACAAAAAAGATTGTCAAAAGATTAGGCCAATGTTTTAGCTTGAAATGACAGTTACTGTAAAACCAACTATTTAGTTTATTGCCGCAGTAAAACTGTTACTGACGGAATCCTATAGCAGGAATTTGGACATATTTACAAAAACTGCATTAGTTTGTTTCTCACTGCACTAGATTTTTTACACTGAGCCAATTGGCACCTTCAGTGAAAGCTGGAACTGTAAAAATTATCAATGATCAAACCGACACGGAAACTCTTCTTACTAACACTTCGTTTGTGATTTTGGATAACTATGATATGGAAAAGCTGACAGTCAAAATCAAAAGAAATAAGAAAGACGGCAGCAAAAGCTCGTTCCAGTCCAAATCTACGCAACCTCTTTTTGCACGTTTACACTTTAGATTTATATGAGTTAACCAGATGGCAAAGTTCTCGCCAAAATTAAAACATGTCAAACTATGCTTACACCTCTACAGTTTTAGTCACTGGTTGGTATTGATATCATCTCAACCATGCTGTAGCAGCTACTTTCTGAGGTTGGCTCTTTTTTATTGCAAAATATTGAAAAGGAGTTGAAAAGATTTAATGGCACAAGCCTATGAAGTACGCAACATAACAAAGGATTTCAAAAGTTAGGCAATGCCAGAGTCTACCTTACATACTAGCAACCTTTTTCTTTGTCTATCACGAGCAATGCTCGGAGAGGAGTTATCTGCCCAACTCGTCTTTCAAGAACAATTCTCGTGTTCAGAATCGTCCGGTTTTCGGAACAAATTGCACACAATTTCGTGAAAAATTAAAGAAATAATGCTTATACCATCGTGTAGAGCAGAGTCGGGCCTATACTTTGGTTTTTCTTTGAAGACTCTACGACCTTGTAAACGGAAACAATTCCAAATCTTCTTGACCCTATCACTTCCTGTACTCAATCTCAGTAATTTTTTCATAATGATGGGCAGTTTTTTCTGGAAAGGAGCAAGCACATTCTTTTTTCTTCTGATTTAATTAGTTTATTATTATCTTAGCTTGCTTGAGCTTTCTGAGATTAGAATTGAAGGTTAGTAAGCTGGTAATAAATTATTTGGAAATGGCGTTGATAATAAACAATTAATTTTAATTTTTTTATGATTTTTGTAAAATTGTTGATTGATGCTGTTCTTTATATCAAAACGTAGCTTTGAATGTTTCTAGCTCATTGATACAACAATAAGGGTTTTATATTTGCTAATAATAAAATTAGCAACTATTTTTAGAAGAAAAAAAATTCCGAAATTTTCGGTTTCTTGTGCAGCCAGTGCTAGATTGTTGTTGCAGTGTTCTGACTCTTGTTCTGCATGTTTTTGCTTATATTTTGCTAGTCTTATCAAAATCTTGTTTTCTGGTCAACTGTGCTATCAGTTTTACGTTTAGTGTGTTACTTTTTTTGTTGCTGGTTGATCTGTCAGGGTGACTACTAAAAAATGGTCTCAGAAGTAAAAAAAATAATGAAAGTAGTTTAGACTGGAGGACTCAATATGTTATTAATTCTCCTTAGAGATGAGAGATTTTTGATTCATATGAACACAAATTTGTTAGCATATCATTTACAAATTAATTTTATTAAAATTCTAAAAATTGAACTTTTTTGAATAAAGCGGGTGATCGGTGAGCTCGTTAATTGGTGGAAGCGATAGAAAATCAAAAAGTTGTGATGTGCATATTGTAAAGGATTTGCTACGACCCCAAACACTAGTAGAGAGATTTTGCTGACAGCAGGGTGCTTAATGCTGCCAACTACAATCACTGAGAAACAGTGTTGAAGCCAAACTTTGAGTTGGATTCTATCAGTGGTTATCAGAATGGCAATCTGCCAAACCAATAACAGTAGTAGTGAATTTATAGCAATCGTATTTGACTATACGATCTAAGTTTCTCAATCGATTGACAACCTCTATGCACAAATACCCGAATATTTAAAATACTACATGCGATGCAGCCATATCTATAAATAAAATAAGATACTGAGTTATGCTAACAAACATTTGAAATCCTGTGTCAGGCATTGGCCCATTCAAACCTTAATAATTGTCATCAGTTTGTTCATACGTGCCAGCTTTCTTGTAATGTTGATGGTGTGGTAGTTGTGTGCTTATAAGTATTAGTACACGCACAGCTCTCCTATTGTCTGCCTCCAGTAAAGCCTGATTGCTAACTACTGGGAAGTTCCTTTCTCTTTAAACTATGTTGGCATCCTGCCAGTGAGCACAAAACTACTCTGCTAGTGCTCGCCCTGCAACTGTATTTTTACTAACCTAGTGTCCAGCTCAATGCAAAGCCACTGCAATACCTTATTAGGACATGAAATGTGAACATGGCTGATTAGCCTGTGGATCCACACACAATAACCCATATGATATGCACAGTGAACCTCAATGAAAACACTAGTTATTTGTCTTAATGAAGGAAGTAGGATGCAAAATGCCGGTTTCGGTGCACCCTTATCTCTTACATTTCTTTCACCTATTTGCAGAAATTTTTTTTGCGCTTCATCTCCCATAAAATTTTAGAGTTGTCTCTCCTGTGAGATCATGTAACTGACTCAAAAAATTTCTACTCTTGTTCATTTTATTCAAAGTGTACCTTTAAAAAGGCAGAATAAAAATATCTCCTGGAGGGTTTATGTGTAGCTGTAAATTGTAATGACTTTTGGTCTTGCTTCTACGAAATTCCACTAGTCTCAGTTATTAAGCCTCTCTCCAAAGGAGACACTGTGCTGCTCGACAGTGACAACTAAGTGAAACTCTTTCGGGTCATTCGGCATAGGCAGAACCCTCAGCTCAAACAAACGGCACAGAGTGTGGTTTGAATAATGGTTTTCATTCCTCAATACCAAAGTGCTAGGATGGCGATCCACTAAGGTGATTGGCAAGAAATGAGTGAATGAATGCTTTTTATAGGTAACCTGAGAGGAACTCAGTTGCATATAATATATGAGATTAATTGTACACGAAGTAACCAAGCCAATAAAACGAGTCATATAAATAAGTAACGATTAAGGTAAGAAGTATGATTAAAGGTAAGTGGCGCCAAGTGGCTAAAGGGCCAAGTCCTGTCTCTATTGTCCAATCACATACTCTGCAGGGCTCTCAGGCTATATCCACCTTGCAGTCTTTGCGTCCAGTAATCTGAGGAAGGGTACTTCCTGTTCCTGTCCTACAGTGAGTTCCCATGTAACTTAGAGGATTCTCCTCTATAGCGGCCATCTTGTGCCAGCCCAATATAGGTATCGCGGGTCAGTAAGAGGTTAATAACGGCCCTGCAGGGGTCAATACCGGCCTTGCATACTGTGCTACCGGCACAGTATTGCATCCTGTGCCACCGGCACAGTGTGACAGTGCCACCAGCACAGTATGGGAAGTCATACTGTGCCGGTGGCACAGTATGCCTTCCCACCTGTTCAGCAGTCTACCGAAGGCTGTGGGTAAAAGTTTAGCGCACAAGTCTCCAAGGGTGAGAAGTAAACAACCAGTTTACTTAGGGCCATCATTAAAATCTACCACATTATGAAACAGGGCGACTCAATTGTAGCCTTGTGAATGTATTGTTGAAGTTCTATGTATATGATAAAGAAACCATGAAAGATACACACACAACCAACAATGTCACATACAACTCAGTCTCTGGATAGAAGATTTATTCTCTGGGAGAGATACCGTAAAAATTTCCACACATGTACATGGGTTGGAGCATGAACGTAACTAAAAACAGAAGTCACATAGCCACAGTCAAGAATCCTAGTATTGCTGAAGACTGTTTGGTGTATATGCCCAAGTGCATATGATACAGCCACGTTTAGTAGCAAGTTTGTCTACTTTGGCCTCATTAGAAACAGCGACTGCATCGGTAACTTTCACCACAGTGCAACTCGGGAGTACTAAGCATAACTTACGACTGATTTCAAACAGAAGAGGTTAAAAAAACTGTCAACCGAACTAGCAATGTAATACATATTTGCATAGAATCATTAAATTTTCATGAGCTAACCTAAATTTTCATAAAATAATATAATCTTTTGTACAGTAATATAAGTTTTTACAAACTAACATAAATAAATGGATAAAATTATGCAAATTTAATGCAGTCCAGCCAGATATCCAAAGGGTTTGCTGGCTGCTAGAGAATTACGCAAATAAGTCCCTAAAAGTAGTAATACCTGTGAGGTACCTTTTTGTGTGCACCAGGTGTAATAATTTTGAATGTTTATATTGTGGTTTGATATGTTGAGGCATGGGTTTGTATGATGTTTTAGATAGCAGATTTCCAGCATCGAGGTTCTCCTGGCCCCGGGTGCCTTTTTTTTAACACCATGCGAACCTGTTTGTGTAGATTTATCATAAAAGATAAAAGCTATAGCATTTTTTGCACAAAAAAAACCAAAGAATGGTTTTTCCGCGTGCGGAAAAAATTTTCTTAGCGCAAAAACCCGCCATGAGATATACAAATTTTCAAATGGTAAAAGTTTCTATTCGCGCGAAAAAATGTGTATATATTATGAAGAAGGTTTTTCGCGAAAAAAAACTATATTCTTCGTTTAGAAAAAACCAAAAAAACCACTGTCAAAAAAGAACATTTCTTGCTTTAGAAAATATCATCCTTTGCTCGAAAACCCTCTATAATATATACAGATTTTCATACGGAAAATATTTTTACTCGCGCGGAAAATCTGTATATATTATGAAGAGGCTTTTGCTCGAAAAACAACATTCTTCGCACGAACTCTATTTTACATCATATAACGATTTTTTTCGCCAGTAGAACATGTAACAACAGGTTAATCAGCACAAATCTGACTATATATGAAGCATTGCTTTCACACAGAAATCATCCACTTCAACAACAACATTTAAAGAAGCATCATCTACTACAGCATCTTCTACTAATATTAGAAGATTTTCAGTATATACTAGGACTCCTAGCACTAAGGTAAAATTTATTAAATGATTATTATTATTTACCATCAGTTGGTAATGGTCAACTGGATACGTTGTAAAGTGTCAGATAGTTAACAATTAAGTTTTAATTATTTATCATAGTTGTGGTTGAAAAAAATTCAATTTTTTTTTAAAAACCAAACACATCGTTTTATCTGTTTATATTATTATAAACAATGTTCTTTATTTTTTAGATTACTACGGATGAGATTTTTGGAGCTCTCATTTGCATAAATCAGAATTCAACAGAAACAAAGACAACAAAACTAAAAGAACTCCTAGGAGGAAGTAATTTGTCGCAAAAAAGCCAGTAGTAAGAAAGAGAGCTCTCCCTAAATTGATTTTGCCTACAAAACAAGTCGCTGAAGAGCAAGCTGATAAGGGAGCACTCTCCATTACAGAAAAAGCTCTAAAGATGGCTAAGTCTCTCAAAAGATGGAAAGCTAGTGAATTGCAAAAGATTGGAACTTTTTAAATCAGTGAATTGCAAAAAATTGAAACCTACCAAAACTAACAAAACTTCCTGTTCCAATCATTATTCAGATTGTTTCTGCAAATCACGATAGTCTATACTCTGATTACTACAAACTCATCTACTTTGATAATCCAGTTGTGAAAGATTTTCAGAGAGTACTTTGTCCGCATAGGATAGTTGAGAACTTCAATCTTTCCAATTATCCATTGTCTTGTAACGTTGTGTACTTTGGCGAGATGGAAAACTCGAAAAACAAAAATACCACTTGCTACGATATCAAACTTGTCAGCACTTAAGGCCTAAACACGGATGAAGTTTCTGCTGAAGCCCGACATTTGAGGATGATGACTAAGGATGACCTCAAACATAGCTTGAACATCGAATATCTCAGTAATTTCAAACTGTGTGCGGTTTTTCCTTAAGTCGATGTTGTTGAAAAATTTGTTCCTCATCGATTTAATGGAAAAGAACCTGTTGTAAATTGCATCTGTTATGTCTTGAAAAAAAGGAAAGAAAAATGTGAGAACACTTCTCTTACCGAACAGATACGTCGAAGATGCTAAAGATATGTTCAGGGTGTGATGATTTACAAAAAAAAAAGAAAAGCATACGCTAATGCACACCACAATGTCATATTTCTCTTTTTATTCAGTCGCACTGATGGGGAACAAAATCGCGATCAAGCAAAATACTATGAGGAGATATCCAAGGCAGATATTGAAACTGATATTAAAGATTTCTTACACGAGGAATTCGACGATTTTGAAGTGGAGCTCAGCGCTGATGAGAACTAGCAAAAAAATTCCACCATTCATTGTAAAACTATCTTAGTTATCGCTAATACTATATTATACTCTTATATACTTTATGTACAAAAAACTTATGAGAACTCAAACTTTAGAGTGATTATTATAAACATTTTATTCATTGTATTTTACCTATTTTACAAATAAACTATAGTAAAAAGTTTTCACGCAAAGAATGTCGTTTTTTTGCAAGAAACCTTCTTTATAAAATATACACATTTTTTCGCGCGAATAAAAGTTTTTTCTATATGAAAAATCTGTAGATATCGTGAAGGGTTGTCGTGCAAACACTGTTGTTTTCTTTTTCATGCGAAAAATGCTGTTTTCCACGCAAAACCCTCCTTATAATATATACACAGTTTTTCACACGAATCAAAAGTTTTTCCAAGTGGAAAAACTTTATATAGCGTAAAGGGTTCTTGCGCGAAAAATGTTGTTTTTGCGCGAAAACCTCTTTATAATATATACCGATTTTTCGCTGGAATAAAACTTTTCCAAACAAAAAACTGTATGTAACATAAAGGGTGTTCGGGCAAAAATTTAGTTTTTACACTCGAAGAATTTTGTTGTTTTTTTGCTTGAAAATTGTGTTTCTTTTGACAAAAAATGTGTTTTCCAGTCAAAGAATGTTGTTTTATTTGCAAGAAAAAATGTTAAGTTTGTGCTTAAACCTCTTTATAATATATAAAGATTTTTCTTGCAAATAAAACTTTGTCCACGCAAAAAACTGTAAATATCATAAAGAGATTTCGCACACATTTTTTTGCGTGAATCAAAGTTTTCACCATGTGGAAAATCTGTATATATCATAGAAGGTTTTCGCGCGAAGGATGTTATTTTCGAGCAAAAAATTTTGTTTTTTTGCACAAAAAATACTGTCTTTACAATAAATACACATTTTTTTGCGCGAACAAAAGTATTTTCCATGTGAAACATCTGAATATATCATATAGGGTTTTTGCGCAAAAAATGCAAAGAATGTATTTTTTCAGACCAAAAGTGTTGTATTATTCAAGCAAAAAATGACATTTTTGTTTTGTATACAGTTTTTTTGCACAAAACTATGTACACATTATAAAGGGTTTTTGTGCGAAGAATTCTCTTTTTCCGAGCAAACACTGTTCTCTGTTGTTTTGCAAAAAGTGTATTTTTCGGACCGGAAATGTTGTTTCATTTGCGTGAAAAATATTGTTTCCCACCTGAAAACTTTTCTATATCACATAAAGATCCTCGCACGGACAAAAAAATTTGCACGAAAAGCACCTGTATATTATAAAAGGTTTTTGTGCGAAGAATGTTGTTTTTTCGCGTTAATAATGTGTTTATTTCAGACAGAAAATTTAGTTTTTTCAGACAGACAAGGTTGTTTGATCCGCGGGAAAAATTTTTCTTTTTGCGCGAAACCCTCTTTAGGTTATATATACAGATTTTTTGCGGCAAAAAAGTGTTTTTTTTTGCGCGAAAGCTCTTTATGTTATATAAGTTTTTTCACGTGAATGAACAAACTTATCCAATTTTTTATCTGAAATGAGAGGCTTTCGCGAGAGACCTGCCATTGGTTTCAGCTCATGTCAGTCAGTGCAACTTTAGCTATTTAAGAACCACCGCTTTTACACAGAAAGCATTCATTTCAACAACAGTGACTAAAGGAACAGCATCTACTACACCATCTACTACAACTACTCGGAGGATTCTTTGTATAAAGGGGTGGCTACACGTACCTACGTTTTGTCGGTATGCGGCGAAACTGCATCTGTTTCCTTCGCAAGCGACATTTTTTCACAAGAAGCCGCTCAATTTTGTAGACCAACTTGGTCTACAAAAACAATTTTTTTCCTGATGCTTCGGTGATTGGACAATTATTATTGAATAACCACTCTCCACATTCAAAGTTTCTCGCAATACCACCAACACAGCTGTTCCAATTTTAAAATTGATCTACGAAACAGAAAAACAACTATAACTCATTGATCGTTTTTCCAATTTGCATAATCTTTGCATGGTCGTGATCGCATTGTAACCGTCTTTTAGATGAACATCCGTCAATTTACTGATTTTTAGTGAAAGAGTCAAAACACACACTTTGTTATTAGTTATCTTTGTTATTTACTGTTTTCTTCGCGAAAAAAATTTTGTCCTTAAAAAAGTTATCAAAAAAAGTTTTCAGGTAACTAATCAAACAATTCTGAAAAAAAATTGAAAAGATTTGATAAGTATTTAGCGATGTCCGCACCCCAAAACATTTTTTAGTATGTAGGCCATATTGGAGGCGTGCTGAGCACCCTTGACCCCCCGAAAATTTGGGGGTTAAACTCCCAACCCCCAACATTAGGGGGGCATTTGCGGGGATTGATTTTTCTCCTGTTGGTTGTTTTGAAAAATATTAGCATTACAACAAGTGACAGAGACCTAGCCCAACTACCTGTTTTTACTTCATTTGTGGATTTACATTGACCCACCCTTGTGATAAAACAATAAAGTTGTCAATAAACTAACAACGCACATCATTGGCTCATGATCAAATGGTTCACCAATTACATGCAGGGATTTTCGTGCTTTTGGAAAGAAGTGGAGAAGCAGCTCTACCTAAGAGGATAACGTAAAGAAATATTTCTTTACATTATTTAACAGCATGCAAATGAAGTTACTATACAACAACTAACAAATGTCTGTGGTCTTGCCCACAGGCTCACTAGTGGATGTAAAGTAGTGGCTTGGTAGTTAGAATTATTATTGTTACTACTACTATTATTAATATTATAAGTATTATAATTAATAATAAATGGATTTTTCATCACTTCACTGCAATTATTTATAATCATTATTGTAATAATTGTTATAATTATAAATAATGATTAACAATAATTTGAAGCAGTCAAATTATATCATCATCATTATGCTGATAAAAATTATAACAATAATGATCTTATTATTATAATAAATAAATATATATTAATAACAATAGTAAATGATCAAAATAATGGAATATGTATAAGAACAGTAATTATCATTGATAACTATTAAATTACAAAAATTTAAAAAAGGACTAATGATTAACTAATAAATAATAATATAAAAATAATAATAAAACTCGACCCACCTAACACTCATGATGAGCCCCTAACAGGCAACCCCCTAACAAATTCCTCCAAACCCCTAACAGAACAATTTTCCGAGCGGTTCTATTTTGTTTTGGGGTTAAATTTGTAACTCAAAACATTCATGGGCCATACAACATTCTTTATATATTAAGCCATTTATAAACCACATTCAACAATACTAGATGGCCCAATGGTTAACACTGTGACCTGTTGTTGACAGGGTTTGGGTTCGACCCCCAGGTCAGGAGTTCTTTTTTGCATAAAAATAAATATTGTCAGAGAGGAGCCTATTCAGCCTGAACATATGTAGTAACAGAAGTGCAGGTTGTATTGGCAATTGTGAAACATATGCTTGTGTGGCCCCAGAACAAAAAAACATCTAGGCACTTGAAAAGGCTGCTTTTTGCAGAAATAAAGCTATCGCAAAACAGTTGTCAGTATGTACCAAATTAGATTGTGCATCAGCAACACGCCTTTATAGCTTCGATGGCTGAGGTTGTTGCCCACTGTTTTAGGGGTTCAGGTACGATTCCTATGGTGGATATTTTTTTTCATGTGAAAGTCTTTGCAAGTACAACTTTACTGCTGAATATAATGTTTAGGAAAAATGAGGGTGTCAAAAATGTGGTGTTTCAGTCAGATGTTGATGGCGTAGTTGATGTCATGCGTGAATCACCACAAACATTACAGGTGTTCAAGTCGATTTAGCTTCACTTTTTAATTTTTATTCTCTGAAATACTCTTGTTTTTGCTCCCAAACACAAATCAATATCTAGTTACTGTTTGCTTTAATTTTTCTTTCAGACATTTTGTAGTTTTAATCTTTAAATTGTAATATTCATACTTTATTCTGCCAGTTTATCGACTATAATTTTTCAGTTGTTTGGCTCTCATGAGATGTTTTTTAGTGTTTGTTACATACCAGAATGAAATGTAAGGCTATCATCAAAATGCGCATCAGATTCCTCGTGCAAATCATCCTCCTCTACCGATTCATCAGATCCGGAGCGTGGAGTTGGTTCAATCGGCTAAATGAAACAAGCAACAGTAATTTATACGTCTAACTTGAAAGAAAAGTACCATTTTTGGTATGCTTCTGATTCTCATTTTAAATACACATCAAACTTTACTGCCAAAAATCCATCATTTAAAAGCGAGCAGACTTTTTTGTCATTTGCGAAATCTCACATGAGAAATGCGAATTAAAACTACATGGACCTTCAATTTTTTTAAAGTCTATTGTTTACAATTGCTTTGTTACAGAAGTTTTGGTGTTAAAAACTTTTCAAGCAAAAATTAAAACTAAATAAAATTCCGATTCCTACAAACAAACTTGAAAGATACGTCAAAGGACTTGTGCTATTACAAATGCCGATCAGAGAAATTGATAGTTCAATCTGCCTGCACTAACTGCATTCAAAACATATGTTTGCACTATCTCCATTTAACGCCCATGTTGACAAAAATTTCATTCAATGTGCATTACTGTACTGGCCACATTTAAAGCACATGTCTGCACTAACTGGGTTGAAATTCTATCTTTGCGCTTAATTTAAATAGGGCATATGCCTGAAAAATAGCAATCAATACATATCTCTGCAATAACTGCAATTAATGCTCGCCTCTGAACTAACCACATTTAGTGCATATGTCTACCTCAACTGCATCCAATGCATGTGTCTGCACTAAATGTGGTTAATGCCTATCTCAGCACTAACTGAATTCAAGAAATGCTATGATAAAGACTGGGATAGCTACCAAATTTCCAAGTTTTGTAAACTAACCCCAAGAAAAAGTTCCTGTTGAAGAAGCTGACTACATCTGCGTAGTGTCGTCTGCTCTCCTTCTTCAAGCTCTTCAATCAGGCACTGTTGTAACTTGGCAATATCTGGAAAACTGTTGGCCACATCACTAAGTTGGCTCAAAAACTTTAGTGTGTCACCGTTGTGGTATTTTTCACTGAGGTCCTTGAGATCAGCTATTAGTATGGGACCTGAATGTACAAAATTATAATTCAGTTAGACTTTCCTGTTGACATTTATCAATGAGTAACTTCAGGTTTTGTATTCTAAGTCCATCAAGGCGTTTTCACCAAGAAAATTATGCATTGTGTTCAGTAAAAATAAACTTTACCATCAGATATGGACTTCACCAACTGAAGCATATCTTCATGGGCTTCCTCAATAACTTGACTCAGTGGCTGCTTTGACTCAGATTTGCTCTTTATCAGCTCTTGAAACATGGTGACATGCTTTAGATGGTTGTATAGTCTCACTGTTTCTCTTCCTTTTCCCGTAGAGTCCATCTCCGTGTAGAACTTGGCAAAAGTTGTTCCAGGAACAAATGTGGGTTGAGCTTCACCAGCTAAAACTAAAAATTATTTTTTGCAGGTCATAGCTAAGGGGTGGCAATGTTAAACAACATTTTCGCGAGTACCCTTAACAAAAGGCCAATTTTCATTTCCATACCATTATTCTAGTTAAAAGAGGCCCCTATGTGTTACTACTATATATGTTTTATGATTGACTACCTTCTCTAAGTCAATGTTTGAAGCTGAGGTGTTGGTCGCCATCTCAGGCCCAGCTTGTCAAAGTTTCAATCCACATCATAATGATTTTCATTAAATTTATCTAAATGCTGTTTAAAATTTTTCTATGCTTTAAACTGTTAATATAACATATCAATTAATGATGGAAATAAGAGTTGTCATTTCTAAAACACATCATTGAGTATAGATTCCTTATTCATTTACCATTTTGCAAATACATCAGTGATTTCATTGATTATCCCACTCACTTTACTCAATAATCCTGAAAAAGTGACGAATGAATATGTATTCATCTGTTTAACAACAACTACAAAAATCACTTTCGTACAACTATTTGCTCATTTACACAAGCAAGAGCATAGAAATATTGGGAAAAAAATATTGGTGGGAACCCTTAAGCTATGTGACTTCAACAGCTGACTGCACCAACCACCACTAATGCGCGGAATCTTAAATTCACTCTAACAACTCATTAAGGCGTCCAGCCAGTAGCACAATATCATGATTAGTGTTTCTTGTATGATTTTAATCCCATCAAAATATACCAAACATACAAAATATGTGCCTCTGCTATCAAATCTCACTCTTTACTAATTGTTACATAAGATGGCACCTTGACATTTTCTAAAAGCAACGAAAAAAGTTTGAATAGTCTCTTTTTATTGGCTTGTTTGCTAGAATCGCTTTCTGTTGGTCCATGCATCCTCTTGGTACATGAGTGCTCCTCCTAGATTGCTCAGCAAAAAATAATTTATCTGCTCGTCCAAAGTTGTCTTCCCTTATTACCCAAAACAAGAGGCAACTCTTAATTGGCATCAGTCAGTATTTGAGTGGCATATAAAAGAGGCTGGGGGCTCTGTTTTCTAACAGGGATTCTTAACTTGCAGGGAATTATAGGTTCTTAGGGAAAAACAGTGCGGGTTTTTGAGGATAAGGGTCAGGTCAGTGTCCTGGTTAGTAGATGGTAGTAGGCTCAAGCATGTGGTGTTGATTGTAGACAGCTCATTTATTTTCAGAAGGGGTTGAGTGGGGCGATTATCAAGAGGAAAGGCACTGGGTGAAGTGTGGGGTTAGGGGCGGGGTATCTACATCAGCGGAGGTGTAGCGAGTGGCAAGAGGTGGATACAAAAGGCAGCAATACAATTTGATCAAACGGTTTTTCACAGCAATCTTCCCAAGCAGACAAACTTCCTAAAAACTAATTATTCCTTTTACCAAAAGAAGGATTAATCTATACGAGTTAGTTGCAGTATTTTTAAAGCCACACTCCAACGTTTGATCGCTTGGGTATATGCAAGTGCTTGTCAAAGTTTCAGTGGCTGTTTCTGGCCACTAATGCACCTGGCTACTGTTATGGAGCCTGGCTATCACAACAACATTGTTCAAAGTTGTAAATTTCAGTAACAATGGTGCAATGCCTCTGCAATTCACAGATGATAAAAACTTTTAAAATTTACCTTCAGTATTTGAGCTAGAACTGAAGAACCTCAGGTCAGAAATGGTGCCTCTATGCACTTGTTCAACCTCTTTCAAAGCTTCACTGAGAACAATTGCTTGATAGATGTCAGAGCCAAATTCTTCCAATTCGCCAGAAATCTTGCTCACTAACATCCCTGCAGGTATTCGATTTCCTTGCTTCCCTTGAAAGAACACTAAAAGTCCACTGTCTCCTTTTTTTAGTTTGCTGAAATCAGATAATTGTACCAAATTGTTTGCTTTCAAAATCACAGATAGTATTTAGTCTACACTTGTTAATATTGCATAGTTTCAGGTATTACCTGAATTTTTACAAGGGACTACCGAAATGTTAAATTCTTTTACTTGAGCACTGAGAGAAGAAGCGTGACAGACAAATCCAAATCGATAGAAGCAAAAAGAAAATGGAATCCTGTGTTGGCATCTTTGGAATTAAAGCAAGTACTGAAAACGCTCGGCTTCCCAAAAAGATTTTCTCAGTCTTCTACATAACTCAAGCGTAAAAAAAATTCATAGTATGAGTTTTTGATAAATCTTTTCTCACACGCTGATGAAAGCTTCATACACATTGAAATTCAATGATAGGAAGAAACATATTCATGTCGCGAAATGTGTGTTGCACTGAGTTAAATAACTGACATGAGTAGTAATATATGAGCAGATCTCCCTACCAAGTGTTTTTTTGTGGATTAGTGCTTGGGGTTGAGGCAATGGGTTATGGCGTTGAATGAATTCGCCGAGTTTATATTGTATTTCATTTGAGTGGCATTTGAGTGGCATTTAAGTGAAAATTTGAGTTTTGATTACTTTTTACTTAATTTGAACTTATATGGCATATAGATTTTAAATGTCTGGCATTTAAGTTTTGATAATTTCTTACATAACTCGAACTCATATGTCATTTTGAGAGAGAGGAGATATAACTACATTGAATCAATATATGATTATATACATTTATTACATAATAAGTAGGAAAATAACCTTGTATAATATAGCTAGAGTAATACAAAGCACTACAACTTGTAATAACAATCAATACATAGTCTTTTTCTTTACAATGATGTCATTGATGTACTGATGATATATCAGAAAAGGGAAATAGCTCACCAAGTCACATTATCCAATTCGTTTTTTTGAATTAGAGACTATCCATCGCTAAAACAAAAAATTATTTGGGGTAAAAATAACTACAACTACATCTAAATTGAGTTGAAGTATTATTTACAATGATTAGAATTTAGTAAATAACAAGAACAACTCTCACCGAGTTTTATCGTGTATCTCATCCTTTTTTTTCATCAACATATCCCGTCTCAAAATCATCAAAATCTCCACGTAGAAAATCTTCAAGTTCTTCATCATCATCGTCAATTTCTTCTAATAGCTCTATGTTCTGCTTTGCTTGATCATAATATTGTCTCCAATAAAATTGACCGAGTCTGTATGTAGAGCAAAATGAAAGATCGTATTCTGTCTTAAATTTTCCGTGGGTCTTTTTTCCTCTGTAGATCATCACACCATTAGTATTTCGGTTAGCTTCTGAAGTATATTTGTCTGGTATGGCAAGCGTCGTCAACAGTGTTTCTCCACATTTTTCAATGGTATAACGGATACAAATTACATTTGACTCCCCTCCTTTAAATCGATGCGGAACGAATCTATCAACAACATCTCGGTAAGGGAAAATAGCACCTGGTTGGAAACTATTGAGGGTCTTGATGTTCAAGAAGCGTTTGAGCTGACATTTAGTCAATGTACTCAAATATAGTGATTCCTCTTCAGCTGCCTTCTTGCTTAAAGGATGTCTGGTAACACGTTTGACATCATACGAAAAAACACTTTTATTTTTTGGTTTTCCCTTTCTACCCAATATACAACGTTAAACGGAGGGGGGTAATTATCGCAGTTGAAGTTTTTAGCTATTTCAACTGGACAAAAAAGTATTTTGGGATCTAGTTCATTTTTATCTGAAGGATCATGGTAGCGAACTTGAGAATATCTACACTTCTCCTTACTTGATGGATGTAACACATCAGTCACTCGCATAATGCTTGGGATAGGAAGATCTTCAAATGTTTAGCAAATCGGAACTTTTGGTGAGTCAATCACTTGAGAACCTTTAGACTTTTCTAATTCCCTAGCTCTCCTTTCGTTGAGACATTCAACTGTTAAATGAGCTATAGCTCCGCTCTCCATTGATTTCTTATCAACGGAAGTAGTTTGTTTTTTCACTATTTTTTTTCGTTTCCTTACTATTTGCTTTTTTGGAACAGTTTTCTTTCTCTTAGGAGTTGTTTTGCCGTATTTCATTTTATTTTCTGTTGGATATGGATCTGTGCAAAGGAGCTCTTCAGAAAGATCATCCATAACATTCTAAAAATAAAAGGGTAATATTTGCATGAGTGGCTAAGAGTGTATTGATTAGTTAGAGTATCTTATATATATATATATATATGTATTTATGATAAAAAGCAGTTAAGACCATAGAATTATGATAGATTGAGAATGTGCTTATTAAACTATTGGGATGTGGAGACAAACAACAAAGGATGCGTTCAAATATATATATATATATATATATATATATATATATATGTATTTACTTAATATCATACTGCTTTTAACATCACAATTGGTAAGAAATGAAATATAATAGTTTGAACAAAATATTGTAAAATAATAAAAAAAAAACTAAAAATTTTTTATAAATATGTATGAAACGCTCCTAACATTAGCTCTAAAATACGTACAGAAGAGGATAGACCTTTATCTATTTGGACATAATTATAAATATGTTTTCTGAATTTATAAAAAGTTTTTTTGTTCCACTTCATGTTATATAATTTTTTGAAAACTATTTGATTCCAAACACTTCTTTCAATTTCTTTTAAAAAATCATTAATATTAATGACTTCCACCATTGACAAAACAGTTTCGAAACTGTTTTTTATAATGTCATCAAAAAACTTCTGTAGATACATCATGTTTCTTACAACACATCCCCATACTCATCATGTGTTGAGTTATACAGAATATTATAACTTGAAATGTCAAACGTTCTACAGCTTTTTCTTCAACAACATCATTATCTATCACATAGTTATGATACATTTCTGGAAGGAAGTCCTTTAAGTAGATTGGATTTGTTCTTGTATTATTCTAAAATACAAGTGATAATTAGATAACTAAAATAATTAAAGGTTTTCAACAGCTGTTAAATAGTGCTTTTTATTTATTTTTACCTTTTCATCAGGCTGAGATTCCGACTTCAGATACAATGGTTGGCTTCCTACGTCTTGAGTATTCATTCTGAAAAAACAAAAAAATTGGTTCAATTCTTTATAATCAATTTAAAGATAGATATGTCATAAAGCCTTCAGATAGTTGTGTTAGCTAGCGGAAATAATTGTAATTTTAGCCTTACCTTTATGCAGAGAGAGCTCTTAGTAGTAGCAATGGAGCTTGTAGTAGATGTTGCTCCTTTCCCCACTGTTGTTGAACTGGATGCTCTATGTCTGAAACCCTTGTCTCTTATATAGCCAAACGTTTGAAAATAAAAGTCTTATTCCCGTGAAAGCAACGGTTTCCATTCGCGTGAAAATAACATAGTTATTCCCGCGAAAGCAACGGTTTGTATCCGCGTGAAAATAATTTTTTAATTCCCGCGAAAGCAACAGTTTTTATTCGCGTGAAAATAAACTGTATATTCCCGCGAAAGCAACAGTTTCCATTTGCGTGGAAATAAATTATTTATTCCCGTGAAAGCATTGGTTTGTATTCGCGTGAAAATAAAATGTTTATTCCCGCGAAAGCAACAGTTTCCATTCGCGTGAAAATAAATTATTGATTCCCGCGAAAGCAACGGTTTCCATTCGCGTGAAAATAAATTATTTATTCCCGCGAAAGCAACGATTTGTATTCGCGTGAAAATAAAATGTTTATTCCAGCGAAAGCAACAGTTTCCATTCGCGTGAAAACAAATTATTTATTCCCGCGAAAGCAACAGTTTCCATTCATGTGAAAATAAATTATTGATTCCCGCGAAAGCAACGGTTTCCATTCGCGTGAAAATAAATTATTTATTCCCGCGAAAGCATTGGTTTGTATTCGCGTGAAAATAAAATTTTTATTCCCGCGAAAGCAACAGTTTCCATTCGCGGGAAAACAAATTATTTATTCCCGCGAAAGCAACAGTTTCCATTCGCGTGAAAATAAATTATTTATTCCCGCGAAAGCAACGGTTTGTATTCGCGTGAAAATAAAATGTTTATTCCCGCGAAAGCTATGGATTCCATTCGCGTGAAAATAAATTATTTATTCCCGCGAAAGCATTGGTTTGTATTCGCGTGAAAATATATTTCGTATTCCCGCGAAAGCAACGGTTTCCATTCGCGTGAAAATAAATTATTTATTCCCGCGAAAGCATTGGTTTGTATTCGCGTGAAAAAAAATGTTTATTCCCGCGAAAGCAACAGTTTCCATTCGCGTGAAAACAAATTATTTATTCCCGCGAAAGCAACAGTTTCCATTCGCGTGAAAATAAATTATTTATTCCCGCGAAAGCAACGGTTTGTATTCGCGTGAAAACAAAATGTTTATTCCCGCGAAAGCTATGGATTCCATTCGTGTGAAAATAAATTATTTATTCCCGCGAAAGCATTGGTTTGTATTCGCGTGAAAATAATTTTTTTATTCCCGCGAAAGCATTGGTGTTGTTCCGTAAAAACAATGTTTCATTAATTTAACCTTATGATAAATGGGATGATTTCAGCTATATAAGAAGCACTGTTTTCACACAAAAAGCAGTCACTTCAACATTAGCAACTGAAGGAGCAAGATCTACTACAACATCATCTACTACAACTGCTAGAAGCACTTTCTGTTTTGAGGTAAGTCAACTTGATGTACTATTTAGAGTATAAATTTAATTTTTTATCGATTTAGATACTAACAGCAGTATGATATTTAGTAAATATATCTTCAAATTGGTTTTTGAAAAAGAAAATCAAAAAATCATAACAAGGATTTTTACTTTATTTTTTAGAATGTCAACACAAGACAATACAAAAAAACTGAAGAATAAAGAACCAAAACCTTCACAAGACAAGAAGGTGATTGATGACAATGTTCTTCTTCAACGCACTATGATCCCCTTTCAAAGCGCCAGTCTGAATACTCTGGCTACTCTCATCATCAAAAGCGCCTCTTTGTTAAGTACTCTATCTCCAGCTTCCAGAAGAAACATTGAAAACATCGTCAAAGTTGAAGATTTACCAATTCCTACAGTTATGCAGGTGTTAACCATCGAGCTCCATGATGAAACGAACTGCACCATCATCTACAACTATAAAAAGGATGGAAAGATAGTTAGAGTGAAGAGCACTATTCCATCAGCAGCAGGATTACTTGTTAATGAAGCTTCGCAAATAAGACCACTGGTTTTGATCTACATGGGTGTTGAAAAGACTGGAAAAGCAATTTTTCGTGCCGCTACAGAAACAGGAACTACTTTGAGGTGTAAGAATGCGTTTGATGTACTACCAGAAAAAAGAATGAGACAAATCAATGCTTATTTCGAGGTAGCTCATCTTCAGGATTTCCCAACAGATAGTGTCATATGTTTCCAAAACCCTGAAGTGATAACAAAATCTGACAGGCGATGGAATGGGAATGAAGAGAGTCTTCTAGTTCAATACAGAAGTTTTGTAGATGAAGAATTACTGATCGGAGATATGCGCATTCCTCATCAAATAGCTTCTGCTGTGACATCGGAAAGATGTGGAGTTATTCTGTTCAAGGGCCTGAGTCGAAACGCAGACAATTCAATTTTCTACAACATCAGTGTACTCGCAGCTCATCAAGCCTTCGTCCAAGCCTCGGAACTGACTGATAATCCAAAATCTGAGGATTTTCTCAACCTCTTCGATGATGCTGAAAAAGAAGACTGTGCAGAACAAACTCTTGAGAAGTTGATCTATAACTCAAGGGATTCATATCACTATAGGTAAGTTTTATTAATTTTTACCATAGTTTAAAAAAGTTGGTTTGTGAAAATTTTGTGTATTCTTACAATGAAAAATCACTTAATTTCTCTTTTTCATGTAAATAACAACAGCAAAACGATTTATCACGTAAATGATCAATTTGTGAACGTTTTTGTATATTTCGGATTAAAACAAGGATTTTTTTGTGTCATTAGTGCAGTTTCTTTTTACATAAAAGTTGAAAAAATAACAAAAGGTTATAATTATTTCACAAAAATGTTTAATTTTTCACAAAAATGTTTAATTTTTCACAAAAATGTTTAATTTTTCACAAAAATGTTTAATTTTTCACAAAAATGTTTAATTTTTCACAAAAATGTTTAATTTTTCACATAAATGACCAACTCATAAACAGTTTTTGTAAAACATTTTTAAAATTATATATATTTTGGTTTAAAAAAGTATTTTTTGTGTCATCAGTGTATTTTTTTTTGCATAAAAGTTGAAAAAAACAACAAAAGGTTATAATTATTTTACAAAAATGTTTAATTTTTCACATAAATGATCAACTCATAAACATTTTTTGTAAAACATTTTTAAATTATATATATTTCGGATTAAAAAAAATGACTTTTTTGTGCAATCGGTGTATTTTTTAGGTAGAAGTTGACAAAAAAAATCACAAAAGGTTATAGTTATTTTACAAAAATGCTTAATTTCTCACGTAAATAACACGTTTTATCACATTAATGGACAATTCATGAGTGTTTGTTGTAAAACATTTTAAAAACTATATATATTTATATATATATATATATTCCGGATCCAGATGAAAAAAAGAACTTTTTCGTGTGTAATCAGTGTATTTTTTACATAAAAGTTGAAAAAACAACAAAAGGTTATAATTATTTCACATTAATTTTTAATCATACTATACTAATACATCACTTTTTATTTTAGTCCATTATATCGTAAAAAGAAAACAGAATAAAGGACTTTCCCTGAAAAAATAATGAGCTGAATGATGTAACTCAGTGAGTTATTTTCCTGTTATATATAATGTAAACTATCTAATGTAGCTAAGAGTAAAATTCAAATTCGGTAAAATTTATTTATATAATGAATAACTTTTGTATTTTAGTCAATTATCGGATCTAAAAGAATATGGAATACAAGAATTACTCACTGAGACTAATAATATATCAGCAGAACATCAAAGAAGATATTGTTCAAGAAAAACGCTTTGTAACCATTGATATCGTAAGCTATAGTAGTTTTATGAATGTAAAAACTAGATATGGTATTTTCTATTACGATTATTTCCCTGTAAATTTTATTCATCTTGAGGGGTAGTTTGGTGATTTTTGACAGTTTTTAAAAAAAATATCAAAAACTATATATTTTAAGGATTGTTTTTAAAAAAGTTAAAAGTACAAAAAAGTTATGTAATAAAACCCTGTTTTGAAACATTAAAAATTTAAAAGGAAAGTGTAGGATGAAATCCTCACTCAAAAAATTAATAAAAATTGAATGGAATAAAAGAATATTTTCTCAAATACCAAAATTTTGTAAATATAAAGTGAAAATCTCTGTATATATTTTTTCAAAAAAAATATCGAAAAACTATATATTTCAATGATTATTTTTAAAAAGTCATGTAATAAAACCATGTTTTTGAAACGAAAAAAACTTTAAAAAGGATGGTGTAGGATAAAATCCTCACTTAAAAACTTAAAAAAAATTGAATGGAATAAAAGAATATTTTCCCAAATACCAAAATTTTGTAAATATAAATATAATAAAACCTTGTTTTGAAACATAAAAAATTTAAAAGGAAGGTGTAGGATAAAATCCTCACTCAAAAAATTATTGAAAATTGAATGGAATAAAAGAATATAAAGTGAAAATCTCTATATATTTATTTTTAAAAATATCAAAAACTATATATTTTAATGATTATTTTTTTAAAAAAGTAATAAAAATTGAATGGAATAAAAGAATATTTTCCCAAATACCAAAATTTTGTAAATATAAAGTGAAAATCTCTATATATATATATATATATATATATATATATATATATATATATATATATATATATATATATATATATATATATATATATATATATATATATATATATATATATATATAATAAAACCCTGTTTTGAAACATAAAAAATTTAAAAGGAAGGTGTAGGATAAAATCCTCACTCAAAAAATTATTGAAAATTGAATGGAATAAAAGAATATAAAGTAAAAATCTCTATATATATATTTTTAAAAAATATCGAAGACTATATATTTTAATGATTATTTTTTAAAAAAGTTGAAAAAACCAAAAAAACTTTGTAATAAAACCCTGTTTTAAAACATAAAAAAATTAAAAGGCTGCTGTAGGATAAAACCCTTGCTCAAAAAAATAATGAAAATTGATTGGAATAAAAGAATATTTTACCAAATACTGCATTTTTCTTGTAAATATATAGTAAACATTTCTGAAATATTGTTGGTGAAATTTACTGTAAAATGGTTTCAAGTGTGTCAAAGACTAAATATGATGTTTTCATTGAAATGTTTATTTTCAAAAGATTCATATAATAACATTGAATCAATTAGTCAAATTTAACACTCAAATATTTTATTATCAAGTAGGCTTAATGTTTCTATTGCGAATAATTCTCAAATATTGTAAATTTTAACTATCTAGAGGTGTAATTCTTTGATTTTGATGTGTTTTTTTCTTTGAAAAAAGATTATGTAATACCACATACTTCAGTTCTAATTCGTTTGAACAATTTCATGGGAGACAAAGAATAAAAAGTTACATTGATTTAGTTTTCCGAATTGAAGTTGCCATCAAAAATGGTTTGTTCTTGAATGGGTAAATCCATAACCTCCTCATCATCATGACAGAAGTTTTACATTTTGAAAAAACAATTTTTTTTCTTTAAAAAAAAGTGATTACGTAATACTACATACTTCAGTTCTTGAAGTTGCCATCGAAAATGGCTTGTTCTTGAATGGTAAATCCATAACCTCCTCATCATCATGACAAAAGCTTTCTGATGATTGCATTTTGAAAAACAATTTACATTGATTTAGTTTTCAGAATTGAAATTGCCATCGAAAATGGTTTGTTCTTGAATGGGTAAATCCATAGCCTTCTCATCATGTCTAAGTTTTCTACTCCAATATCTCCAATTTCTCAGAGATAGAGATTGTTTTTATTTAAAAAAAATAATGGAAAACATATATATATAAATAATTTTTTTTGAAAAAATGGTAAATTTTTAAAAAATTTAAAAGAAAATGTGGGATAAAACCCTCACTCAAGAAACTAATTTTGTATGATAGGTTGATTACCTAACAATAAGAAAATAATGAATAATGCATATTTAAGCAAGTATTGAAAAAATTAATGAAAATTGAATAGAATGAAAGAATGTTTTACCAATTACCCTGTTTTTTTTGTAAAGATATACAAAGAGATAAAATTCACCCATTTAGAGGATGAGTTATTTTTTTGCGAAAAAATAATGAAAATTTAATGAAATGAAAGAATCTTTTACAAAATAAAAAATAATCAAAAACTCAAATGCTACTTAAATGCCACTCAAATGCCACTCAAATGCCCCTCAACTGAAATACAATATAAGCTCGGCGAATTCATTCAACGCCGTAACCCATTGCCTCAACTCCAAGGTCAGATCCACAAAAAAACACTTGGTAGGGAGATCTGCTCATATATTACTACTGACATGGACGGACATCTATTCATAAGATTATTTATAGTTTTAATTATAGTTATAATTTATCAAAACATAAAAATGAAGAAGTTAAACCCATTCTAGCTCTATAGGAGACACTTAAAAAGTTTTGAATTATTTCTTGTATACAAACCAAGTGTTTCCATCTACGTCTTTGGAAGTGATAATGAATGTTAGGTGAAGCCCACGCTGCCTATTTAGCTTTGAAACTCTCATTGGGCAATAAATTAGCCTTCCTTCTAGGTTTCCCACAAATACTCTCTGCTGTCTTTGGGCAAGAATGTTCAAGTGTTGCTCAGAAGGAATTTTGAACAACGTTGTTGGGTCGACAACAATAGTAGAGGTGTCACCTGTAATCTTAAAAAGTGCAATGTCATTCGCAAACATTTTGAACTCCTGTGATGTCTCGTCATCACTTTCATGCAACAGTTTAGCGTCATCTTCGTCAATGTTTTCTGCGAACCAATTTCTGAACACCAGCAGAGGCTGAGAATGCAACTGGACAACATTTTTCTTTTCGTCTATGAGCAAATACAGGCGGTTATGTTTGTCCTTGTGCAGCTGCGAGTCTAGTTTACCTTCATCAAACGAAAGGTCATCATCTGTGGTAGCCATACGGTCGATTGTCAGGTGAGCTGGAACCACTGAATACAAACATTGCTTTTCACTGGTCATGGAGTTGTCATCCGATGCCTTAACAAAAAACTCGCAACACGCTTTGTACTCAGTTTTTGAGTCACCTTCCTGCAACATATGTTTTACTTCAAAGCTTAGCAAGTGACTGAAGGTTGCATCCGCACTATCTCGAACCACAACCTCTAATTGATCGTTCAGCAGAGAAGAGAACTTTTGCTGCATTTCTTTTGCCATCGAGCCAAAGACTACTATTCTGTTTCCAGGTAGGTCGATCATCCATGCATCGTCAAAGCCAGTGAGTTCTTTGATGCTAAAAGTATTACTCTTTGGTGAAATTATATTTACAATTACATCTAGGTATGAAACTGTTGTTATCACTACAATTTAAAATCCTTCAAGCAAGGTTCCTTTGACCTGCATTCACATCAAAGCAAATAAACATTGAAACAAACGAGTTTGCTGAAAATGTGTGTATGTGTGGGAGCGTAGATTAACTAATTCAAAACATTTTTCTTAGTATCATGTCCAAAAAAGGAATATCAAAAAATTGGAAATTTCAAACAGGTAATCGGAGGAAAATTTTAGAATTAAATTTCCATGCAAGAATTATGACCCTTTCCATATTTTGGTTAGCTTGGGTTCATTTCAGTTGACACTGTTTTGGTGTTTTATTTTGTTCTTTAGTCAGCGACCTAGTCATGTAAAAAACCATCGCAAACAAATGTCTGATACAAAGATAATAAAAGCAGCTTGCACAAACAAATTCTCAACTTTGTACCAATTTTTCAATGATATTAAACTGGTGCAGACTCTTTAACAACTTGTGGTCTTGCATAATATGTTTGTTTGGAATGATTCGAAAAACAACATGTTCTTCTTCAAAGTTAGCAATATGCTATATTCAGGGACGGTGTACTTATCACTCACCCATTTAGATATTTTTGGCATTCAGCTGCATGATATTCGAGGTTGGAATACATACGTGGCAAGTTTTCCAGCTCGCTGTCATAGCTGTCCTCAACTGTAATTATAGAACAAGTTCATGAAAAAGTTTTATGAGCTTTGCCCTTTTTGAAGAGATGAAGTTTAGTTTTTTTTGTCACTTCGAATGCGTTAGTCTTCTCTCTAGTAGGGAACTGAGCAGAGTTTAAATTAGTATATTGCATCTTGCAATGTATGCAAAATTATTAATATTTGCAGATACTATGGTGGATTTTACAAGACAACACTAGGGATCAGCACATATAAAGGTCCCCCGTTAGTTTGCAGGCATTGGTTGCGGTACCACTTATAGCTGAACTAACAATAGAAAAGGCATTTATTGCTATACCGGTCATGTATGATTCTATGCTGGGAATTGCATCACTGTATACTGGCCTTGGGTAGCTATCTTGGGCTGGCAACAGAGTGACTGCCGCAGACTGAGAAACCAAATGTAGCCTAAGAGTCTATAAGACACGAATCTACACCTTAACCATCTCCAGATGTCAACAAATCAAGACCCAAGGACCAGATGTAGAAAGAAAGAAAAGTAGCAGCTGTTACTGGCAGGGAGAACACTGACTCTACTTCTTACTGATGGGCATCAAATCTATTTAACTAATTTTTTCATATCCTATTGGCTAGTATATATACCCATTGGAGTGTTTGGTTAACTAGGTGAAGTATTTCTTGTCTCTCACTCTCACTATAAAATATGTAGCTTTTCACTTATTCATTGCATTCTATTCTACGCTCTTGTAATGATGCCACTACTTGTTCTAAACAAAATAAATGTATATTACTCGAGTGCACTGAGTTCTCTGCGCGAGCCAATGGCTCACCATACTTATGAAGTAGAGTTTACTCCTTTGAAAAAATTTGTAGTGCCAGCCTGGCACAGGGTCACCTCTGGGGAGAGGTTGGCTTTTGTTGTCAGGCCTTGAGAGGCTGACTGTCTTGTTGTGGTGGCAGACAGCAATTTTTCCGGTGACTACTGTCTATTGGACAAGTTATGGACCCCTAAACCTCCACCAAATCACTCTTGAATTTGTCCTTGCATAGCATAAACTGAACAATGCAATTGGTTGCAACAGGAATAAGAAGAAAGCTGGAAATCAAACTGACCACAAATTGGCACAGAATGGATAAATCAAAAAAATATTTAGCTGCTCTTGGGCTGAGCTAGACAAAGAACTGCCTAATTGCACTCAAACATTCAGTTTACTTTGATAGGATGGTGTGCATAGGATATGATGGAGTACATAAGATAGGATGGAGTGCATAGGATAGGATGGAGTGCATAGGATAGGATGGAGTGCATAGGATAGGATGGAGGGCATAGGATGGAGTACATAGGATAGGATGGAGTGCATAGGATAGGATGGAGTGCATAGGATAGGATGGAGTGCATAGGATAGGATGGAGTGCATAGGATAGGATGGAGGGCATAGGATGGAGTACATAGGATAGGATGGAGTGCATAGGATAGGATGGAGTGCATAGGATAGGATGGAGTGCATAGGATAGGATGGAGTGCATAGGATAGGATGGAGTGCATAGGATAGGATGGAGGGCATAGGATGGAGTACATAGGATAGGATGGAGTACATAGGATAGGATGGAGTGCATAGGATAGGATGGAGTGCATAGGATAGGATGGAGTGCATAGGATAGGATGGAGTGCATAGGATAGGATGGAGGGCATGGGATAGGATGGAGTGCATAGGATAGGATGGAGGGCATAGGATAGGATGGAGTGCATAGGATAGGATGGAGTGCATAGGATAGGATGGAGGGCATAGGATGGAGTACATAGGATAGAATGGAGGGCATGGGATAGGATGGAGTGCATAGGATATGATGGAGTGCATAGGATAGGATGGAGTGCATAGGATAGGATGGAGTGCATAGGATAGGATGGAGGGCATAGGATGGAGTACATAGGATAGGATGGAGTACATAGGATAGGATGGAGTGCATAGGATAGGATGGAGTGCATAGGATAGGATGGAGTGCATAGGATAGGATGGAGTGCATAGGATAGGATGGAGGGCATGGGATAGGATGGAGTGCATAGGATAGGATGGAGGGCATAGGATAGGATGGAGTGCATAGGATAGGATGGAGTGCATAGGATAGGATGGAGTGCATAGGATAGGATGGAGTGCATAGGATAGGATGGAGGGCATGGGATAGGATGAAGTGCATTGTTTTGCACTGACATTTCGCTACTGGAGATTAAGAAGCTAAAAAATTCACTCCTAAAGAATGACACAAAATACATACTGGCAAACACAGAAAACTGTCACACTTTTTTTAGCGTTAAGTATACAACTAAGAACTAATAGCAGAGGTTTTTTCAGTAAAACAAAACAAAACTTTGTCCTGTTTACTTGCAACAACTATTGATCAACATTTGAGTATGAATGGAGATCAACATCCAGTGCTGTAGAAACTCTATATCTAAATCATCATTTTAGCAAGTCTTACAGATGGAAAACTGTTAAAAGATATCCCAAGAAGAATTGTAGAGTCAGCACCAAAACACCAAAACAAATTGAAGTACTGACATTATCTAATCTGCCACCCGCTGAAATGATAAAAATCACGCGACAAAACTTGTATTAGGAGGAAAAGAGGAGAATTAAATTTTACAGCTTTAATAAAAAACGCTGAGAAAAGTTTGATTGATCCTGGTAAGGAAAAAGCTAACTTAGATGATTTGCCCCTGTTGCTAAAAAATAACGCATTTGTTATTGTGTCAAGCCTGATTAATTAAATGGTGCCAATCTTCTTTTTTGACCGAGCTACATCTTTTGACCGTAAGCAGGAAATGGTGATTATAATGTAATTTAAGAAAAATATATATATTAATAGGCACTGAGCAAAATCGCGTCATCACATTTTCATCTCTGCTTTTCCTGTTGAAGTTCCTGTAACCGTTAATTTGTGATAGTTGTTTCGAGCCGCCAATTTACCCTTGACAACTTCGTCTGACATTGAAAGTTGCTTTGCGCAAATATAGCTACTTGTAAGTTATTTTTAAATATATGTATATAATCAAACCATTTTATTATTTATTGTTTATTAGCCAATATTAGTACTGTTAATTACTGCGTTTGAATGTAACTTAAACAAGGTTCTATTAAGAGTATTCACAACCTGTGCATCAAACAGAGTACAAAAAATAACAGCTGTTCGTATACAAATACAAAAAGTGATAGGTGTTCGTAATTCAAGACGTCGTGAATGGAACAGAACATTAGTTTAGAACAACATAAATATTCAATGAACTTTATAGTTCACCGAACAAATCATAAAGAAGATAACTCCCAATTTTCAAAATAATTAAGCATATAATAAAAGTTGAATCACAATGAACTGAAATTTATTGTATAGCTCCCCTTAAATTTAGCAAATTTTGAACAAGTACAATGATTACAAATTGTTTTTTAAGGATATGCAACTGGTCTACGAAAATGCAAAAAATCAACTCGCTCGATATAATTTGTTTAGTGTTCAGTTTCCATCCGAGACCTACAAACAGTATAAATAAATGCTCGTCTATTATTTATTTTTCGCTTAGTGAGCTATTTTTTGTTGACCCACGAGTTCCGAGCAAAATTATTATTTATTGATTAAGTTTATTGCCGGTCTGATTATTTCTATTACAGTTTAATCGGGAACAGAGGACTTGAATAATCTTATAATTTTATTTATTTGTATATGTTTGACTGAACCAAAGTTCTCCACCTACAAGACATGTTGATTTTCTTAAAAAAACATGAGCTTGACTTTCGTTTTTAGTCTGTACACAATTTAGTTTCTATCACAGCATATGATAAGGCATACTCTGAGCTACATTCAGCTAAAGTTCATCACTAGTAGTCACTTGTAGTTAAAATGACAACCGACTTGAAAAATTTGGTCGCTCTAGTCTAGCGGTTTAGTGTTTAGATATGAACATCATATTATTACCTTAAAACCAACCAATAAAATTAATGACCTGAGTTTTGCTTGAGTCCCAGTCGTTTCTTGCAAATCAAAGTAAATTAGTATACCGGCAACCTATACATCATTATGATCAAGTTAATTGAGAAATCCCTCACTGTAAAAGATAATACAACAAGTGTTCAACACTGCTGATTTTTATAATTGAGTTTCAGTAACAAACCTGTTACCAATGGGACTGTGACTGTCTTTTTCGAAAGTCGTTTCATCCTAAAAACAGCTCGCAAATTCGGTAGCCCTATTAATTATGTATTCGACGCTTATTTTATTTTATCATAATAGACATCAATAGAACCATCAAAAAAATTTGTTAGCAGTAAAGTTTAAACACTCAATTCAATACGCGGATAGCATATTTTCTTATAGAAAAGGAAATAATGCCCTTACAGCCCTAAAAGCTCTTGATAATTTGCGATCTTTTTACTGGAAACACTTGAGGGGTTATAGGTAGTACAGCAACCATTATTTTATAAGAGTTGTCTTCTTCTGAGAAGATATGAACTTGCTCAAGTCATTTTGTTTTGAAAACACTAGCAGCCCTTTGCATTTGCACGTTTTCCAGCACAGACCCAATTACACGATGGCTGAAAGCTGTTCAAAAACTTTATTAACGCGCTAATGGTTGAATAAATGCTGCACAGAGCACTTGCCGTACATACCAGGTACTGGAGTTTCCGGATGGCAAATTCTTGGTGGATCTTCATCACTTCAAAAACAAAACAGAAACATGTATTGTCAACTAATAAAATCAGTAAAGCAATTACTGAGGTATGCGTTGGGATAAACTGGATGCTCTGCATCTACATAATAGAGGTAAAAATCGTTCATTTTTAATACTCTGAATCCCAAGTATTGAATGAAGAATCTCGGTTAGTGTGTAGATTATGGAATTTTTGATTTAACATCCAGTGTACTGGGCAGCTTTTTGCATGACACAATTGAGTTTGTTTAATTTTGTAGCTTGAATCAAAATATTTCGATCGATTGAAGAGCAGTTGAGGACTGCAAACAGAGTGTTCTGAGAGTTTTTTTTAATTATTTTATGGCAATGATAAAAGGTAACCGTAACTATTTTATTATGCTATGATGTTTCACTAGTTGTAATTAGCATGCAAGGTCGGCTTGGAACTTACATAATTGTTTCCACCACGTAGAAAAAACCGAAAGGACAAAAACGTTTCATTGGAAAATTGCAGTATTATTTTTTTTTGGTAGAAAATTTTTCTGAACTTTTCACATGACAACCATTATGATTAGTTTCAAAAAGCACCATAATCTACCGAGAAGTACTCACGCTGTTGAAACTATGTCCGGCTCATGTAAAGACGCACCCAAATCAGCAAACATATGATTAATGTCTTCTATGGGATCACTGTATATCTTCTCCTCTGAAATAAGCAGCTATACAATAAGGATACTTTTTCAAATGCACCAATGCATGTTTGGTAATGATTTTTTAACACAATGAAAAAAATTTACTTCTATTATTTTAGCAATGGATTTTTAATCAGTGATTTTGGCAAGCCCTAATTTCATACAAAACTCTCCAAACTTCCGCCACCTTGTTTTCGGCTCTATTTAACCTTCTGCATCTGCACAGCAACTTGAACTAGAACAATATTTGTCTCAACAACAAAGGCATAAATATGCACAGCATTTTTTGTCAACAAGCAATCTTGAACAAATTGAGATCAAACCAACTGACACAAAACTTTGTGCATTAAAGGAAAAACTAGCAATATCTTGATTAAGTATTGTGATGGATTGTTTTATTTGATCCTATTTGATTCCTATGATTAATTCCACTTTCTTTGTTCCAGCTATTATACACTCCATCAATGTTAATTCAGTAGACTAGTGGTTTTTTGTGGTAAACAGGTGGAAATCCATCGCAAAATACTGATAGCATCTTTGTTACAATTTCGTAAATTACGACATCGTTCCGCTAATATCAACCTGGCACAAAACGATTAACTTCTATTCAAAGTTTAAATATTGATTAGTGTACCAAGGTAGTATGTATGCATAAATATTAAAAAGATCTTTCTTTCTGCGGGTCGATTTTTGTATTTAGCTGTTTTTGTTTTGGATTCAATGTATGCATTTAACTAGTACACTGTAAGGAATGAAAACTTTTGTAAAAACCTTCCATTTGATCAATTTGATGTTCAACCAGTGCTTATCATCATCATATCTTTTCAATCCAATGGTTGTTTTTGTGCTTTTAGCATTTTTATTAGTGAAATGTGACAAGTTACTACCACGATTTGAGTTTTTCATGAACAAAGTATACCAATAATGTGATAGAATGAATGATCATGTTTCGTACTCAGTAGTTGTCACAGCTTGCTCTGTCAAAAGCAGTAGTTACTACTGTAGCGGATTTTGGAGGCTGAAAATCAATAGCTGAGGTTGGTAGCGTGCTGCCACCAGTTGTTAGTTTGACTTGCTACAACAACAGGGTCGGTGATGTACCGAAAGAATACAAGATAGAGTATCTCCGACTCTACAACCAGTAAGGAGCCCTCGGCTCCGATGCATAACTCAGTGTTGCCGAGTATCTAAGCATTTATTCATTCAGAATAAAATGAGTTAGTAAAAGGCACGTTACAACTAACAAGTACAGACAAAGTTCTGCCTTTTATAGGCGATTCACAGAAAGTGGTTAGCCAATGACGTAACAATATTACAAAATGCACCAATGAATATGAGTATATAAGTAAATAGCGAATAAGATTAACACTATGGGTTTAAAGGTAATAGGCGTCCTATGGTGGTGGGAGAAGTTAGAGGCTAATGCACCAATCACAATCATTTCTACTTCCTGCCTTTAGTCATTGGTCTTTCTAGCTTTGGTAGTCCATCTTTCATAAGGGTTAAAGGGCTTAGGACGGGCTTTTCAAGACGCACTTTGTGTGTAGAGTTGTTTTCTCATCAAGCATTGTAATACTGTTGAGGAAACTCACTCGCGTCAACAAAACACCAATAGGTATCATGTAGAGGTCTATGGAGGTCTATGACAATGCGTTCGGCAGAAGGGACTATCTGCATTATGATATTAAATAGTATATTACAGCAAGTAGTTTGTACCATTTTTGTTACTCTTTCAGTTCCAAACTACTTTTTCAAAAATCTTAATTATTATTGTTTAGTGCTTTTGAAGTTTCTTCTTGGAAAGATAGCCGGTATTTCAGATTTAATTATTACCGTTGTTGTGAAAAAAACAACGCCGGAAATACAATTTGGGCAATGTTTTTTTTTCACCTAGTATTATCATGAAAGTATACTAATGTTATTGTTTGATTAACTTTTCACATGGAAATTATTATTTTGATAAAAAAATTTCATTATTTCTTTTGATTTTGATGACAAACACTATCACCTGAACGCCAGTGTATATATAGTAGCGAGCTTACCAAAGATAAAACAAATTGCTGACTTGAGAAAAACAGCTCCAAAAAAATCAAAATTTGTTGCAATATCATTTTTTTGCAGTCAAAAGAGTCTCTGTGCAAAACTAATATCTAGGACGCCCCATTTCTATGCGAACAAGCCAAATTTCTGAAAACTCGCTTTATAGCTCTATATAATTTGGTGCGTCTTCGAGAAAAAAAGGCGTCTTGGCAAGTGCTGACTGCGTCTATAGGAATCGTCTTACTGGTGAGAGGACAACTCCAGATAATTTTTCTGAACACATTTCAACCTCAGAAAGTTTAAATTAAATCAAATCCTCTTCAAATTAGGCGTCATAGGCCCTTTAAGGGTAGTAATCTCCGGTAGATGGCTCTCTGCTTCTTCCAGGCTACTTTTGAGTCTTCAGTCTATAGTGACTCACTTCCTGCCCGCCCAGTGAGGTCGGTACTACTGCATACAGGGTTGGTATAGGTTGGCATAGCTCCTTACAGGGTCGGTGTAGACATAAGCATAGTTTTAGTCTATTCGGTATAACCGTTTCTAGTCATTCTGGCCATCTAATGGCTATTATAACGATGACAGATTGTGGTACAATGTGTGCGCAAACTTGGTGAACACTAAAATCCACCACAATACGGCTTCAATGGTGAAACGCATGCCAACTCCTGAGCAGGCTGTATGACGATTTGTCTGAAGTTGCAATAGATTGTGAGTTTTAAAACTAAGTGGAACTAATGCTTGTTGGTCTGTGTGAGGCTTAGTTATTATCATGTATGTTACTCTTTTAATTAGTAATTGTACCAATTATCTTTTGCTTGTCGATGCATCGGTACACTAATCAGATTTGGTTACAAAATTTGTTCATTTCACTCAGCACAAAATCATACAAAGAGAAACCTCAATTCATTGCACACACAATCCTACAGTCAGCATTTTTTAACTAAAATATATATGGGCATGATTATATTATCTTAATTTATTATTGTTATTCGTTACGGTTGTTACAAGTCTTAAATCTGTTCATACTGTTACTTTACTTTTACTTGTTATCAATACTAACTATTAGTCACCACAGTCATTGTTCCTTTCTCTTATTGTTTTAAAGTCTTGGCTCATGAAAAAGTGTTAACAGCCAAGTACTAAAATAATCAAAGCAACATTACTACCGGATTTCCAATTGATAAAGTTAAAACGACAAAAATAATATATCACCATTATTTCACCATTTTCATTTTGTTATTGAATGCTAAGCTTCTTTGACTTAGTTGTAGTCTCGAATTGTGCTGTTATGTATTTGTCCACTTGTCCATTTGTCTTGATATTTACTATGAAACTACGAATCACAAACAAATTATTTCCAAGTTTTCTTCTACAGGAGTGCAATAGCAAGCAAACAAACAGTCCTAAATACCAAATTTTATATTGAAATTGAAGTTAAGCAAGATTTGGATATGAACACAGTAAGTTATTTTTTGCTGTCATGTAAAAAGACACACTAAACAATAATTACATTATGAGTGGTACGGGAAAACATGGGAGGGGATAGCCAGTGGAAAACAAAACCGCTGGTTGAGGTGATTGAAAATGTAAGCTAATGTGAAAATAAGCTACCATGAGGGGGGTATTAAAAAGGCTACCTTGTCAAGAGAATAAAAGGAAGTTACCACAGTAGAATACGAAATTAGCGGAAAGGGGCGCAGTGAAAGGGCAGCAATTTGTCTGACTATTTTCATTTATTTTGATTGCAGCAGGTAGATTAGACCAGCTAGTAGTAGCATGAATTAGTGAGAACTATGCAGCTTCAATTTTTTTTAGTTTACTGTCATCCTAGATTTCCAGGTGCCCCCACTGATAAAAACAAACATTAGATCCGTAACCAAACCCTACCACTGCACAACAATTTATTAAGCATCTCAGTTTCAGTAACTTTTAAATTATGTTTTCAAATTGCCCAACTACTTAGTCAGTGCTGCACCATGAGCTTTTGAAATACCCACCCATCAAACAGCTTACCTGGTTTTGTTAGATTTTTTGGTTGCGAGTCAGCATAGCAATGTTGTTGATCTGATTGAAAATTCTTTTTGATGTTTTCGCTGTGATAATCATCAGTAATATCATTTTCTGCAACAGATATCACATATTTTGCTTTAAGTATTGTTGGTGCAAGGCACCGGCAAGATAGCGCAAACTTTAAAAATCAAGCGTGACCATGTATACGGAGAAAGTAAATGTTAGCAGCAGCTTTAGAAAACTTGTTAAACATAAGCCGCATTTTAGCGTTTCTGTGTCTGGAGAAAGGAGGAAGTTTTTGAGCTTATTTGAAGTCAACATAATGTATTAGTTGTCTAAAAAAGGCGTGTTGAAATGGTTCAAGATCAAGCATGAAAAAACAATCAACACCAAACAATAGCTAATGACAGTTTCTAATGGGTCCAAGTCTTCAAAATATCTGCTGTAAGAAGCCAAAATTGGAGGGTAAAACACTTTGATTGGCACTTTTATAGTCGGAAATGTTTATGGTTCAATGAAAACCATGGAGCTTTAGTGATTTTGTGTTTAAAATCTGCTGTAAAGAGTGTTTTGGTCATTTTACTGTTCAGTTCTCTATGCTATGAAACATTTCAAGTATTTGTATAAATATAAGCAGTGATTGGAAGCTCTACAAGTATTTATTTCCGTCAATCAGCTAAAAGGAATATCGGTTGCTCAACACAATAGATGTAACTAGCAAAGCTTTTCTAAATCTTTATTTAATTAGTTTGAAAATTTTAAGTTAAAGGTACTAAATGTGGAAGAAGTAAATGGTACAAACTGGAGCAGTTCTGACAAAAATGCTACCTGCAAATCAAAAGTAACCTTACAGATTGTTGTGGCTAATTTTTGGCTGTTTATATTTTGAAAACAAAATGTGAATTAATTTGCAAAGAAATTTTAATTTTCTGAGTCGAGAGAACCAAAGATGCTTTGCATAAGTTTTTGTTTATTGTGATAATTAATGTAAGGTGGTGCTGTAGTTAAACTTAACTGTAGTTAGACTAAACTTCATTTAATTCTCAGACATTTTTTTCTTTAAAAAAAAACACTAAACCAGATACTTTTATTTACATTTCAAATAATGTAGTAGATTTTCATGTGGTGCCCATAAACACCTCTACTTGCTTTAGTAGTACCAGCCAAATGTGAGCAAAAAAGGTTGAACTGCTGCCCAGCCCTAAGCCATAGTGATGAGCCTGTTGTAAAGACTGCAGGGCCGGTATTGTGTTCTGCAGAGCGTTCGCTACCTCTGCGGAGCTGCTCGTTACCTGTGCAGGGCCAATAATGATCATTGCTCTGCCTGTAGTTCGGTAGTAACCATACCAAGAGGGTATAAGATGGCCGCTTTAGCCAAAGGATCCAAAAGCAGCATGCGAAGCCTCACTACTCTGAACACTGGAAGTACTCTTCCGTGAACCAATTTCTCCATCAGCCCAGGCTAAATATAGCCCAGGGCAACTAACAGACTCACCATTGGACAATGGATACAGTACTGCTTCTCTTAGTCGCTTTTTGTCATGTGCTTTTAACCTTTCCCTACATTATTATTTACTTGATTTTTGTACTTTTGTTAATATTAATTCCCATCCGCATATTGTTAATAATTATAAAATTGCATGCTCTCATCCAGCCAATACAAAGGCTGAAATTTTCCGTCCTCATTGCAATCACTCTAGAGGGTCATCTGTCTAGAACTTGGTGATACGTAAATAAAAGCAATATGACAGCTGACTTGCTGTGTAGTAGGTCTGAGCTGTGGTCTCTGTGTTTGCCAACTGATCAGGCAGTAAAAGATCAAAAGTTTTCATTGCCAATACAGGCAGTATCTCCTCTGGAGAAAAGTAGTATACCCAAGATTTTTAGATTTTGTGGTGAACAGACCAAAATTCACTACAAAACGTGTGCTACTCAGACTAACATTTGCTCTGTTTTCTGTTAAATTAATGCCAAAGAAGCGAATTTTGAATGCTCCCAGTCTCAATTACATGTATTATTTTAGTTATAACTATGCTAGCATAAAATCATGCAATTACACACAAGAGTTGCAAAATCAAATGCTGGAACAGAAAAAAAATTGTGGTATTTTGAATAACCCAAGCAAAAAACAATCCACTCTTTATTCCATAAAAAATTTGACCCTAAAAAACTTATTCACAAAAATCACTGACTTTTTCATTTGTCAAGTTTCCTGCTAAATAACTTAATTATGTGAAAGTTCTTATTGCTGTTGTGCCACTAAAAATTGACTAGGTCATACAGTAAATATTCACTGACACTTCCACATTATCAAATCGTTGGATTAAAAATAAAAAGTTCGAAAATTGCATGGAGAAAACAGAGTTTTAAATTGTTTACCATTTTTAGGAATCACGTCTTTGTTAAGTTTGCTTGCAGCTTTCTGTTCCTCTTCTGTGCCTGCAAGCAGAAATCGGAGCTCTTTTAAATGAAACATGCGTACTCAGCAATAAAACTCTGGACAGCCAATACATTTCAATAATGAAATAATCATTTTGTAGAATACTAATAAACTCAAGGTATTTATCAGTTGAAAACTTTATGGAAAGGAACAGAGGGTGTCTCTACGGTGTCTATGTTCAAAAAGTTTGAAGTGTACCTTTTGTATTTCATGCTGTGCTCAGTTTTTTTCAAAACAAAATTCAAATTTGTTAAGAAAAATTAGCTACATGTCTTCAGTTTGACTGGCCATTTTGTTGCCAAAACTTGGTTCAACAACATCATAGCATAAGAAAAACTTTATAATCCATCACCAAAGTTTGAAATTTTAGAAAGGTGAAAAATTTAAGCGTTGGTTTTTTTTTATAGAGCATGGTATGAACTTGAATCATTATACTAAAGCCTGTCTTATGAACAGCAGTGCATTACAGTGCTTGCCGAAAGTTAATTATTCGTTACATTTTTAATGACGCTTGTAGACTGAAACTGCAAAAGCTGGTGAGACATGGTTGGATGAAAAGGAAACAACCAACTTTTCGTGAAGAGCCTCTGTGTTCCAAAAGATAATCAAGTATCATCCTTTTGAAAAATTTTGTTCATTGGGATAATAAAAAGTCAATGTGATCTATCCAAAAATTATAAACGACGTAACGTTAGGACGTCTATGGAGCATGAGCTAGGACAAAAACAAATGGCTTTAATTCCGTGCATTTTTAACACATGTTTTTTAATATTGTCTTGATAAGCTGGGCTCTGTTAATGGCCTGCTACTTCTTTCACTTTGCTACAACAAGTGAGAACTCCGGTGTTCATTGGCCACAAAGTTTCTCCCACTATTTGCTATCGAACAAAGAGTTTTTGCCTAACTAATAAAAAATACAACTAAAGTTCCAAAGAAATCTTGCAATCATCTGTGTTTAATGAGAGAAAATTCGGATAGAAACCTGAACTTCTAAGTTGCATTAAAGCTCTGATTCATAAATAAAAAATAAAAAAAAAGGAGAAAATACTTGAAAAGTTGGTATTCTCCTATAAAGAAAAGCTATATGTAGGATAGAAAATATAGCAACTGTTACTGTGTAGATGAATATTATTGTGAAATGGTGATTAAAAAATATAGACTAGCTTTGTTGCTTTTAAACATTTTGCACTATTCCATTACCACTCAGAAAAAAGGAAGGCGTGGAGTTGAATTTTTTCCAATCAAAATCAAAGTTTTGCTGATGAACTTTTTGGACTGCTTGTAACCAAGATGGATCGCCTTGCGGTAAAATTTAATCCAGTTTTCTGTGAGTGATATTGTTTGTGGTGGACATTTTCTTGCTGCTAACCTGTATCACAATGACTACTGGCTTATACGACCATTAAAATGCATCTTTAGGAGCGCAGCACGTACGCTGAATTTAAAAGTAAACATCTTTTTTAACTATAAACATGACTTAACATACTTTTTTAAATAAGTTGATCACAAATCGCTAACCTGTCTTTCACCCAATATTATGAAAACTTTCTGGAAATTAAACGGTTTTTATTGCGAGTGTACATTCTTTCAGCATTTGGCTGTATTTACTCAGTCATGCAAACAAAAAATCAAACAAGCGAGTTAAGATATGAAAACTCCTAAAAGGTACATTGATAACCTTTCTAAATTTATTTACTCATTTTTTTTAAGCGACTTTTCATTTCAAGTTTATAGATAGGATTTCAGATAAAAGTCAACATTTATTGATTGCTTTAAAAGTTAATATTCGACTATTTAATACTGTAATATTGTAGCGGACCTTGCTAAAATACTTAGTAAATGAAAAGGTCCTTCTGACCACTATAGAGTGTCAGGCAAGCTTTCTACCAATTCTGGCACTGCCAGAGTCACTTCAGTAGACAAAAATCAACCCTGCCGTCCCTGCAGCCAACCCTGATCATTACGGGGCCAGTATTGACCTCTGCAGGGTCAGTATTGACCTCTGCAGGGTCAGTATTGACCTCTGCAGGGCCAGTATTGATTTCCTCAGGGTCAGTATTGGCCACTACAGTGTTGGTTTTAAGCCATAAAACACTGGCAAAGGGTCACTGCCTAGCTTGAGGGCTTGACTTGAGCCTAAGAAATTCAGAAGACCGTATCTTCCACTATATTAGGCTTAAAGTGGAACCCAGTAGACCAAAAGCTACAGAGTACTCATTCACATTACTGTGTTTTAACTAGCTTACTTTGAGCTGGAGCAGGTTTTGTTACAATTCCTTCATGGTCACTCTGATGAGCTTCTAGGTGTTCTTCAAAATGTGTTGCGCTTGAAAAACACTTTGCTGTTTGAGCACCTAAAGAATATTCCAGGAAAGGTAATAAAACCCATTACTGTGTCTGGCTCACTCAACATATCTAAGTTTGAAAATGTAATACTCTTAGTGTCCCATCTGTGTATGTAGCTGAATCACAGACCCCAAACAATTATATTTGAGCACACATTTTGTAGAAAGTAACCATTTGGATTTCACCGCAGTGCAATTGCATTTAAAAGAATTCAACTACTACTTCTGGCGCAGTGGTATGTACCTGTCTGAGGAAAGTTTAGAACAAAACTCCTACAGTCACCCAGCTCATTCATTTTCTTTTGAAACATTTCTTCAAAAGACATTTCTGAACAAAGCTCTGGAAACACAGCTGCAACATAAGCTAGGAAGCATTCAACTTTGTCACTTAGAATTTGCAGGTCGTTGAGTTCACAGGTGTCATCATATATGCTGTACATCACAAGCCGAGTGCATGTCTCCACATGGAGTATAATCTGGTAGCTCTGCTCAGACAGCATTTCAGGTCCTGCAATTGAAATGATCAAAGCACTATTTATAACTTTCAATTAAATTACATGAAAATACATATACTAAAACCAGCACCTAAACTCTCAAGCGCAACGACAGTTTTGAGGTTAAAAATTACTTGACAGTAGATGCTTATATTAAAAAACTGTGAGAAATACAATGAAGTTCAAGGAAATTTTTTCCAAGCGTTAAATATTGAGCTATCACAATCTAAGCCAAATAACGTAGTGAGTTTTAATTTTGAGCAACTATTTTTACTCGCAGACATCTAAAATCGACTTCCCCTTATCATACGTATATTGCACTACAAAAGTGTTTGCTAATGCAGCCGACAAAAAGTGTGGAGGGTAAAAAAAATTCATTTCACTTTCAAGCTGGCATTGCATTAATTAGTAAATTGCACAATGCGCAGAAACTTACATTCAAGAACAACAATTTACATCGGCTGAATGATGCAAAGCCCGAGGGTGTAGCTACTTTTGGCCATTTGGGGTTTCTGCCACACACAAAGGGCCCACTGGTGTGACAACAAATTTTACTTACAGTAGCCTCTGTGCCATCATCAAAGCTCCTCCATTCTTTGGCCAGCTTATTTATTAACAGTATGATTCCCAAGCGAATTAACAAGGTTGCAACTGGGTTAATTTATACGAATCTCTTTTCCAGCTATAGTTACTAACTCTCTTCAAGCCCAATGACAGGTTTATTAAATGTGGGTGAAGAAGATAGGTTTAAGATTAATAAATAAGTTTCTTGTCAAAAAAGTCCTCTAAAATACAAGTCCCCTCAACGCATGAAACAATGCAGCTTTGGCTGGACAACATCAATCATTGGGGTTTAAAGCATGCCAGCACTGATCACTTTTTGTTGAGTTTCTGAATATTCAAGTCTTAAGCAGCGGATTGATATATTGAATAACCCTCTAGGCCTACTCAGTCTTGATTTACAAGCTTGCCAAAAAGCGATTTGCCTCAAATGCTTGTCACATCAGCTGAAGCTCAGCTTACTATAACTTCCATTGATTGCCGAGTGCGTCATCTTCGGATTGTATGCGTGGTCAATTATGATAAATAATAGCAATTTTTTATGAATGAAGTTTCATCGTCTGCGTTTAAAGTGAAATCTGATTTGACAATTCACTTAGTCTTAGGTCTACTGAGGGTCATTGCAACAGGAATAAAGAACCCTTATAAAAACATCCCATCAAAAGTCAGTTCTAAGATTTGATGTTGGGCTTGACTGTTACGCGCTATTTTTCATCTGGCTTGAATTTGCACGCCGCATGCATAAAATCGGAATTAGCGGTTTCTCTCAATGTGGACAAAATTAGTGCACAGGCATAGTAAACAAAATCAACCCTTGTTTATTACGCAAATTTTGTATGTGAAATGGCAACGCTTGCGGGCTTTGTAACCGTCCAATGTGATCACAATCACAAGAGTTATCTTATACTCATTACATCAACAGAATCAAAAAAAATTGTGCTTGTTTTGGTGAGTTAGGGAACAATAAATGGTATTCATACAAAAATGGACAGTAGTATGTAGGTAGAATAATAATAATAAATAGAATAATAATAATTAGAAATGAATAGCAGGATCTGATTGGCCAAAGAGTACTGTACAGCAGAGAAATAAATATCCGAAGATGACGTCCATTGTAAGTAGTGTAAAAATTGGCGAGCATTTGTAGAAGAGGGATATTTTGCAGGCTTGTTGATTAGCACTGAGCAGGCCTAGAGGGTTGTTCAATACATCAATCTGCTGCTTAAGACTTGAATATTCAAAAATTCAACAAAAAATTGTTCATTGCTGGGATGCTTTAACAGTAAAAAAATTAAATTAACTTTTATTTCCATGTTATGATATTACTGGAAAATTTAGTAAAAAAACACAACCAAAAGTTATTAACAAGAAAAACTTTAAGGTTACTACTTTAATGTAAAAATATCTAATGCAACGTCTTGGTCAAGTTTCAGCTCTATTATCTATTGTGGTTTTGTTATATATAAGCCTAATATGTGTTTTGTTCATATTTTTCTAATTGGCTTCTAAACTGGGAGGATGCAACCAGTAATACGTTGCTGTAACTTACCATGTACCTTTGGTAAATCAAATCTATAACCTACACAAGATTTCATAATCAACAGTTGTGAAGGAAAGTTGAAATTTTACAGCCGTAGTGAGGGAAAACAGTGAATAATGCATCTTTCAGTGGAAAAAGTTTCAGCACCCAAGAAACTTAGATAGAAGTGCAGGGGGCAAGGAAACACAAACTCTGTATTTTGAACTTGCAAAATTGTATGGTAATTTGCTGCTTGTGGGATCCAATTTGATGTTACACATCACTTTGTTTACAAGTCCACTCAACATGGAGTCATTGACATTAAATACTGCCAAATGAAAATCGAAGTAGCTGACTTGCTTACAAGAAATTTGCCAAAAGAAGAGTTTGAATCTCGTAGGTGTACCACGGGCCTTTTGCCCAAACCAAACTAGAGTCAGATTCACAGTTAGCGGGAATCTTGCAATCAGAAAATAGTCAGTTTCGTACTTGTGGTAAAACTTGTCATTTTGCTATTTTGAATGCATGACTTAGTTAGTTAACATTTCTTGTGCACTGTTAGAACTAATGGCCTTCTACAAACTTTGCATTTGCCTAGAAAACTAGAGCTATTGGCTCTTCATGTTTGTTAAACCCTCCATATAACTCATATGGTCGCAGTTTTGCTCATCTACTACATGCGTAACAACATCTGCGCTGACAGACATGACTTATGTTTGACTTCTTCCAAGAATCTCATGGGGTATATCCCGTGAGGGAATTCACTAGGTAACCCAGAGTCTGAATCAATCAGAGCACAACGGCTACTCCGAGCTGCACTGACAATCACCAATGATTTCACACGGTTTATACTGGTGAGCGAATCCACGGGCTAACCAAGAGTATAAATCAATCAGACCACACCGTCCACTCTGAGCTACACTGAAAAATACCACTGGTGTCTGTTTTATTCTAACAATCTCACAAAGTCTATATCATGTGGGAATCCACAGGGTAACCCAAACTCTGACTTAATCAGACAATGGGGTTTATTTTGAATCAACCAACAAAAAAGAGTCCTTGGCTCAGACAAAATGATACTAGGTTATATGAATAATGTAACGGATTCCGGTCTGTTACCCTGGACATCCACTAGTCTCGAGTATTATACCTCTCTCCTGAGGGGTCACTGTGCTGACCGACAGTGACAACTGTGCAGGGTAACCGAATTACCCGGTAAAGCAGGAGCCCATGGCTCAAACAAACAGTACCGTGTAGTGCTTGTATTAATGGCTATATTCTCTAAGACAGTCCTGAGGGTAAATATTCCTCTAGGGTTAGCAATATAAGAGCATATGCCATGGCAACATAGGAATGAATGCACAGAACACATGAAATGTCTCTCCTTTTATAGGAGAGCTCACAAGTATACAACATATAAGAATAACAAGACAGGAAGTAAACAAACCAATGTAAGTGCTTATATAAATAGTCCACCAATCAGGTAAGAATAAGAGAAAAAATAAGGGTGGTGCCAAGTGGCTAAGGGCGGAGTCCTATCTCCTGCTGGCCAATCAGGCTGTTCCATAAGGTCCCAAGGCTCCAGTTAGATTGTGGTCCTGGTTACCGTCGATGTTAGGGTAGATAGCTGTGGCTCCTGGTTTTGTGAGAAGTTCTGGCTAATTTCCAAGTTCCTCAGCTAAGGCAGCAATCTTGTGCCGGCCCGGTGGCAGCATACCGGCCCTGCAGAGGTCACTACCGACCCAGTACCGGCCCTGTGTACTGTGCTACCGGCACAGTATGGCTCTGCTACCGGCACAGCATCTTACCGATGACCGTAGGTGCATCGCCAGCGCATAGAGTGGAGAAGTGGTGTAGCGAATGCCCTGTTCACTAGTATCTTTCACCAAAATCTACCACAATAATATGGCTTTATGCTATGCTATGCAACATTCCAATGACTTCTATTTAACTACAGCATAAGTTTTCCTTTCATAGGAACTACGCATGACTACCCACCCCCTTATAAGGAAGGGCCAATTACCTACCCATCCCCTTATAAAGAAGGGTCAATTACCTACCCATCCCCTTATATGGGAGGGCAAATTACCTATCCATCCACTTATAAGGGAGGGCCAATTACATACCCACCCCTTATAAGAGAGGGCCAATTACCTACCCATCCCTTATAAGGGAGGGCCAATTACCTACCCACCCCTTATAAGGGAGGGCCAATTACCTACCCATCCCCTTATAAGGAAGGGCCAATTACCTACCCACCCCCTTATAAGGGAGGGCCAATTACCCACCCACTTCCTTATAAGGAAGGACCAATTACCTACCCATCACCTTATAAGGAAGGGGCCAATTACCTACCCATCTCCCTATAAGGGATGGGCGGATTATGTACTTAAATAAATGGATCACATAATTTGTAAGACTTTAGCAATAACAAGCGTAACTGATAAAATATAAGCCCACAGTATGGTTTCTTCATCTCTACATTGACCAGTTACTAGAGAAGAAACTTATATGCCCCTAAATAGTAAAGCCAGATTTTTAGCCCGTGACCTTTCATTTTACCTGTTTTAACCTTTCTACCTATATATGCAGTTCGGCTAGCCAACACTATGGTCTTCTAGTTTCTAGTTGGTTGGAGGAACCTTATATATTTTCTGATGCTATTCACAATGTCTCTGGGATTTATACAGTTTCGGGACCAGCCAGAGCTGGAGTAGCTTCCATGCGTACTGTCACACGTTTTTTGAACCATTATGTTAATGGAACAGTTTAGGCTCAATTTTAGGGACGTTTATTTCTATTTCCTTGTAGTGGATGCTAACAAAGGTGGGGTGTACAGCGTCTTGGGGGAAGGGGCAATCAGGGGGAGATTTGAAGGGGCCAGTGGTGTAACTAACATGAATTGCTAACACTGAAGTCCACCACAATATGTTAATTGTCGTTGTTCTACTACTTGATGTGTGTTTTACTAGCTATTTGCATGTTAAAGAGAATACAAGTTGATTTCAAAGTCGAGCTTTGCTGCATGCACACTTTTTACAGAAAATGGTGAACTTTCCCACAGAGTTAACAGCAAAAATCAGTGAAAGGAGAAGTGTCTAAAAAATATGGGTCATAGAGAAGGTCATTGATACTTCTTTTTTCTCCAAATCTCCCCAAACTATAACATTAGTTCCAACCCATAAAAAAATAAATCTTTTAAACATTTGCTCCATCACCAATATTTTTTCAATTCACTCTCATTATGCAGTGACATAAGTACTGAAGCTCTCAAAAACTGTCGGTTAATGAAATCATAAACTAATACATACGTGCAGTCATGTAAACATCGACAAAGTCTTTGTGGTTGGGCAGAAGTAGAGAAACTACCGTGAACGGATTCCTTTCATTGCGAAAATCCAAACCTCTCGCAACAAGTTCAGTTTCCTGAAATTTGAGGTCTTCGGTAGAGTCTTTTACCTGTCAAATTGAATAGGTTAAAGAAGAAAAAATAAAACTCAGGATTTGTGTACTCCAGTAGTTTTTCTCGAGTTGGATTCAAATGTATATTCTGTGGCTGAATATAGAAAGTTGCTTAAAATTATTTTTTATGAATAAAATTTAAAAAAAATACACAAGGAAACGTTTTTTTCTACGCACCTCCAAATCATTGCAGGGTTTGAAGTTTTCTTCAGACTTTAACCGAGAGCTCTCATAATGGCTTGGATTCTTTGCAGAATATCTGTCATATTCAGTTGAGGCAGCTTCTAAATTTCAGTAAAAGTTTCAATTACACAACACAGCAATTTAAAAAAAACGTTTACGCAACACTGTACCTGGTCTCAGTTTGCAGCTAATAAATGGTTTATACAATTGATATTGTGAAATGAGAAGTCATTGTTAGCAATCTTGATAAGTTTGTTTACTCCTGTAAAAAGATTTATGAGAAACTGTAGCACAGCACAAGGCAGAAAGCAATAAAATGGAATTTAGCCATGAAAAACTGAAATCACATTTAAGTACAGTAAGTGGCAATAGTGGTTTACCAGATTGATCGGCAAGTCTGGGCCGATGAAGAAAGTTTCAAAATACTGCAACTCAAACATATACTTTATACAAGTAGGACAATCGAAAACTATTTGTGCATAGTTACATTTGCACACCTGCAGTCTTACACTAGTGCTAATTGGTGCAGCTGTTTGTAGGTTGCTAGGGGGCAGTGTAATTGTTTCAAACAATGTTTAATGTGAAAATGCTACAATAAAGCAATTGAACAACATTTTACTGATTTTTGTTTGAGGTTGTGATGTTTTAAGTTGCACTGTCAAACAGAGTATATAATCGAAGTACATTAAATAAAAGAAAACTGATTATTTTCTAGAAATTATTGATTCAAGAAGTTTTTTATTATCCTATTAAGTGATGAATGTTGAACTTTTCTTTTCGACCTTGCGCCCACAAAAATTTTGAAGCAACAGTTTCTAGTTTTACCATGGTTTTAATAAAAAAAATACGTTGAACTTCAAGTTAACATGTCATTTTTTCAACAGAAGTCGACAACCAACTGGAAAAATGCATATCATACAACGAATGAAAAAAATTTTCATGAGACGAAGCAATCACATTTTGCTGAAAATATAAAAAATAAAGATGTGTCACAATAATTGCAACCAATCATGGTTTAACCCAAGTAAACAGTTCATGAATACAAAAATAACACCACAAAGTTTTTGTTGTGTGATGGTGAATGGCATTTCACACCGATACCGTGATGAAAACTGAAACCCGACTATGAATGACTACTCCCCTGTCACCCCCCCCCCCTCTTTTCTTGTCCTAGTTGGGAACAGCATTGTCGACAAATTTGTCGTGAGACTTGTCGACAAACATTTGTTGCTCTCTGAATGCGAAAAATTGGCGATAAGCAGAATTCCAGATGTTTATTCCTATTGGAAACGCTAATGTCGCCAAAGGCGATAAAACCAGACAAGCGTAATTAAAAAGGAAGCCACAAATTATCCATTGTAACCGCATGGCATCGTTAGCTAGTGTGTGTTTTTTATATTTAACTAACGAGGATCGTTTGTGGTTTATTACACAGTTATTTATGAAACAATACAACTGATTTGAAACGAATGAATCTTAGCTGCTGGTAATTAATTATTGCAGCGGTAAAAAACAAATGGTAGTATTTTTTTAGCAAAAATTCACTTGGTTCTTTATCATTATTATTTATTTATTACTAACTAATGACAATAAATAATATAAATTATTGAATCATAGCCAGTGTGCTACTAAAATTCTTTGTCACCACACAGCTTCCTTAGCTAGCCAACAACTCAGTGATATTTTATTCATATATTTCACAATATAAGAAAATAATAATAAAAACAGCCTGCAACGCTAGTCGGCTAAATTTCACTCAACAGCACACTGACTTCAACTGCCTCTGTGGGCGTGGTTTAACCAACGGCGATAAACTTTGAGTCGTGGAAATATATGCCCTTGTCGCTAATTATTTGTGGTAGCAAACCACAGAGATTTGGCGATATTTTGTCATGATGCGGAAACATAGTAATTGATGCGCTAAGACTAAAAACACGCAGCGCTATGAGTGCAAATGTTCATAATGTTTGTTTTGATAGGTGCTGATACTACCAGAGAGACACTAAGGAACAGTCTTACGTGTAATAGATAAACATCTAAATTTAGAATTTACAAATGCTAACGCTAACAACAGTAAACACCAAGTACTGCCATCAGTATTTGCATTGTCTTATTGACTCTATCCTACTGGTCCCTAAGAAGAACAGATAAGAAGTTTCAAGTACCCAATAGTTACAGGCACATCATCAGCCTATGTAGCAATATCATCAACGATAATAATATTTGGTTTATTAAATTTCGTACAGTGCAATGAATTAGCAGATAAAAACTATGGCTGCTGATAACTGTTGACTAAAGCAATAAAAAATTCAAGTATTAATACTGCAGATAAATCTTTGTTACAAATTTCTTATTTATTTGCTTCTTTCGGTTGCAAACAAATAATGCATAACAGCGACCAATAAAAGTCTATTAGATTGCAGTAAAGAGCTGTTTAAATCTAACTATTTTCAAGGATTGATCTATCCAGGGGATATAAAACTTGGATAGCATGAAGCTGTTGTTAACTATTACCAATAACAAGTTAAAGATATAGCAATATTTATAGTGATGTTGGACCTTAGTGTATGACAAGTGTCTGATATGAAACAACTGTCATATTGTAGAGGACCGGCGCCATCTTATCCAATAACTCTATGGTACCCGTACGAACGTTACACTTACGTTGTTCTATGTGTTTACATGTCCTGTTCTATTCTAAGCTATTGTCTACCTGTCTTGTTCTATGCCCGCGCTTTAGGGTAAATCAATCTATGTGTTTTATCAGTAATTATTCTTTTACCATCATAAATTATATGTTCAACATGTGCGTCCAGTCATGCAATCAGTTAAGGACCACCTCTTGTATTTTATTTGCACACGCTGGCCAATCATTTGTGCCAGGTGTGGCCTCTTTTGTATTACCTTTTGCCATTATGTAATCATGTACATAAATACCGATGTAATCTATGAATAAAGTCAGAGTCAGCTTGCACACTCTCAGAAGTTTCTTTGTTTCTAACAAATAACTTCACTGCGCACCATTACTCGAGTAGTAATATATAGGCAGATCAGTCCGGACCTCTGCTGGCCGAACTTAGCTTTGTCTAACTTCGCCTTCAATGTTCGACCCCTGCACAGCACTGAAACAAGACAGCCGAACCTCTGCTGGCCGAACCTAGTTAAACTAGTTCGCCCTTCAAAGTTCGAACTCACTACACACACAGACAACAGCTAACGCAATCGGCAGCTCACTAGTAACTGAGATGGTTAGTCACCATTCTTCAGCCTACTAAGTCGACCTGTGGAAGGATTGTATTGCTAGCGCATTAGACACAGTTGCCATTACAAGTTCGGGAGGTTGTGCAGGTAGGCCGAGCTACCACCTCACACCCCCACAGTGAAATCCTGCACATTGGTGGCAGCAGTGGGATTGACAGACACCCACAAACAACACCTCCCAGAAGAAGGATGGCGACCAGAAGAAGAGCACTGAGCATCGACAGGGATCCTTCCAGCCTGCAGATGATGGGGACGCTCACCGATATCCTAGACCGTATGACAGTAGCCACAGCCAGAGATAAGTTCAGAGTACCACAGTACGATGGTACGGGGGACGTGGACTACTTTCTACAACGGTTCCAGGAGGTGACCAGAGCAAGCCATTGGCCGACCGAAGAAGCAGTCATCCACCTACGCCAAGCCTTAACAGGCAAGGCCGAACAGTGCGGTCGAGGTGAGACCACAGAGGAGGTGGCACGAACGCTTCGGGCAACCTTTGGCATGACTCGTACGGAAGCTCAAGCAAAGTTGCTAAGCTACCGACGAAACCCCAGAGAAAGCCTCAGAGACCATGCCCTCACGGTCGAGCACCTCATTTCGGCAGCCCACAGCACTCTGCCGCGACAGAATAGGGATGAGCTGGTGATGCAGACGTTCCACAGCACTCTAGGGCACACGTACCTGCAGCGTCACTTGTTGGCAGTACGCCCTCAGAGCCTGGAGGAAGCGATCTTAGCAGGAAATGAGTTCCTGCAGGTGCCGCATCAACCATTGGGAGGACCTCACATCAGGACAGTAGAGGCCGACCCCCTGGAAGAGGAGATGACCCCACAAAGAGAGACGGCTCGACACCAAGAGGTACAGGACCCCTTGGCACAGCTGCTGAAGACCGTAGAAGGGTTGAGCAAAGAGATTGCCAGCCTAAAGACGGAAAAGAAGCCTGAGCCACCCAAGAGATGTTGGGGATGCCAACAGATAGGCCACACCCGGAAGGCGTGTAGGACCGTCCCTTGGCCTAGCCGCCAGGGAAACGACTACCGCCCACAGCAGTAGGGAGACCCGCTGGCTGCACACGGGCAACGACACCTCAGAAGGAAAGGGCACAGGCGCCCTCCAGTGGACCGGCAACAGTGCGTCGAGCAACTCCTCCCCTGGACCTCCTGACTAGTCCCCCTATCGCCATACACAACCGTTTTGCCAGCCTGTCGGCACTCGACAGCTCAGTGGCGGAAGAAACGGACGACGACGGGACTCCAGAGCAGCAGGAACCAAGGCCCAGGCGGAAGGACAGACAGACCCAAACGCCCCCACTGAAGAAGGAAGAGTTCATTCCAAAGCCTGTGACACTCCAGAGCAACCAGATCGAGCGACCATATCGCTCGAGTTACTACCTACCTGGAAGGGTAGAAGGAGAGGCGGTAACACACCTCATAGATACAGGCTGCAACACTAACCTGTTGTCCAAGCGAGTCTTTGATCGGTTACCGAGCCACGTACAGCGCAACCTGCAGCACTACGATTCCCATGGGATCATGGCCGACGGTACTAGACTTCCGTTCTACGGCTTGCTCGCACTGAAGGGAAGGATACGGCACGTCAAGTTTGAGGAGACCTTTGTAGTGAGTCAGGTCAACGAAGACGTTATCCTAGGAATGCCCTTCCTGACAAGCCAAGGATGCCAGATGGGATTCGACCGTCCGGTGCTGGTGATACAAGGAAAGGAGCTGGCCTGTACCGACCGCCACGGGAGAAATCTCGTGTCCAAGGTGCAAGTCCGACAGGACACCCGGCTTCCACCACAGACAGAAGTGACCATTCCATGTCACTTGAGCTCCAGGGATACGTTCCCCCAGGGAGTGATTGAAAGCATCCAGGGTGGGATACCCATCGCCACCAGCGTCAACAGGCCTGACGCTCAAGGACACGTGCTGGTCAGATGTCTGAACCCGACGCAGGACACCCTAAGGCTACCCGCAGGAGAGGTTATTGGTACCTTTATGGGAGTAGAAGAGGGTGGCGTCCAAGAGCTGACAAAACCAGACGGACCACAGAGGAGCAAGACGGGAGGAAGAGAGTTGCTCCCCCATCTGCACGACCTCTTCCAGCAAGCCCAGAGAGGGTGCCAGGACCCATGGCAGGAGCAGCAAGTAAAGGAGCTGCTGATCGAATACCAGACGGTATTTAGTAGCCACAGCGGGGACCTGGGCCGGACAGCGCTGGCAGAACACTCGATCCCCACGGTAGAAGGGGCTCGGCCCATCCGGTGCCCACCACACCGCCTGGGACCAGAGAAGGAGGCAGAGGCGGAACGCCAGATCAAGGACCTTTTGGAAAAGGATCTAATCGAGCCGGCCGACGGAGCTTGGAGCTCCCCTGTGGTACTGGTGAGGAAGAAGGACGACACGTGGAGGTTCTGTGTGGATTACCGGAGGCTGAATGACATAACTAAGCAGGACGCCTACCCCATCCCCAGAATCGATGAATCGCTGGACGCCCTAGCCGGGAGTAAGTACTTCACTACGTTGGACCTCACTAGTGGGTACTGGCAGGTACCCCTGGACCAAGACGCCAGTGACAAGTCGGCCTTCACCACGAGAAGCTGCCTGTGGAAATGGAAGGTGCTGCCCTTCGGGTTGACGTCAGCCCCCGCCACCTTTCAGAGACTCATGGAAAAGGTCCTCAAAGGTCTTCACTGGAAGACACTGCTCTTGTACTTAGATGATGTGATTATCATCGCACCCAACTTCCAGACGCACTTACAGAGGCTCGGAGAAGTGCTAGGACGGCTCCACCAGGCAAACCTGAAGGTAAAACCCTCCAAATGCGAGCTGCTACAAGAAGAGGTCAAGTACCTCGGACATGTAGTAAATGCAAAGGGAGTGGCCACCGACCCAGGGAAGGTGGAGGCCGTCAGGAGATGGGAAGCACCGACGGACGTAAAGGGGCTACAGGCGTTCCTAGGAACCGCCGGGTACTATCGCCAGTACCTCCCCGACTACGCCACGATTGCTAAACCACTCACCGTGATGACAGGCAAGGAGATACCCTGGAAGTGGGGACAAGCAGAGCAGACAGCCTTCGACCAGCTCAAAGCCAGACTCATCCAAGCCCCAGTACTCGGATACCCCGACCCCAACTTACCATACACACTGGACACTGACGCCAGTGCGGTAGGAGTCGGCGCAGTGCTCTCCCAAGTACAAGAAGGCAAGGAACGCGTCATTGCGTATTTCAGCAAGACACTGGCCCCAGCGGAGAGGAACTATTGCGTCACACAGAAGGAGCTGGTCGCTGTCATCAAAGCAGTGAAACATTTCCGTCCCTACCTCTATGGGCGGGAATTCAAGCTCCGGACGGACCACGCATCCCTCCGCTGGCTGTGCAGACGGAAGGAACCATCGAACCAGAGAGCTCGATGGCTGGAAATCTTGGCTGAGTTCCGATATAAGCTCGAGCACAGAGCTGGAACTCACCATGGTAATGCTGATGGGCTCAGCCGACAGGGACCCTGCACGGACTGTAGGCAGTGCGGCTCCATTGAGCAAAGAGATGGGGGACCTTCCCATCTAGAGCTGCAGCAAGAGGCTGGGCAGAGACCCCAGAGAGAGGCTAGAGACAACCTCGACACATTGAACCCGGTACATTCCCCCCAGGATTCGGCTCAGCCGAAGGGACGGGATGCGGTAGGCCGGACTTGCGCCGAGCCGAGACGGCCGGGAGACATGATGGAGAGGGAGTCTACAGAGAAAAGAGAGAAGGAGGAGCGGGTCAAACTCACTGTGACAAACCCGGTACACTCCGCCCAAACCTTAGCTCAAGAGCAAAGGGACGGGCAGGATGCGGTAGGCCGGATTTATGCCGAGCTGAGACGACCGGGAAGCGTCACAGAGAGAGAATTGGCCGAAGGGAGTATCGAGCTGAGGACACTGTATGATCGGAAGGAGGCGATGAAGATTCGCCCTGACGGGGTACTAGTCATCACGCTGCACCACCCTTCCAGAGCAAAGCAATGTGTAGTCTGCCCCCCAAGTAGGAGGACACAGGTCGTCTGGGAGACGCACAGGATGATCCATGCAGGGATTCATCGGACGAGACAGCGCATCCTGATGGATTGGTACTGGCCAGGCATATCCCGCCTGGTCAGGAGACTAATCAAGGATTGTGAGGTATGCCAAGTCGCCAAGAATGGGAAGAAGGCAGAGAACCCCCACCGACAAAGGATGTATGCAGGACGACCTTTTCAGAAGCTGGCGGTCGACCTGGTCGGCCCTCTGCCCTTGACGAAAAGGAAGAACCGTTGGGCGTTGGTCCTCACCGACCACTTCACCCGTTGGCAAGATGCAATAGCTCTGCCTGATGCCACAGCACCTACGGTCGCCGTCGCACTGGATGAAAGAGTATTTGCCTACTGGGGCTTGCCCGAACAGCTACACTCCGACCAAGGGGCTCAGTTTGAGTCCGTGCTGTTAGAAGAGCTGTGTAGCCTGTGGGGCATAAAAAAGACAAGGACCACCCCCTATCACCCGCAAAGGAACGGGATGGTGGAGCGTCAGAATCGGACGCTGGGAGATGCGCTCCGAACACTGATATTGACGAAAGGCCAGGACGAGTGGGACAGTCTGCTACCGCAAATCATGCGGGCCTGTCGCAGCACCCCCCACTCAGCAACAGGGGAAACGCCCAACATGTTAGTAATGGGACGGGAGGTCCGCCTTCCTGACCAACTGACAGGTACGCCCCCTACCCTGGACCCTCGCAACATCATGGAGCATACCGCGGCAATACAGGAGAACCTCCAGACAGCGCACGAATACCTCAGGCATCAGCAACAGGAGATAAGGAGCCAGGACGACGAGGAACCCTCTGTGTTCCAGAAGGGGGAACTCGTCGTACTCGAGAATAAGAGGAGAGTGAAGGGCAGCAATCCGAAACTGCAACCTCGGTTTGTAGGCCCATACCAGGTGACGGAAGCATTCCCGAACCACACCTATAAAGTAGAGAGAAATGGGCAGTGGTCCATTCAGAACGGAATGCGACTGCGCCATTATAGGACGTGCCAAGAACCAATCGGCCGAGCACCCCCTTGTCGGGAACCCGCCCTTCAACCCAATATGAAAGGAGCCAGAAGAGGAAGACCCCCCCCCAAGGCACGCCCAGCACCCGCTGAGAACATAGAATTATTGCCACTACCAGAACCACAACCAGAACCAGAACCATTGCCATTACCGTCGCCCCCACCAGAAAGGTCGCCGCCGACCAGGGAGCCCCCTGGCCCGCCGCCTATCCAGGAACCTGGAAACCTTCCTCTGCAAGAGGGGACACCCCACACTCAGGAGTTGTCACCCCCGCCTTCACCTGCGGCTCGCCGCAGTCCAACCAGAAGGCCTGAAGGGATAGGACGCAGTAGGGTCAAAGTAGAAGAAAGAGGAGGTTTTGAGACAGAGAACACACCCCCACCAGAGGTCATCCAAAGGGCACCCAGCCCACCGAGGCCCCCAGCCTTCAATGAAGAGGATTGGCCGCCCCTGCAACCAAGCCGGCTGCCCACCTCACCCCTGAGTCGACCACAAAGAGATAGACAGAAGCCAACAAGGTTGAATGACTATCATTGTTACACAGCAGGGGGAGAGCCCCACCTACTTAACACTCCACCTACTGGAGCAGAAGGAAGAGAGTATACACCACAGCCATCGTCAACCACCACCCCAGGGAAAGAAGTAGCAGAAAACCCGGCCGAAATCGGCTGGATAGAAGTAAAACGAAGAAAAAATAAAAGAAGAATGGAAGAAAGAGAGGCGAGTTATCACCAAGAGGGGCGAGCAAGGAAGAGAAGAAAACCCCCATTCAGAAACGACTAGGGAAGCCTACCGAGTTGTCACCACCACGCAAACGCAAGAGGACAACTCCTCCTCCCAGGTCGGTGACACCACCTAGGGAGAGACAACCGCCAACCAACTACAACTGGCGAACCGACCGTGAGCGGTCAGCAGAAGAGGAGAGGCACCGTCGACGCAGAGAGCACAGACATAGAATGGAAGCGCTGGACAGAGAGCTACACGCCATAACTCATGAGGCATGCCAGCTCTTGCTGAGAGCGGAGGACATCAAAAAGGAGCTTACCCGCCCATTCAGAGACTAGTACACACCGACCGATGCCACCGACACGTTTTGATTGGCCACCATCGCCAATGGAGGGGAGTATGTAGAGGACCGGCGCCATCTTATCCAATAACTCTATGGTACCCGTACGAACGTTACACTTACGTTGTTCTATGTGTTTACATGTCCTGTTCTATTCTAAGCTATTGTCTACCTGTCTTGTTCTATGCCCGCGCTTTAGGGTAAATCAATCTATGTGTTTTATCAGTAATTATTCTTTTACCATTATAAATCATATGTTCAACATGTGCGTCCAGTCATGCAATCAGTTAAGGACCACCTCTTGTATTTTATTTGCACACGCTGGCCAATCATTTGTGCCAGGTGTGGCTTCTTTTGTATTACCTTTTGCCATTATGTAATCATGTACATAAATACCGATGTAATCTATGAATAAAGTCAGAGTCAGCTTGCACACTCTCAGAAGTTTCTTTGTTTCTAACAAATAACTTCACTGCGCACCATTACTCGAGTAGTAATATATAGGCAGATCAGTCTGGACCTCTGCTGGCCGAACTTAGCTTTGTCTAACTTCGCCTTCAATGTTCGACCCCTGCACAGCACTGAAACAAGACAGCCGAACCTCTGCTGGCCGAACCTAGTTAAACTAGTTCGCCCTTCAAAGTTCGAACTCACTACACACACAGACAACAGCTAACGCAATCGGCAGCTCACTAGTAACTGAGATGGTTAGTCACCATTCTTCAGCCTACTAAGTCGACCTGTGGAAGGATTGTATTGCTAGCGCATTAGACACATTTGCCATTACAAGTTCGGGAGGTTGTGCAGGTAGGCCGAGCTACCACCTCACACCCCCACAGTGAAATCCTGCACAATATTGTAATGGATTTTCACATAGGTGGCCACTCCTTTGATTAGCACTACTGGCCTAGTACGCATGAATTACTAGTCAATGTAATGCGTACGCCTAGCAAGTTAGTTAATGTGTGATACTAGCTACGGTGACCAGAGTGATTTAATACACAGAGTGGGGACCTTTAATCTAGGTCGGGTTTATATAACTCGCGGCCATCTTGGCGCAAAGAGAACCGGAAACCGCCGCTCCTTTTCTATGTAATCTTCATTGCCAAAAATTGTGTGGTTTATTTAAATGGCATTTACAGGTTGATTTATCTCACCATTCATTTTAATATGGTACAGGCAAACTGTTCACACTTCAGACCACTTGAAAGTTTTGATATCAATTTGCTGTGTGCCTACTAGTGGGCTAGTATTCTGATTAGGGCTATTAAAATTGGGTTTGTCACAGCTTATTGTGATAGTTGGCCAGTGCAGGTAATAATTTTGTGTTAAAAATTTGGTATATCAGGCCACTCAGTGTCCTCTGCCAAATTTAATTTTTCAAATGTTTCACAATTGACAAAAAGCAAAAAAAATTATTTTATCATGAAATATATATATAAAAAAAGGTTCAGTGGCACAAGCTATTAACAAATAAAAAATATTGCCAGTTTCACAATATGGTACAGGGACAGTCTAAATATCCAAGGCTTTCATTTAGTGCAATTATAAACATTCATAGCATGCATAGCTGCTCAGTTATGCTGTATGCAATATCAGCCAATTAACATTGTGTCTCATACCAGGTGCCCGTTGGTAAGCACCAAAATGGCGACTATTTGCGCAAAGTCCCCACTCTGTGTATTAACGCACTCTGCGTGTGACTGCCCTCAGCTGAATCAGCACAGATGCATATGCGTACCGCAGTGCCTGCCTAGGAAGACACTCTAGGACCTCAAGCTAGGAATTCCCAGCCTCACTCGATGAGTTAACTATGCTGCGTTTGGACTCCTTGTTATTGATAAACATATGTTGTTATTGCGCCTGCTTGTTTGTATTTATGGCTACTCATGCTTGTATGGCCTGATGATTTTTGTACCAATCATGTTTTAGTATTTTCAACCGCTATATTTACATATCTGATTGCATAAATATAGTGACATGTGGCCCAGTGGGCAGAGTTGATTGTGCGCTTGCTGACAAAACATCTCTGAGTAAGCTTTTGTGTCTTGAGCTAATAAAGTATTCATTTCTATAACCCTGTGTGTTTAGTTGGCAGGTTGCTTAATATTGTTAGTATATCTGCACACAAAAGAACACGGAGCTATCTTGATACACAGATAGTTAGTAAAGAGAGCCATCTCTACTAAATCAGTAGCGTTCATTACATCGCTGTCTCGGTACACTTCTCTAGTAGCTGTTCGGTGAAGGTGTGACAAAATCCTTTACAATATCATAAATTTGACAAGTATTCGTACTGAGACGCTCGTCACAAATGAATAACAACTATTAGGTTTATAGGTGATTATTCACAATTGTACAATCTTATAAATATTTGCAGTTTACTCCAGTGTCTAAAATTACCAAAACACACGTTAGTAGTACATAACTACTGTCATATCATTATATGGCTCGTGTGCCTTAACCACAGACTCAGCCAAATGAATGTGAATGCTGCACCAGTGTAATTGACAACTGGACACCTAATTTGGTGGAAAAAATCTCTGCTACTTGGCCTAATTTTATCAAAAGAGTGTTATCATGCCTACCTTCCACAGCTGTATGAAAATACCGGTTTCTACATGCTTTTATTGATGTCAGCGCATTGCTACAGTTAAGAGTGTTGATGTATGATAGATTTTTGTTATGAATAGTGAAACAATTAATGCATTTCTCAGCCAGGCACCTAAAATCATTACAACTTTTGGAAGTGCTTTTAAATGTTTGACGCAAAAAAACAACTAAAACACGATACCATACCCAAACCCTGTCCTCGAGTATCAAAAGATGTGACACCAGTGTCTTTGGGTAAATGATACAAAGCAAAAATCAATGCGCACTGCATTGTAAAGGAGCAGGCTCGACGCTGGCTTAGTGTGTAAGCGATTAGCGATCGATTGCAATGTCAACTAGCCTAACTACTAGTACATACTTCACTCGCCTGGTTATAAATTGCGACAATATATTGTAATGGTTTTCTCCGGTATATGAGGTCACTGTTACTGGTACTTGCAAGAGTGCTATGTTTGACTGACTTGTCTCTACTTTACGTGGTAGCGTGGCAGCAGAATGACAAGGCTATGGTTGTCTATCCTGCGCTGGATAGAACCGGATGCTGCCAATAAGCAGGCACAACTGTGTTCAGGCAACCGGCCACACAGATATTACAAGGTTGATGGGGTAACAATGGTTTATTGCTTTTTACACAATAATAACAATGTCTAAATGAACGCACATAAATGTAAACTTGGCACAAGTATAGAACAAGAATGGTAGTGACTATAGGCAAGGATTGGGTAATCACTCAACACAGCCCACTTGCTATTCTTTCCTGAGTCTCTGATAATCCAAGCGTCTTGTCCAAGCGATATCTAACAAATCATCTGCTGGCCTCAATGCAAGCCTATTTATATGGGATAGATAATGAAGTAAGAAGATAAATATATGATTGGTTAAATAAAATACCCCCAGCAAGGGCACAAAAAAGCAACAACAAGCTGGCATACTAAATAATGAGTCATACTAAAATAGAGGTGTACAAAGTGTCACTAAAGGGGGAAAGTCCTTCCTGAGCTTGCTTAGGCGAGCGGCAGTTCATCTGCACTCTGTATCCATTCAAGCGTAGCCTTCAGTGGGTAGTCTTGAGTAGAGTAAATAGATATGTATAGCACCGGCTGGAGATGAAATGGTTGTGCTGTGCAATTCCATTACAATGTTATGGTGTATAAAAACAAAACCTTATATCGTCAAGATTAATTTTCCTTATAGCAAGCGCTTAATTATGTTCACTATTAACATTAGACATTGTAACAATGTTATGTGTTTACAATTTAACTGACTTAAAAAGCTGTCAATGACTTCAGAAGCCCATCTTACGACAGGCTATCCAAAAGCATCCTCACTGTTTCTTAGCAGTTTATAACTAATGGGAGAAAGCAAACATACTGTTCTAGCAGATGAAACTGTACGTGACTGATAACAGTTTGCCGGCAAGGGGTGCTAGTGATATGCGCTGGACTAATCAACTAGAAAATGGACTATAACCGTGTGTGTGCGCAGCAGGTGTTGTTTGCGTATAATAACACGTTACTTTTTATTGCCAATGGTGACAATTGTTCACATTGCATAGGACTTGTTAGATGTAAACATTACAGTGCGCAGTGAATGTTGTTATAATATCTTAAATCAGAGACCCTGTTTTCAGCATAAACATAAGCCACTTCACAGAATGAAAATGTCTTTGAGTAAATGATTGTTCATTATATAATGGTCATCTCAGTAGACGTAAAGCTACAGAAAGCTTTGACAAGCTGCAGTGTCGCTTTGACATTGAAGTTTCAAATAACACAAGTGATCTTGTGCAGCTCAATCTTTCATGGTAATAAAACAATCACGCTATGATAACGATAAAGATTCAAACTGAGATTAATTGCTTTCTTCCATATATCACAGAATGCAATGATTATTGTATTACTAAACTCATCACTGGACAGTGCATAGTAAAACCTGTGAGGTATGGATATAACCTACTGCAGGATACTCAGGGGTTTCGTGAGCAGCAATAAATGGCATTCACATTTCCATCTTGTGCACAAAATTTATCTGCTTCTCACGGTGATTGTGACAGGTGGGCGCATCAAAAATTGTCTTGTCCTGATGTTTCAGTGTTCAGCGAATTGTTTTTCTTACCAAAAACATTATCTTGATAAAAACCTTTCAAACATTATTTTATTATTATTTTTCAAACCCTGAAATCGGAACTTTAAGGTCAACAAATAGTATTGTTATTCTATCTATGCATAACACTGTGCAGCATTAATACCAATGCCACATACTATAAGCCCAGATTAACATGTTGCAGGCAATATTATAATACAAATAGGATTTCCATCTTGGCATAGTAGTAATTGATGATTTTGTAGTGCGGTGCACTGGAGCCCAAATGAATGATTGAAACTGTGTAATAGAGATGAGATGAAAAATTGCTTGCGCTTGGTATCATATCACATTAGTTATGAGTGATGTGATGCAGACCAACAGCCATGATGTGACATGAGGTGACATGGTGTGACACGGTGTGACATGATGTGACATGAGGTGACATGGTGTGACACGATGTGACATGATGTGACATGAGGTGACATGGTGTGACACGATGTGACATGATGTGGCATGATGTGACATGGTGTGACATGGTGTGACATGATGTGACATGATGTGACATGATGTGACATGGTGCGACATGATGTGACATGATGTGACATGGTGCGACATGATGTGACATGGTGTGACATGATGTGACATAGTGTGACATGACATGAAATGATGTGACATGATGTGACACGATGTGACATGATGTAACATGATGTGACATGATGTGACATGATGTGACATGATGTGACATGATGTGACATTATGTGAAATGATGTGACAACATAACTTGATAAAAAGCTGATTGCCTGAGTAGTATTGATGTATCATTTGTTGTGTAGCGGTCATTGAATTGTATATGTAACCTTTGACCTCTGTCCTGGGTGGTGCTGCCATGCGTAGCTTACTATATAATATACCGCTCGTGCCATTGTGTATTAGTATAAAGGAGTATAAGTATAGATTGGAGATTAGATTGTTAATTAGATTAAATTAGGTTTTTTGTTATATCAGACTGGTCTATGTCAGCGTCATCATGTAATAAACTGAGTTGACAATTATCACTGTGTAATTCCTGACTGCTAAGCGATATTAGTTGAAGCACACGATAAAACATCATTATGCCGTTTTTAAACGATTTTAGTATTACGCTATAAGCAGCCGACAAAAGAGAGCATCCATCTAAGATACTCTTGGTTTTTTACTATACTATTCACAGAGATGTATTCAGCATCTTTTTGTAATAACGTAATTATATGCTAACATATTTGAAAAATTAGAAATAACTTGATGTAAATTGACCTTTTGTTTGCTCAGCATTTGGACCAGTGTGTGAATGGCAATTTCTCGTCTGGTAAGCGTATCTCTGTGTTGACGTAAATTGTGGTCTCTCAGGTTCCATTGCTCTCTTATTAGAGACACTGCAATACAAAATTAGTTACCTCTGTAAGAATTTCTAGTCATTGAAAGATAATCCACTGTATCTCTTCAAAGAGGATTATTCACACCACAGAGTTTCCACATAACCAAATGAATTGACCTTGAAAAACATATTTTGCAGTACTTTAGCTGACGGATTTTCCAGCGAATATTCTTTTCAACTGCAAATGCCTAATTAGAGTGAACAGCTACTAAATGAATTATTTTAAACAAAAAAGAATATTTAATGAGTATTACTATCATTTTGATATACTTACAAGCGATTTTAATTGGTGAGTTACATTTTTAGTTTTGAGAATATCAATAGAACCTTCCCATTCGCCTGCAAAAGTGGTTATAAATGCTGTATGTATAAATTGAAAAGGGGTTTGACCTATATTTTTGTAATATGAATACACCTGTGCTTCAATCATTGTTTAGAAGTTAATCAACTCATTCCACTTCAGTAGATCCAAGAAGGAAGAAAAACATCCTGTCATAGCGTTTCATGAATTAGACTTTTATACGTTTTCTTTCAGTATATATAATCATGAACTAGGTCAAATGATGAAGTGGTTGGCATAGCTTTAGAGACAGAGCTTTAGAGGCATAGCTTTAGAGAGCCCAGAGCCATATGGTGGAGAGCTGCGCCATCTCAATTCAAGACCCCACTTTTAATCCAAATGCCGCTATAGCAATTACCGCTCAATCATAGTGATCACTGAGAACATCTTTAATGAGGGGATGGAGGTTCCTCCCCATTAGCAGAAAAAGAGAAAAACTGTTCTATTCAACCCAGAAGTTGTTTGGATTCTGTGGATTGGTTTTTTTTATGTGGGTAATGAGCTATTTTATTCTCTAACACCATGTGGCTAGTCTGAGACTCGGACTAAAACTTGGTCTGCTAACGTCAATGAAGGGATAGACCTTGTGGCAGAGTAAACTCTGTGGTGGACTGGACTCCATAGGTGTTGGTGGAGCAGACCCTATGAAAGAGAAGTGGTAACAAGCACAGGAGTTGTTAATTTTGTTCAGCTGTGTCCGTAACAGGTGGCAAAAAACTATTATGTTATTGTATTTCATGTGACAAGTTTTTACACAAATGTAAATAGTATAAGTTATTTGAAAAGAAGTATGCTGTTTGTTTTTAAAATTCAGGACGTTGAATTACAATTTGAGGGACCTACCAATAACGCTTTACACGTTCCAACACTTCAACTGTTATCCAAATCAGCTTGAGTCAGTCTTTAGAGTTTGTGTAGAGTGATTTGTAAATCAAAAACAGCCATTGAGTGAAAAGTTACCAGTAGACTCAACATTTTTTTATCCCTCAGTACAGCAACGCAGTTTTTGTTTATTTATTTAATAAAGAGTTTGGGCTGTCAACTATCGACGTGTTTTTATAAGTTTTAGCCATCTGTCCAGCATACATCTTGACCTTTCTGATATAGCATATTTAGCTGAACTACTGCTGAATGCGATGCAAGATGGTGTGGGATGGCTGAGAGAATCGTTGCAGGCTTCACCAAACCAGCTGAAGCCTACCTTCACTTAAAGTGATATAATTTATACAATCGAAGAAAGCAGAAAAAATTAAAACTTTTAAGAAGTTTCTAAGCAATTTAAAAAATACATTCTTCTGAGTGCCCACTGCACTCATGGCTAGACTTTCCTGCTTTCCAAAGCTACATCTATGAAAAGCTTTGTTAGATATCACTTACACTTAAATAGCATCAAAATTAGATTTAGAACTTTGTAGTGGGTTTTCGTAGAATTTGACAAAGCCCTTAAGCATTAGGCAAACCTACCTAAACATGGACATAGGATATGCAGTGGACATAGGATATGCATTGGAAGATTATATGCAGTGGAAATGGATATGCAGTGGGCATAAGGTATGCATTGGAAGATTATATGCAGTGGACATAGGATTTGTTGTGGGCATAGGATATGCATTGGAAGATTATATGCAGTGGACTTAGGATATGCAGTGGGCATAAAATATGCATTGGGCATAGGATATGCATTGGAAGATTATATGCAGTGGACTTAGGATATGCAGTGGGCATAGGATATGCATTGGAAGATTATATGCAGTGGACATAGGGTATGCAGTGGGCATAGGAGATGTATTGGAAGATTATATGCAGTGGGCATAGGGTATGCAGTGGGCATAGGAGATGTATTGGAAAATTATATGCAGTGGACATGGATATGCAGTGGGCATAGGATATGCAGTGGGCATAGGAGATGTATTGGAAGATTATATGCAGTGGACATGGATATGCAGTGGGCATAGGGTATGCAGTGGGCAGAGGAGATGCATTGGAAGATTATATGCAGTGGACATAGGATATGCAGTGGGCATAGGAGATGTATTGGAAGATTATATGCAGTGGACATAGGGTATGCAGTGGGCATATTCATTAACTGTGGATGTTGTTGTGTTATAGTAAATATCAATTGCTATCCTAACAAAGGATATTCCTGAGTATTTTCATCCAGTGAGTTACTGATTTATCTTGTGCTACCAATAGTTACTGGTGCTCGTTAGCTTCACTAAAACCTTTGTTCGTTTAATGCTGTACTAGATATATTATTGGTTTTGGTATTACAATTCCAACAAAACTTGGCAAGTTATTACAATTTGCGATTTATATATAACATTCCAATTTTTTTTATTGTCAAGAGAAGCAAAATCAGTGGCATTAAAGTGGTGAATGAAAGACTAAAGTGGATGGAAAGAGTTATCAAAATTATTTAAGTTTATAGCTCACTAAGTTATGGTGAAAAATCACTTTGGATCAGTTATTCTTTCACTGAATACTATCAATATGTTATGTTAATCCTTTTGTTATTGATGATTACATGTACTTTTAATATCGACATTACAATTCATAATAATAGTGCTCATTATCAGCATTCAACTTTACTGTAAAATGAATGCTGAGTTCATATTTATCAACCATCTGCAATAAAGTTTAATAGTTTCCTAGTCATGTAAACATGGGGCACACCTCTTTTAAAAAACATGCTACAATTACACCTTCATTTATCCTTAGTCAAAACCCCATTGCGGAATCTGGCATGGAATTTATCTTTTTTTCACTAACAACAAATACGCCTTTTCTGGCCTGCAAAAAAGTTAATACCCTTTTTTAATGGGGTGGAAAAACTAAACGCTTACTGATTTGTGGCAAATTTAGGATAATTTTATTTAGGCACATTTCCCTCATTCAGTACTAATCATCCCAATGTGTTGTTACTGAATATTTTGCCAGCTCTTTTTACAAGCTACACTTGACAAAACAATCACTGATGAGCAACAGGTTTGTGAAACGCCAAAGCTATTGGAAGCAAGTATTATATTGTAAAGGATTTTGTCGCACCTTTACCAAACAGCTACTAGAGAAGTTTACTTGTTTAGCAATGTAACAGCAATTGCTAATGAGAGCTACTTATTCGCTAGTAGTGGCTCTATCTATAGATGAGCTATGAGTCAATAAGCTCCGTGTTGTGCAGTGTGCAAGTATACTAATACTATTTGGCTATCTGCCAACTGAACACACCGTGTTGTTGTGCCGTGTGCAAGTATCCTAATACTATTTGGCCAACTGCCAACTGAACACACCGGGTTACAATAGCTAACACTTTATTGCTTCAAGAGACAAAAGCTTACTCAGAGTACCTCTCTTTGTAAGCGCACAATCCAATCTGCCCACTGGGCCACATGTTGACAAGGTTATGCAGTTAGATATGCTAATGAATCAGTTGAAAAATAGCATAAGATGATTGGTTCATAACAATAATATAGGTCAACAAAAATAACAGATAAACAGGCGCAATGCAAACATATACTCATCAATAGGTAGTAACAATAAAGCGCCAGTCCAGTTCTTCAGTAGGTGAATTATCTAATCCATCCGCTCAGACATCAACTGAAAAGTTGTCTACTCCTGTATGTTTTTATCATAGGCGGAGCCAAAAAAACAGTGATTAACCAATCATGTTGAATGATAAAATTAGTGAAATCTCAGTAGATGGAATAAATACATGATGTAGTAGAGTATATTATATGGAGTTTGAATGGATGGAATAAATACATGATATAATGGACTATATACATGTATATGAAGTTTGAGAGGATGGAATAAATACATGATGTAATAGAGTATATATATGGAGTTTGAATGGATGGAATAAATACATGATATAATGGACTATATACATGTATATGAAGTTTGAGAGGATGGAATAAATACATGATGTAATATAGTATATATATGGAGTCTGAATGGATGGAATAAATACATGATGTAGTAGAGTATATATATGAAGTCTGAATGGATGGAATAAATACATGATGTAATAGAGTATATATATGAAGCTTGAATGGATGGAATAAATACAAGATGTAGTAGAGTATATATATGAAGTTTGAGAGGATGGAATAAATACATGATGTAGTAGAGTATATATATGGAGACTGAATGGATGGAATAAATACAAGATGTAATAGAGTATATATATGGAGTCTGAATGGATGGAATAAATACAAGATGTAGTAGAGTATATATATGGAGTCTGAATGGATGGAATAAATACAAGATGTAGTAGAGTATATATATGGAGACTGAATGGATGGAATAAATACAAGATGTAATAGAGTATATATATGGAGACTGGAATGGATGGAATAAATACATGATGTAATAGAGTATATATATGAAGCTTGAATGGATGGAATAAATACAAGATGTAGTAGAGTATATATATGGAGTCTGAATGGATGGAATAAATACATGATGTAATAGAGTATATATATGGAGTTTGAATGGATGGAATAAATACATGATATAATGGACTATATACATGTATATGAAGTTTGAGAGGATGGAATAAATACATGATGTAATAGAGTATATATATGGAGTCTGAATGGATGGAATAAATACAAGATGTAGTAGAGTATATATATGGAGACTGAATGGATGGAATAAATACAAGATGTAGTAGAGTATATATATGGAGTCTGAATGGATGGAATAAATACAAGATGTAATAGAGTATATATATGAAGTCTGAATGGATGGAATAAATACATGATGTAATAGAGTATATATATGGAGTTTGAATGGGTGGAATAAATACTTGATGTAATAGAGTATATATATGGAGACTGAATGGATGGAATAAATACAAGATGTAGTAGAGTATATATATGGAGTCTGAATGGATGGAATAAATACATGATGTAGTAGAGTATATATATGGAGTCTCAGTCAATACAGCATCAGTGTATTATAATTAAATTGAGGAAACACCCTCAGTTGTTATCTATATTTGTCAGTCAAGATTTCATTAGTACAAAATAAACTGGTAATGCGGAAAATGATAGAAAAATAACATATCGTAATTAATTTTGATAAAACTAACAAACATCTTCTTATTTTCCGATACCATTTGTTAATACAAGTCTGACAAGGTAGAGTTTAGCGCCCAATGCTTGCAAGCCAATCCATGTAAGCTTGATGGGTGTTAGAGTTAAACTTCACCACATCTTTCGTAACTTTCATGTATTCCTGGGTGCCTGTCATGGCAAGGTAATATCGCACTGGAGGGGTGCGTAGTTCACATGATTCTAGATCTTCATATTGAAAAGAGTGCAAGGAATCCAATAATTCAGAAGGTATAAAAAAATATGAACCCCAAGCATTACTAGTACATGTCAACTTCAGTGCAGGGCTATGTGCGTCCACGAGCAATTGAATCTTTGGACAATCTTTGTAGGCAGTGAAATTATCATCACAGAAGTTGTCCCCTTCCACAGCCTGGTGTTGCTCCTCATCAATCTTGTCCTCAAGATAAGAGTGGACATCATCGAGTGATTCTTATAGCTAGTATGAGAGCAGAATACAAAGAGTTACAATAAATCACCGGATTTTGTAAAAGACCAGCTCACAACATTATAAATATAATCCAATTTACATGTGTATCTTACTCTGTTCAAAAGTTTTATCACAGTGTTTGTAGAAGTTGATTTTGTCATGAATACCTTGGCCTGTTGCCAAAATGGAATAGTATGCTAAGATGTAAGAGTCAATTACATTGAATAAAACTGTTATATGTTTTTTTTTTCGTTTTTTAGCGATGTATTCAATTATATTGGCAGTCACACTTGGTAAACCAGAAATTTATAAGCCACCATCAGATTGTAGTGCTAGGACGAGCTTGAAATTTCAAGGTCGGGTAGGGTTCGGGTATTTGGTACCAATTTCGGGTTGAGTTAGGGTACAGTTCGAGTAGTACTATACTAATACTATTTTCATTATAGCAATAATAATACTAACGCCGTATGTTATTTAACTTATATGCTTGCAGTTTAATTGTTGTCAATAATAATACACAACAACAAGTTTCATTGAGTGATGATTATGAAAAAACAGCATCATATAGAAAGGAAAAAAACTAATTACAGGCATTAAAACTATTATTTATTTTCTTCATGCTTATCATAATCATTACTATTGATTATTATTCAAATATTGTATCATGAATATTATTATGCAGTTTTTTTACATAATCGCAATAACAGTTATTATTGTTGCTGATATTAATACAATAATTATACTAATCAATAATAATGCAATTAATTAATAACAATTGTAAACCATAATCTCATTATCAGGATTCTTATATATGTGATTACAAGACCATAATAAATTATCAGTTAAATAATAATTGATGATGATTATTTATTATTATTGCATTATTTATAATAATAATAATTAAATATTGTGTTTGACATAATAATAATATCATTAGTTATTATTATAATTATTATAATAATGGGCTGCGATATTAACAATGATTATCATTATTTATTATTGTTATTATCGACCACCATTGCTTTACATTATTACTGGGTTTATTCATGAGTATATATTTTTCAAAACTTGATAGTTTTGAAAATATTATAGATTGTACTAACAGAGTATGTCAATCCAAGAGAGTATTTAATGATGACCATCATAACAAGATTGAGACATGTCATAATAATTATAATGAAAATAATTATCATCATATAATACTGTTTGTTATGACTAATTAAATAAATTAGTTTGTTTTATTTATTATTTATTTAAATTAATTAGTTAATTAAGAGCAATCTATCAATGCTAGATAATTTAAACTATATCACATCGATCGACGGTAGACAATAATTCAATTTTCATTATGTATATATTATTGTGTAGCATTGAGCTTTTATTATTTATGGTCATAAACAATAATTAGGGTCATCTTTTGTTTCTCTTGGGTTTGACTAAAATAGTTACCAGCCTGCTAAGTCGCCAATAATTTGGTTTGACAGCAACTCCAAGTAAGAGACTGCATAAACCATAGAACTATAACCTATAAGTATATGATGGCATAGACCACGGATGGAGTATATGGTGTTCTTAGTCTATGCCATAAACATAGAATTATCTGCCTAATACTTTCGGCGTGGTCATAGAACTACCAAGTGCTAAATGAAAAATTCATAGAGCGCATTTTTATTGTCTCTTCCAGAAACTTTATAGTTCAATACTCGAAACTATAACTTTGACCTACCCCTGGGTTCGGGTACACTACTCGTCCACTCATACTCGCTTGTTCGAGTTCGGGTACATACCCGTCCTAGCACTACAGATTGTTATTCATATGAGAGGAGTGATACAAGATTTTAATACACGAAAAATTACCTCCAGAGGTATTCTTCTAGAGCAGGTTTTTTTGTTGTTGAATAGGGGAAGTGGGAAAGCCTTCAAACCTCCTATTACACAGGCACCGGTATAGGTGTTCACGCATCTTTGATTGTTCAAATGACGCTTTTGAAGGGTCACCACCAAGAAGGACATCCACCAGAAATGCAAGAGCAAAAACTCCGCAGTCTGTAGCTCCTTTTTGTTTCTGCACACTCTCCACGTCCATGGTCAACAAATCTTAACGAGTCTTTGAAAGGCCTATTGCAATTCAACAAATACTATTGTCACATTTAATCAAATTAAATCAATCAATGAGCAATGACTGCACAGATAAATTAGTTGATCTATTCAGTACTAGCGGTGTCGGTTAATTGAGTTAATCAACGATTAAAAAACAATCATTTTAAGATTAAGATTATCTTATGCAATATTAATCTCCTTCTCAAAATAATCTGATTTTATGTTTAATCATAAATATGAAAAGTTTATTTTTGGCTCTTTAGTTTTTAGGAAGAATATTGTCATAATGTTGGCAGGCGTCAAAAATAAAATTTTTGCAGATAACAAATCACGAACAATGCTATGTGAAAAATATTTGTAAGAAAAACACTTTACAATATTATGCTCGAATGCAATGATAGCAGAAGAACATTTAAATTTGGATTTTAGATAGATATTTCAAAGAGATAAATATTTTAAAGAGATAGATATTTTTGGATACTCATATATCGTTTAACCCAACAACGAATAGCCTGTTATTGGGAAATTAAAATGAGTAGCTGTAAAGATTAATCTGATTCGAAGCTGTCAGCAGGTGACAGCACTATTGACTATATACAAGTATGGAATAATATATACATTTAAAGTTTACCAAGTTTACCAAGTAACAGGATAAGACAAGATAAGACATGACAAATGCTATTTTTGCGAAGCTGGTCCAAACCATTATTAAAAGTTGCACTTACGTCATGAGAAGTGATATGGTCAGGTAATGGCAGTTTTCGATTCACGCCATGACGACAATCTCTCACATGTGTCCCAATCACAGAGTATGGCGTGAAGTCACTTGAAAAATGTATCACTCTCTCGCCATTATATAACTCACAATCTGCTGCAATTGAAATAATGGGAGTTGAAACATGAATGAAATGATAAAACAAAAACCAGTATGACAAAACCAACAACACCTAAGGTTGGAGTATTGGATACAAATAAATAAATAAGTCGGCACAAGATACGCACAACACAGCTTGTTTGGTCCATAAATAAATGTTTTCTTTCAGAATCATCTGAGATATTTACTTATTTGAAGCCTGAAACATGTAAAGCAAAATAAAGGACTATCTTTTACTGAAGATGCTCAGAAATATTGGACATGATTAAATCGTGAAATCACAATGAACTAGAGTAAAATAAAAACATTCGTAATAAATGTTCACTTACCAGTTAACTTTTTAGAGCGTTGTCCTTTCACTTTTGCCACAGCAAATTGAACATTATGACTAACTTCATGCTTACGAATCGTGTTGATTACATCTGACCATTCAGCGATGAAAATCATTTCTGATGGTATCTCATTTCCTAAGAGAATGGACAGCCATCATAAGTCAGAGTTTTGTTTTCAAGAACTTAAACCTACATCAAATGCCATTACACACTGCGATGGTCTTGTAGGTACCTTACTACAGCTACTAATAAATGATATTCAAAGAAATTATTCGGATGCATCAAATATTATGAAACAATAAGAAACCTACCATCATCAGAGTCATGACTGCAAGAGATATTTGGTGCTGGACTGGTTGGAGCCGCCAGAACTGTTTTGAAAAGTACTGCAACTGAACACACCTAAATAAGATTAACAAATTTGTGACTGAGAAAATAATTTTAAAAGCAATGATGCAAAATGAATTTTATACAATAACTGCATAAATTGTTAGCAACAATATTTCTAGCGAAGGTTTGTGCAGCTGTAATGGGCGACAAGAATACATTGAAAATAGTGACATAGAGAACAAGGGCAGCAGAAAGAGGGGAACCTACTTCAATATATGCCTCATCCCAGCTATTTTACAAAAGCTTCCTGTCAAGGAGCATCTGTGAAGTGAGGACAGGGGCACAACATGCTCATAACCAAAAAAAATGGCTATATGCCTGATCCCTGCCAAACTATCAATTTTTAACTTTGCACCAACTAAATGAGCTGACTGGCTACATGTTACTTATATAGTCCAACAATTACACAATATTTGCGTGATTACATCTAGCATCAAATTAAGAAATATAATTATTTATACAATAATAACAATAACGCATTATTCAACGAGACATTCCTAAACATCAGTGAGCATACAAACAATAATTTTTTAATAAAAAATGTATAATATTATGTTGAATTTTCATCAATTAGATTTCTGTAACCAAGCAAATATTAACCAGCGTTATTATAGGCTTGCTACTGATGATACATACTAATACTGACAATGAACCGGTTTAATTAGACGATGATATAGTAAAAATTGAATAATAATAAAATTTTAATAAACAATTATAATAAATAATAATACATATAATAATTTATTTAGTATTATAATAATTATTATTATATAATAATACTAATGTACAGGAATTTGTGTCTGGGCGGTAGCCACCTGTACACCTTCCCGACGCGTTCTGCTTCTACCCCAAGTCAGCGTACAATAATGTGCTATTATTGTTGGAGAGCATGCATCGGTTTGTGCAGTTATGAGTGCTGCTGAAACTGGTGTGGAATGAGTGCTGGCAGTTTACAATAATTATATTATAATGATTGGCTGCATCCGAACATGGCTATGTTCGACAATAATTGTGCTGTAATTATTGTTTAGTTTATAGTTTGTTGCGAACTTTGTCACCGACAATAATTGTGCTGGAATTATTGTTTGTCTACTTCGACTCAGTCGACATCGACAATAATTGCACTGGAATTATTGGTGCGTTGTCTTATCCCGAACTCTGGAGTTCGAATTTATTGTGAGCCGAACTATTAGGGCACCAGGTGCTTTGCGTCGTACTTCTCACCATAGTGAGGGAATACGCAGTGATAGGGCGAACCGTTCTCACTTTCCGCCAAGCCTCGTGCTTGCCAATAGTCGTCCAGGTCAGCGCTTGTAGTTATGCTGCTTCTTGAGAGAAAGAATCTTCTGAGAGCCAGGCTAACTCTGAACTTTATTGCTCAAACATAGATATTTATACAAAGTAGGAGGGTAATTCTGGTACAAGCCACGCCTGGGTAAAATCTGGTACAAGCCACGCCTTGTACTTACATCAAGCACCAAAATGCAATTGGATAATAAAAATCGTGGAAAAAGTTAACTAAATATAATAATAATGATTATTTGGGCACATCATAGAACTGTTCTAGATAGACGCTTGTAGCACAGGTAACAATAGAACTAGGACAAAACATAGACAAAGCGTAAGCGAGTACATATTGAGATAATGTGTAGACAGTGAGTTAATACCGAGACAATGTGTAGACAGTGAGTTAATATCGAGACAATGCGTAGACGGTGAGATAATACTGAGTCAAAGGCTTAGGCCAAGTACAAGTAGATAATAATAAATTTTCGACACGTACTGGTGTCCCTCACAATAATAATAATATACTATTATTATAATACAATATATATGTCAGGAGCTGGGAGTTAGTTACAACAGCAATACGGGCAGAGTCTTCTAGTCTTCAGCAGCAGTAGTAGTAGTACTTAACTTCTTTACTTAAGTTTAGTTTTTATCAATTATTACCATTACTATTTATTTATTTCATCAATTAATTCATAAAATAAATAATAATAATAACTAATAATGATAAAAACTCAACCCAAGTTCAAGTTGTTGTTTGTTAAAATTAATTAATAATAATAATAATAATTAGTAATAAAATAAATAAGAAGTAAAGAAGTTGAGTACTACTACTACTAAGTCCACCTACTACACTCAGGTCGTATTGTTGCTGTTGTAACTGACACCCACACAGCTCCTGTCAATGTCATCATCATCATTATTATTATAATATTATTATTTATTATTATTACATGATCATCATGATCATCATCTACCAATCATCACATCATTCGATTAACAGTATCAGATAACAACAGTAGTTGTAACAACAATTATTATTATATACATACATATTTTTTTAATATTATTATTATGATAATAATAATAATAATAATAATAATAATAATAATAATAATAATAATAATAATAGTAATAGTAATAGTAATAGTAATAGTAATAGTAATAGTAATAGTAATAGTAATAGTAATAGTAATAGTAATAGTAATAGTAATAGTAATAGTAATAGTAATAGTAATAGTAATAGTAATAGTAATAGTAATAGTAATAGTAATAGTAATAGTAATAGTAATAGTAATAGTAATAGTAATAGTAATAGTAATAGTAATAGTAATAGTAATAGTAATAGTAATAGTAATAGTAATAGTAATAGTAATAGTAATAGTAATAGTAATAGTAATAGTAATAGTAATAGTAATAGTAATAGTAATAGTAATAGTAATAGTAATAGTAATAGTAATAGTAATAGTAATAGTAATAGTAATAGTAATAGTAATAGTAATAGTAATAGTAATAGTAATAGTAATAGTAATAGTAATAGTAATAGTAATAGTAATAGTAATAGTAATAGTAATAGTAATAGTAATAGTAATAGTAATAGTAATAGTAATAGTAATAGTAATAGTAATAGTAATAGTAATAGTAATAGTAATAGTAATAGTAATAGTAATAGTAATAGTAATAGTAATAGTAATAGTAATAGTAATAGTAATAGTAATAGTAATAGTAATAGTAATAGTAATAGTAATAGTAATAGTAATAGTAATAGTAATAGTAATAGTAATAGTAATAGTAATAGTAATAGTAATAGTAATAGTAATAGTAATAGTAATAGTAATAGTAATAGTAATAGTAATAGTAATAGTAATAGTAATAGTAATAGTAATAGTAATAGTAATAGTAATAATAATAATAATAATAATAATAATAATAATAATAATAATAATAATAATAATAATATATTATTATTGATTGATGAATGATAATAATAATTAATAATAATGTGCAGGATTTTGTGATAACTAATGCTTAGTTATTCCGGTAGCCACCTACACTACCTCTAGGCAAGAGAGCTGCTTGTCGATCCCGACAGTCTGTTGGTCAGATAGCCTATCGTTGTCCACCTATCAGCATAATTGCTGGAGGAGGAATGCGTTGGCTATTATCTGCCGTACAGGCCTGTCGTCGTCGCTGTTTATTAGATAACTTAAATGCTGTCAGGACCCAAGGGTCGTTCGAGCCGTTATCGTGTCGAAGTATGCTTGTCTGTTTGAGAATATCAAGTTATCAGCTTGATTGAGTGTGTGCTGTTATATTTCACAAAGAAAATACACAGTGAGTCTCCCCAGGTACACTGCCTTGTGAGGAGCTCTGTTGGCCAATTTATACAAGGGAGGCGGTGCCAAAAACAATCTTAGCCTCGTTTATAAATGGAAATAAAATTGTAGTGAAAATATAATAATAATAATAACAAGCGTGGGTTGCGTCGAGGCTATGCATCGATCGCAACATGTGACTAATAAATGTGATAAATGGAACTGTTAGACATTGTTTGTTTGTTGCAGGTGAAGTTCGTAGTTTTTCCTGCACACAGCCCCCTCCATTGGTCGTCATAGGGGACCAATACAAAAATAAAACAACTGCGAACGAGATGGTCACATGTGCAACAATTAGGGAGCGTAGATATAAATGAGTATGAATATAATTGATATGATACAAAGGTGCATAGAACCATGTAGTAGGCACACACAAAAAATATAAGACTATATGCATAGACATAGGTAGTAGATAAAGTATGGGTAAGTAATGCGTAGATAGGTATGAGTTACTTCGACCTCTAAAATAAATGCGGTAAGTAATGTTACTTGTCTATCTGACTTTCGAGACATCTTATTTGGTCCTTGACCTCCTGTGCTTGCTGTAAAAGTTTATATGCATCTGCAGTCAGTTCATTCAGTTCCGTTTGCTTGCGTGCTAGCCTTCTCTCTTGCTCTCGGCGTTCACTTCGTCGTCTATCCTCCCTAGGGGGAGAGGTGTGTACGATGCGGCATCGTGCAGCCGTCAGGGAGGTGTCCTTGCTTTGTCTAGCTGTTCTAGTGTCCTCTGCTCGTCGATGTGCCTTCCTGTGTCTTTCGGTTTTGTTGTCCAATTGTTTGCATAGCAGTACTGTCCGCTTCACCTGCTCGGCCGTAGTTTCTACCCTCTTTGGCTTGTAGAGGGGCGACACCTCGCGTGGCAACTTCTTTATGGGGCTGCTGGTGTGTCGGGGTGCTCCCAGGCAATCTTGAATTGAAGAGTTTCGTTTGGGTGCGGGTGGCACATTCTCTTTCTTTTCTGAGATCGGCTGTGGGTGGCCAAATGGTGGTGGCTGTGGCCACGTCATAAATTGGGCAAAGTCGGGATACGACTTTGCGTCTACTTCATATAGAGGTGCCTGGGGTCCACCATGAGCCGTAGCCTTGTTCTGCTTCGTTATGTGTTTCCTAAGTGCATCTCTCGATGCTGATTTCTTTCCGCAGGTGCAGAAATAGTATACAAAATGTTGATGTGTATGGTATACTACTCTCTTTCGTCCGTTGGTGTAGTGGCATTTGGTGCACTGCCAGTTGTCGTCGGTACCTTCTACCTTCGTTACCATCTCCTTTAGTGCAGTAATGGTATCTGCCGACAGCCACGTAGTACGAGTTGCCGTACTTTCGCTCAGCTGAGTTTTTGTCGGGATAGTTACTCTGTTTACCTGTACGGCCTCTTCTCTCTCTAGTTGTGTTCGTCTTTGTGCGTGTACCTCGTCCTTTGTTGCTATCCTGTTATTGCAGGGAGCCTGTCCTCTCTCTAGCTCACTAGCCACCTCCATCAGGTATTCTTCACCGACAATCTCTTCGGCTATTGAGGCATCCTCTTCTAGTGACACGTCCTGCTGTCTTCGCTGCCTCATGCTGTCGAGTGTTGTTGTAATAATATTAATTAATTTAAGAGTAGTGTTTGTTTGTTCAGTGCTGCCTGAAGGTTTGCTGCCAAGTGATAATTGTTTGTTCTTTTGCGAGCAAACTTGCCGCTGTGTTAAGTGAGCAGCTATCTGGTTGGTGGGCCCTGGTTTGACGTCACCTCCCCACGTGGTCATCTCCCCTACGTCATCGCTTGATATCTTAGCTGTGGTCCCTTGGCCAGCGATCGATCTATGGGGCATAGAACTATCGTTTTTCGTTTCAGTGATAGAGTCATCCTGGGTGTTGTCCTCCCCTGGCAGTTGTTTGTCGCTGCGAGCCAAGATTTTATCGTGAGGGGTAAGTTGTTTATTTATTAATTTATCTTGTTGTGTCGCTTATTGTTTCCAATACGTTTTTGCATTTTCTAATGAATCTGGCAATGCCTTGTCTTCGGAGCACTGTTTTAATACCAATAACATATTTTTTTGGTTGTCACTGTGCTCTGAAGGTTCTGGGCATTGTTTTATTACTGCTGGCAGTAATAAATGGTTGTTACGATGTACTGTCTCTCTGTCGGTCATCTGATAGCATTGGTAATCGGCTAGTTTCGACGGCAGCCTAGTTGTTCACTTAGGCCTGCTCGTTTCTACCAGCCTTTCACTAATTGCTAGCTCCTCCTCTTCAACCTGGTGATGTTCTACCGTAGTCTCGGCCAGGGGTTCTGTCACCTGGCCGCCGGCATTTCCTTCTGTTGTACTGGGAACTTGAGGGGGGGTGGTGTCAGCGGCCCTGTTGGTTGGCAATGCTGGCCACTCCCTGTCCTTTTCCCATTGCTCATGTTGGCTCTGCCTGGGTTGAGGGCTCGGTATCGTCTCCCAGCCTCTGTTCTGGGGGTGCTGGGTGTTGGTTCGTGGAGCGGCCTGTTCCAGGAGGGCAGGTAATTGGGCGAGCTGGCGCTCCAGGACTTGTAGGTCTGTCTGGGCAGTTTCTCGTGCTTCTGTGTGTCCAGCGGGTGGTGCACCAGGGTCGGGGGCTTGCCTGATGCTGGGTCCACAGGGGCGACCCCTCCTTCTGACTGCACCCTTCATATTTGGGCGTAGGGCGGTCTCCCTGTTGGCGGGAGCCCTACCCATGGGTTCATGGCAGGGGCGGTATTCTTTCAGGCGCCGCTCGTTCTGTACCGATGTCTGGCCGTCCTTCTCTATTTTGTAGGTATGATTTTGGTAGGCTTCCACCACTCGGTATGGCCCGATGAAGCTGGGCTGTAGTTTTGGGTTGCTACCCTTTACCCGCCTCTTGTTCTCTAGTACCACTAGATCATTGGGCATGTAGAGCAGTGGCTCCTCCGTGTCGTCCTGCCTGACCTCCGCCTGTTGTTCTCGGAGTAGGTCGTGGGCTGCCTTCAGATCCTCTTGCATCTGGAGGGCATATTCCGTCACCAGTTGTTTGTCGGTGTCTGTGGGTCCAGCTGATCGGGCAATCTAACCTCTCGCCCCAACATGAGGTAGTTCGGAGTCTCTCCTGTTGCGGAGTGTGGGGTGCCGCGGAACGCCCTCATTATTTGGGGTAGCAGCAAGTCCCACTCCTCTTGTCCGCGCCTGAGCAGGAGTGTCCGTAGAGAGTCACCCAGTGTTCGGTTCTGTCTCTCCACTACCCCGTTGCCTTGAGGGTGGTAGGGGGTGGTGCGTGTTTTGTCGACGTTCCACAGGACACAAAGTTCAGCCATGAGTCGTGACTCAAACTGTGCTCCCTGGTCTGTGTGGAGCTCTTCTGGCAGTCCCCAGTAGCAGAACACCCGTTCGTCCAGGGTTGTGGCTACCGTAGGGGCGGTGGCGTCTGGAATGGCGATGGCATCGTGCCACCGCGTAAAGTGGTCGGATAATACCAAAATCCACTTATTCCTTCGCCTGGTCTCCGGGAGAGGTCCGACCAGATCTACTGCTACCTTCTGGAAGGGCCTGCCGGCGAACAACCTCTGTCTCTCTTGGACTGGCTGTACTCCTCCTCTCTTGGCCACTTGACAGACTTCGCAGGACTTGACCAGTCTTCGTACTTCAGCGGACATTCCCGGCCAGTACCAGTTGAGTTGGATTCGGTTCCTGGTGCGATTCACCCCAGCATGGGACAGTCCATGCATCTCCCATACCACCTGTCGGCGTCGGGACGACGGGCAGACTACACATAGCCTGGCCCGACCTTTGGGGGCTATTTGCATAGTCAGAGTGCCGTCTGGCTGTACCGCCATGGCCTCTCTGCGACTGTAGAGTGCTCGCAGCTCTCTACTCCCTTCCTCCAACTCCCTCTTGGTCACTGGCCTGCCACCGCTGACCTCCTGGTACATTCTGGCCACTGGGTTCTGGCCGGTGCGCTGCTGTTCGACCAGTTCTATACTGGTGACCACACGCAGTTCTGGCACGTCTGCCTTTTCCTCTTGGCTTCCTATCGGTACAGGAACATCCTGTCGGCTTCTGGATAGCACGTCCTCAGAAACAGGAGGCCTCGCTAACTGGGATTCGGATCCAGGGGCCCTGGCAAGTTCAGCGTGGGTTGGCCCACCATCACGCTGTTCTATGGCACTGCACTGACGGCAGTCCATACAAGGTTCGCGTCTGCTCAACCCGTCAGCGTTCCCATGCTGTTTGCCAGCCCTGTGCTCGAGTTTGTATACAAACTCGGCGAGAATCTCCAGCCACCTCGCAATCTGGTTGGACGGCTCCTTCCGCCGGCACAGCCACCTTAGGGAGGCATGGTCGGTGCGGAGCTTGAACTCTCGACCGTAGAGGTACGGCCGAAAGTGTTTGACTGCTTTGACGACAGCCAGCAGCTCGCGCCGAGTCACGCAGTAGTTCCGTTCGGCGGGTGCTAGGGTCTTGCTATAGTAAGCAATGACCCTTTCTTGTCCATCCTGTACCTGCGACAGCACTGCCCCTAATCCGACGGCACTGGCATCCGTGTCTAGGATATAGGTCTTGGCAGGGTCGGGGTAGCCTAGCACTGGTGCTTGTACGAGCCCCTGCTTGAGGCGTTCAAAGGCCACTTGCTCCTCTTCCCCCCATTTCCAGGGGGTGTCCTTGCTGGTCAGGACAGTCAGAGGTTTAGCAGTGGTGGCGTACCCTGGCAGATACTGCCTGTAGTACCCTGCTGTGCCAAGAAAGGCTTGCAGTCCTTTGATGTCCCTGGGTGGTGCCCATTCGGCTACAGCCTGTACCTTCTCTGGGTCCGTAGCAACGCCCTCCGCACTTACTATATGCCCCAGGTACTTGACCCGTTGCTGTAATAGCTCGCACTTGGACGGCTTGACTTTGAGGTTGGCCGGCTGTAGCCTATCCAGCACCTTCCCCAGTCTTTGCAGGTGTGTCTCGAAGTCGGGTGCAATTACAATCACGTCATCCAGGTAGAGCAGCAACGTCTTCCAGTGCAGCCCTTGCAGCACTCGCTCCATCAAACGCTGGAACGTGGCGGGGGCCGAGGTCAGCCCGAAGGGCAGCACCTTCCAACGCCATAGTCCACTCCTGGTGATGAACGCCGACTTCTCCTTGGCGTCTGCATCCAACGGCACCTGCCAGTATCCACTGGTCAGGTCTAATGTGCTAAAGTATTTGCTGCCAGCTAGGGCGTCAAGGGACTCGTCTATCCTAGGTATAGGATAGGCGTCCTGCCTAGTGACATCATTTAGCCGCCGGTAGTCGATACAGAATCGCCACGTGCTGTCTTTCTTGTGCACCAGCACCACCGGGGAGCTCCAGGCCCCGTCCGCGGGCTCAATCAGTCCCTTCTCTAGCAGGTCTTTCACTTGTCGCTCAGCTTCAGCCTCTTTCTCAGGCCCCAGCCTGTGAGGAGGCAACCGAACTGGCCGGGTGCCTTTGGCAACTGGAATGGCATGCTCCACAAGGTCGGTACGGCCAATGTCGCCGTTGTTCCTGCTAAACACGGCCTCGTACTTCCTAAGCAGCCCCCTCAATTGTTCCATCTGTTGCTTGTCCTTGCACCCCTGGCTCGCCTGTTCATATAGCTCCACTAGGTGGTCCGGTACTGGTGGGCCCGTCTGACTTGGTCCTGTGGAGGTCCCTGGCGTGGCCTGTTGTACCTCGTTGTCTGCTATCCCGGTGAACGTTCCGATAACCTCGCCAGCTGGCAGGCTTATCACGTTCGGAGTAGGGTTGAGGCACCTGACCAGCACCCGTCCCTGTCCATCCGGCGAGTTTATACTCGTAGCCAGCAGTATGTTCCCTGGTATACTCTGGATCACCCCTTGCGGACAGTAGCTCCGTGCGGCAAGGTGACACGGTATGGTGGCCTCCGTCTGTGGGGGAATCTCTATTTTCCGAAGCACCTGGACTTTGGAGATCAGTGCCCTCCCATAACGGTCGGTGCACACCAGTTCCTTGTCCTGCATGAACAAGACTGGCTGATCAAAACCCATACGGCACTTCTGGTTGGCCAGGAAGGGCATCCCTAGGATGACATCCTCGCTGATCTGTGTGACAACGAACGTTTCTGTGTAGGTCACAGATCGGACTCGTCCTGTCACCCTGAGCAGGCCATAGAACGGCAGCTTAGTGCCGTCTGCCATCAGCCCATGGGAGTCATACTCCTGTAGGGTGGCCTTGCGGCTGTCTGGTAGTCGCTCGTACACGCTCTTGGCCAGCAAGTTGGTGTTACAGCCGGTATCCACCAGATAGGTCACCGTCTTTCCCTCTATCTTGCCTGGTAGGTAGTAGCTGGACTTGTGGGGTCGCTCCATCTGGTTAACGCAGGAGGTAGGAGGTGTTACGTCTGTCAGTAGTCTGGGCGGCTCTCGAGGCTCTCTCCTTCGTCTGGTAGGAGTCTGTGCTCATCTGCGCCACTGTTTCCTCGTCCTCTCTTCCTCGGTGGTTGTAGCCAGTGGTGATAACCCTTCGTCGTCTGATTGACTGTCCTCCAGGGCAGGCAGGGGGTCGAACCTATTTTGTGTTAGGACTGGTATCCGCGGTGGCAGGGGGGAGCTACGGGCTGGGCGCCTTGCTTCTTGCCACCCATCAGGGGTCTGTCCTCCAGACCCGCCTTGTCTGTTGGTTCTTGCGGCCCATTTGCAGCCAATAGGTCTCCCTACTGCTGCGGGCCGGTTGCGTTTCCCTGGTTGGGGGACCAGGTCTCCTGGCGGCACTCCCTTTGGGTGTGTCCCAGTCGTTGACACCTCCAGCATTTAATTATCTTTTTTGGTGGTCTAGCTGGGGCGCCGTCCGGTTGAGTAGTCTTGAGGGCGGCCACCTCTTGCGTCAGTGCGCTGAGTGCTTTGGCCAACGTCTCTAGGTGGGTCTCTACTCCAGGGGCCATCCCTGTAGCTTTTACTTGTTGACACTCTTGTTCTTCCTCCACCTCTACTGCCCGGATTTTAGGGCCTGGATAGGCAGGCTGTATCTGCAGGTATTCGTCGCCTGCCTTTACTGCTGCCTCTAGGGAGGTCGGCTGGATTGCCAAGAGGTGCCTCTGGAGGTATGCATTCCCCAGTGTGTTTTGGAAGTGTTCCAGCGCATATTAATTCCTCTGTATCCGAGGGGAGTCGTCGTGGGCCGTCTCCACTAGCGCCTCGATGGCGAGGGCGTGTTCTCTGAGCGAGTGTCGTGGTTCCTTACGGTAGCCAGACAGCCTTGCTCTTGCTTCCCGACGGGTGAGCCCGAAGCTCGCCCTCAGGGAGTCCATGATCGCCCAGATCGTCTCTCCTCGTCCACATTGTTGCGCCTTCCCTTGTAGTGCCTGCCTTAAATGAATAATGGTCGTGGCTGGGGCCCAGTCATTGGCTTCTGAGACTTCCTGGAAACGTTGCAGGAAGTACTGCACGTCGCCAGAGCCGTCGTAGACTGGCGCCTTGAAAGGAGACGTCTTCGGGGGGACGTCGGTCAGCTTTTCTAGTATGTTCGTTAGCTGCCCCATGATCCTGGTGGTCGGGTCTCTATCTACACTCATGGCTCGTCTGTTGGCCATGATCTGTCATCTGCTCTCTTCTGTCCTAGAGGTCCTTCTTGCCAGGGGATTCGCAAATCCCACTGCTGCCACCAATGTGCAGGATTTTGTGATAACTAATGCTTAGTTATTCCGGTAGCCACCTACACTACCTCTAGGCAAGAGAGCTGCTTGTCGATCCCGACAGTCTGTTGGTCAGATAGCCTATCGTTGTCCACCTATCAGCATAATTGCTGGAGGAGGAATGCGTTGGCTATTATCTGCCGTACAGGCCTGTCGTCGTCGTCGCTGTTTATTAGATAACTTAAATGCTGTCAGGACCCAAGGGTCGTTCGAGCCGTTATCGTGTCGTAGTATGCTTGTCTGTTTGAGAATATCAAGTTATCAGCTTGATTGAGTGTGTGCTGTTATATTTCACAAAGAAAATACACAGTGAGTCTCCCCAGGTACACTGCCTTGTGAGGAGCTCTGTTGGCCAATTTATACAAGGGAGGCGGTGCCAAAAACAATCTTAGCCTCGTTTATAAATGGAAATAAAATTGTAGTGAAAATATAATAATAATAATAATAACAAGCGTGGGTTGCGTCGAGGCTATGCATCGATCGCAACATGTGACTAATAAATGTGATAAATGGAACTGTTAGACATTGTTTGTTTGTTGCAGGTGAAGTTCGTAGTTTTTCCTGCACAATAACTACTACTACTACCACCTACTACTTACTTACCACTCCACCCACTATTATTATCAACTAATACTAATAATGATCATTATTATTGTACCAGAAAACATCGAACCATACTTACGATGGACAACAACAGAAGTTCTATTTACTTCCTTTATTTGCAATCACGTGTGCGATCGAGATTTATAACCTCGACACTTATTATTATTATTATTTTATACTCTTTTTCAACGAGGCTATTTTTATTATTAAGCACCGCCTCTCCAGTATATAAAGTCAAACAGAGCTCCTCACAAGTCAGTGTTACTGAGGAGACTCACTGGTTATTTTCTGATAAGAAATATAAACAGCCTACACTCAATCAAGCTTATTACTTGATATTCTAACAGACGACTACATTGCTATATGATAACAGCTCGAACGACCTTATAGGTCCTGACAGCACTCAGTGTTATCTGATAAAAGACGACGACGATAACGACAGGCCTGTAGGCAGACGATAACCAAAGTGCTCGTCCTACAGCAGTCATGCTGAAGGGTGGACACCGATAGGCTCGCTGACTAACAGGCTGTCGGGACTGACAGATAACTCTTTGCCTAGAGGTAGTAACCGTGTGGGTGGCTACCGAGATAACTACGTGTTAGTTATACAAAAATCCTGCACATTGGTGGCAGCAGTGGGATCTGTACGAATCCCCTGGCAGATAAAGACCTCTAGGAGAAAGAGAAGAAAGGACAGACCATGGCTAGCAGACGAGCCATGAGTGTGGACAGGGATCCAACCACCAGGATTATGGGTCAATTGACCAACATACTGAAGAAGCTGACAGACGCTCCTCCCAAGGCATCGCCCTTCAAGGCACCAGTCTACGACGGCTCTGGAGACGTACAGTACTTTCTGCAACGTTTCCAGGAAGTCTCAGAAGCCAACGACTGGGCGCCGGCCACCGCCATCATCCATCTGAGGCAGGCATTACAAGGGAAGGCGCAACAGTGCGGACGAGGGGAAACGACCTGGGCGATCATGGACTCCCTAAAGGCGAGCTTTGGGCTCACCCGCCGGGAAGCAAGAGCAAGGCTCTCTGGCTACCGAAAGGAGCCACGACACTCACTCAGAGAACATGCCCTCGCCATCGAGGCATTAGTAGAGACGGCCCATGACGACTCCCCTCGGATGCAGAGGAACGAATATGCTCTGGAACACTTCCAGAATACACTGGGGAACGCATATCTCCAAAGGCACCTTTTGGCAATCCAGCCGACCTCTTTAGAAGCAGCAGTAAAGGCAGGAAATGAATACCCGCAGATACAGCCGGCATATACGGGCCCCAAGATCAGGACCGTGGAGATAGAGGAGGAACAAGAGTGCCAACAAGTAAAGGCTGCAGGGACAGCCCCTAAAGTGGAGACACACCTAGAGACATTAGCCAAGGCGCTCAGCGCGCTAACACAAGAAGTGGCCGCCCTCAAGACTGCCCAGCCAAACGGCGCCCCAGCTAGACCACCAAAAAAGGTAGTCAAGTGCTGGAGGTGTCAACAGCTGGGGCACACCCAGAGGGAGTGCCGCCAGGAGACCTGGTCCCCCAACCAGGGAAACGCAACCGGCCCGCAGCAATAGGGAGACCTATTGGCTGCAAATGGGCCACGAGAACCAACAAACAAGTCGGGTCTGGAGGACAGACCCCAGATGGGTGGCAAGAAGCAAGACGACCGGTCCGCAGCACACCCATGCCCCAGCCAGTTTCAGTCCCAACCCAGAATAGGTTCGATCACCTATCCGCCCTGGAGGACGACCTACCTGACGACGAGGGGCCATCACCACTGGTTACACACACCCAGAGGGAGAAGACGAGAAGGCAGTGGCACGGACGAGTGCAGACTCCTACTGAACGCAGGAGAGAGCCTCGAGAGTCACCCAGACTGCCAGTAGAAACCACCCCTCTTACCTCCTGTGTCAACCCGATGGAGAGGCCGCACAAGTCAAGCTACTACCTGCCAGGCAAAGTGGAAGGAAAGACGGTGACCTACCTGGTGGACACCGGCTGTAACACCAACTTACTCGCAAAGAGTGTGTACGACAGGTTGCCAGATCACCGGAAGGCCACCCTGCAGGAATACGACTCCCACGGGCTGATGGCAGACGGCACCAAGCTACCGCTCTACGGTTTACTCAAGGTGACAGGACGAGTCCGATCTGTGGCCTACGCAGAGACATTTGTCGTCACGCAGATCAGCGAGGACGTCATCCTTGGGATGCCGTTCTTGGCCAACCAGAAGTGCCGTATGGGTTTTGATCAGCCAGTACTGTTTATGCAGGACAAGGAACTGGTGTGCACCGACCGTTATGGGCGGGCACTGATCTCCAAAGTCCAGGTACTTCGGAAGACAGAGATTCCCCACAGACAGAGGCTACCATACCGTGTCACCTTGCCGCACGGAGCTACTGTCCACAGGGCGTGATCCAGAGTTTACCAGGGAGCCTACCTTTGGCTACGAGCGTAAACTCGCCGGATGAACAAGGACGGGTGTTGGTCCGATGCCTCAACCCTACCCCGAACGTGATAAGCCTGCCAGCCGGCGAGGTTATCGGAACGTTCACGGGGATAGCGGCCGATGAGGTGCAGCAGACCACTCCCGGGGCCCCAATCGGGTCGGACTCGACAGGTGCGCCAGTACCTGACCACTTGGTGGAACTGTACGAGCAGGCGAGCAGAGGGTGCGAGGACGAGCAGCAGATGGAACAGTTGAGGGGATTGCTTAGGAAGTACGAGGCCGTGTTTAGCAAAAATAGTGGAGACATCGGCAGTACTGACCTTGTAGAGCATGCCATTCCAGTTGCCGAAGGCACCAGACCGGTTCGGTTGCCTCCTCACAGGTTGGGACCTGAGAAAGAGGCTGAAGCTGAACGGCAAGTGAAAGACCTGCTAGAGAAGGGGCTGATTGAGCCCGCAGACGGGGCATGGAGTTCCCCGGTGGTGCTGGTACGCAAGAAAGACAGCACGTGGCGGTTCTGCATCGACTACCGGAGGCTAAACGATGTCACTAGGCAGGACGCCTATCCTATACCTAGGATAGACGAGTCCCTTGACGCCCTAGCTGGCAGCAAGTATTTTAGCACGTTGGACCTGACCAGTGGGTACTGGCAGGTGCCGTTAGATGCAGACGCCAAAGAGAAGTCGGCATTTATCACCAGGAGTGGACTATGGCGTTGGAAGGTGCTGCCCTTCGGGCTGACCTCCGCCCCTGCCACGTTCCAACGTTTGATGGAACGAGTGCTGCAAGGGCTGCACTGGAAGACGCTGCTGCTCTACCTGGATGATGTGATTGTAATCGCACCCGACTTCGAGACACATCTGCAAAGGCTGGGAGAGGTGCTGAGTAGGCTACAGCGGGCCAACCTTAAGGTCAAGCCGTCCAAGTGCGAACTACTGCAGCAACGGGTCAAGTACCTGGGGCATGTAGTGAGTGCGGAGGGCGTCGCCACTGACCCGGAAAAGGTACAGGCCGTAGCCGAATGGACACCCCCCAGAGACATCAAAGGACTGCAGGCCTTCCTCGGCACAGCAGGGTACTACAGGCAGTATCTGCCAGGGTACGCCACCACTGCTAAGCCTCTAACGGTCCTGACCAGCAAGGACACCCCCTGGAAGTGGGGAGAGGAGGAGCAAGTGGCCTTTGAACGCCTGAAGCAGGGACTCGTACAAGCACCAGTACTAGGCTACCCCGACCCTGCCAAAACCTACATCCTGGATACGGACGCGAGCGCCGTTGGATTAGGGGCAGTGCTGTCGCAGGTACAGAACGGACAGGAAAGGGTCATTGCCTACTATAGCAAGACCCTGGCACCCGCCGAACGGAATTACTGCGTGACTCGGCGCGAGCTACTGGCTGTCGTTAAAGCAGTCAAACACTTTCGACCGTACCTCTACGGCCGAGAGTTCAAGCTCCGCACCGACCATGCATCCTTAAGGTGGCTGTGCCGGCGGAAGGAGCCGTCCAATCAGATTGCGAGGTGGCTGGAGATTCTAGCCGAGTTTGTATACAGACTCGAGCACAGGGCTGGCAAACAGCATGGGAACGCTGATGGTTTGAGCCGACGCGAACCTTGTATGGACTGCCGTCGGTGCAGTGCCATAGAACAGCGTGATGGTGGGCCAACCCACGCTGAACTTGCCAGGGCCCCTGGACCAGAACTCCAGTTAGCGAGGCCTCCTATCTCAAAGGACGTGCTACCAAGAAACCGGCAAGACAATCCTGCACCAATGCAGAGCCCAGAGGGAGAAGCAGACACACCAGCGCTACGCGTGGTCACCAGTATAGAACTGGTCGAACAACAGCGCACTGGACAAAACCCAGTGGCTAGAATGTACCGAGAGATCAGCGGCGGCCAGCCAGTCACCAAGAGAGAGTTGGAAGAGGGGAGTAGGGAGCTGCGGGCACTCTACAGTCGCAGGGAGGCCATGGCAGTACAACCCGATGGTACTCTTACTATGCAAATAGCCCCCAAGGGCCGAACCAGACTGTGTGCAGTCTGTCCGTCATCCCGACGCCGACAGGTAATCTGGGATACGCATGGGCTGTCCCATGCCGGTGTAAACCGCACCAGGAACCGAATCCAACTCAACTGGTACTGGCCAGGAATGTCCGCTGAAGTACGAAGACTAGTCAAGTCCTGCGAAGTCTGTCAAGTGGCCAAGAGAGGTGGAGTGCAGCCAGTCCAGGGGAGACAGAGATTGTTCGCCGGCAGGCCTTTTCAGAAGGTAGCCGTGGACTTGGTGGGACATCTCCCAGAGACCAGGCGGAAAAATAAGTGGGTCCTGGTGCTATCGGACCACTTCACGCGGTGGCATGATGCTATCGCCATTCCAGATGCCACCGCCCCCACGGTCGCCACCGCCCTTGATGAGAGAGTATTCTGTTACTGGGGACTACCAGAGGAGCTCCACACAGACCAAGGGGCACAGTTCGAGTCACGACTCATGGCTGAGCTCTGCGTCCTATGGAATGTCGATAAAACGCGCACCACACCCTACCACCCACAGGGCAACGGGGTAGTGGAAAGACAGAACCGGACGCTGGGTGACTCCTTGCGGACGCTCCTGCTGAGACGCGGGCAAGAAGAGTGGGACCTGCTGCTACCCCAGATAATGCGGGCGTTTCGCGGCACCCCACACTCCGCAACCGGAGAAACACCGAACTACCTCATGTTGGGTAGAGAGGTCAGACTGCCCGACCAGCTGGATGGCAGGCCCGCAGACATGGATCGACAACTGGTGACCGAGTATGCTCTCCAGATGCAGGAAGACCTACAGGCAGCTCACGACCTGCTCCGGGAGCAACAGATAGAGGTCAGACAAGACGACACAGAAGAGCCATTACTCTACGTACCCAACGACTTGGTGGTACTAGAAAACAAGAGGCGGGTAAAGGGTAGCAACCCCAAGCTGCAACCCAGTTTTGTGGGACCATACCGAGTGGTGGAAGCCTACCCAAACCACACATATAAAATAGAGAAGGACGGCCAAACATCCATACAGAACGAGCGGCGACTGAAGGAGTACCGCCCCTGCCACGAACCCATGGGTAGAGCCCCCATCAACAGGGAGGCCGCCCTGCGCCCAAACATGAGGGGTGCGATCAGAGGGAGGGGCCGACCCCGTGGACCCAGTATCAGACAAACCCCAGACCCGGGCGCGCCACCAACCAGTCACCCAGAAGCCAGAGAAATCACCCAGACGAACCTGCAAGTCCTGGAGCGCCAGCTCTCCCAACTACCCGCCCTAATGGAACAGGCCGCTAGACAAACCAACCCCCAGCACGCTCAAGACAGAGGCTGGGAGACAGTACCAAACCCACCACCAAGGCAGAGCCGACACGAGCAATGGGAAAGGGACAGGGAGTGGCCAGCATTGCCGACCAATGAGGCAGCTGACAACACCCCCCCTCAAATTCCCATTGCGGTAGAAAGCAATGCCGGTGGCCAAGCAGCAGAGCCACTAGAAGAGACTGCAGTGGAAACTCACCAGGACACAGGAGAAGAACCAGCTACTAATGAAGAGCCAACTGAGACAGGCAGGCCTAAGAGAACAACTAGGCCGCCGTCGAAATTAGCTGATTATCAGTGCTATCAGATGGCCGACGAAGGAGTAGCACCTCAAAACAACAATTTATTACTGCCAGCGGTAATAAAGCAACACCTAGAACCCTCCGAGCACTGTGACAGCCAAAAAAACATACTATTGGCATTAAAACAGTGCTCCGAAGATAAGGCATTGCCAGATTCATTAGAAAGTGCAAAAAACTATTGGAAACAATTAGCTGCACAACAAGATGAATTAATAAATCGTAAACTTACCTCCCACGAAAAGAGCTTGACTCGCGGCGACGAACAAGTGTCAGGAGAAAACAACACCCAGCACAACTCTACTGGTAACATAAAAAACGATAGCTCTATGCGTGACAGATCGGTTGCAATACAAAGCCCCACAGCTAAGTTACTGAGCGATGACGTAGGAGAGCTGACCACGTGGGTGAGTGACGTCAAGGGCGAATCCACCAATCAACCAACAGCTCACGCAGCACAGCGGCAAGCTTGTGCACAACAAAACGAAGAGCTGTCACTTGGCAGCAAGATTTCAAACAGCACACACGATTTAACACTACTCTCTACAGAAAAATTAATTATTATTGCTACGACAGCACTCGAAAAAATGAGGCAGAAAAAGCAGATGGACTTGTCGTTAGAAGAGGATGCCTCCATAGCCGAGCAAATCGTAGGGGAGGAATACATCATGCAAGTAGCGAGTGAACTGGAAACTAGACAAGCTCCCTGCACAAATCGGGTGGCAACAAAAGAAGAGATACATAACAGAGAACGAGCACAGTTAGGACGAGAGGTAATCCATATTAATAAAGTTTCACTCTCCTCCAGACAGCTGAGCGAAAGTACGAGCAATCGTACTACGTGGCTGTCCTCTAACACCATCACAGCGTTGAAAGAGATGGTAACCAAGGTGGAAGGGACAGACGATGAGTGGAAATGTAACCATTGCAGCTACACCAATGGCCGCAAGCGCGTAGTCTATCATACGCACCAACACTTCGTCTATTACTTCTGCACGTGTGGGAAGAAGTCTGCCTCCCGAGATGCACTGCGGAAACATATTACCAAACAAAATAAAGCTACGGCTCATGGTGGACCACAAGCACCTCTATACGAGGTGGATGCTGACTCGTACCCAGAATTCACGAGATTCATGACTTGGCCGCACCCGCCGCCATTTGGACACCCGCAACCAGTGTCAGAGAAGAAGGAGAACGTTACTCCAGCACACAAGCGAGCCGTGTCCATCCAAGATAGACTAGGAGCTCCCAAGCACAGCAGTAGTCCAATCAAAAAGCTACCACGTGAGGTATCGCCCCTATATAAACCGAAGAAGGTAGAGACTACTGCAGAACAAGTGCGCAGAACAGTGATGCTGACTAAACAACTAAACGACCAGACGGAGAAGCGTCGGGAGACGCATCGCCAGACAGAGAAAGCTGCTACAGCCCGACGCCCCAGAGAAACCTCCCCGATAGCACTCAGATGTAGAGTCGTACATACCTCGCCTCCGAGAGACGACGGAAGACGTAGAGAGCAGAGAGAAAGGGGACGTAGACTTGAACGCAAAAGAGCCGAGCTCAATAAATTAACCGAGGATGCATATAGACTGTTACGACAAGCCCAAGACGTAAAGGAGCAGATTAAGGACCTGGAGAATCAAGCCGCCTAAACAAACATGTAACTTATGACATTAGTCACCCCAATTACCTTGCAATCATTGTACATAATTATATACCATATCCGCATATTACTACATGTTTCTATGTACACTGTATTTTTCTACTACTACCACTACGTCTATGCTTACAAATATTTTATTATTATTGTTATACTGTTGTCATACATCTTTCCTATTTTTCTATGGCATTCTCGTTTTGTACTTTCTCATTGGTCCCCTACGACGACCAATGGGGGGGGGGGGGGGGGGGCTGTGTACCGGAAAACATCGAACCATACTTACGATGGACAACAACAGCAGTTCTATTTACTTCCTTTATTTGCAATCACGTGTGCGATCGAGATTTATAACCTCGACACTTATTATTATTATTTTATACTCTTTTTCAACGAGGCTATTTTTATTATTAAGCACCGCCTCTCCAGTATATAAAGTCAAACAGAGCTCCTCACAAGTCAGTGTTACTGAGGAGACTCACTGGTTATTTTCTGATAAGAAATATAAACAGCCTACACTCAATCAAGCTTATTACTTGATATTCTAACAGACGACTACATTGCTATATGATAACAGCTCGAACGACCTTATAGGTCCTGACAGCACTCAGTGTTATCTGATAAAAGACGACGACGATAACGACAGGCCTGTAGGCAGACGATAACCAAAGTGCTCGTCCTACAGCAGTCATGCTGAAGGGTGGACACCGATAGGCTCGCTGACTAACAGGCTGTCGGGACTGACAGATAACTCTTTGCCTAGAGGTAGTAACCGTGTGGGTGGCTACCGAGATAACTACGTGTTAGTTATACAAAAATCCTGCACATTATTATGAAGTTATAATTATCTTTTTCTCCTCTTAATTAATTATTATGCTTGGTTTGAATTAATTTTTATTACCTGGTAGCAGTTAGTTATGGTAGGTAGTTGTTGTTTGATGCACCGTTTTCCGATGGATCATCATCATCATTTATAAAAGGCGCGGTGTTTTGGGCCAACCCACTAACTGGTCCTTGAATTTGGAGTGGACAACTCCTTATTAAATTTGATTGATTGGAGTGCGAGCAGATGGAAAAGATACTTCCCCTCTTCAGTAAGGCGGGAAATCCCCTGCTTGAATTCTTTACTCATCCATCCTTGCGGTAGGCACGCATACACCTCTGTACTGAGGGCAGTCAGGCGGAGCTGAGTCTAGTATGGCTAATGAGTGTTTACACACTGCATACTGGCTAGCTTAGCATCAATGAGAGAGGCCACCTATGCTAAATTCCATTACAATATCAAGCTGATTAAATCTTTATCAGCAGTCACTTCGATTTAAGTGTTTGAAACATGTTTATTTCTTCTCTTATTTTCAACTTAGTGGCCTAGTAAAAGTGTCACTTACAAAGACCCGAGTTAATGCGTCCTTCACCTAGCGATTCATCAGAAATCAATAGCTCTGTAAGGAATTCTCTTCTAGACTTGCTCTTCAGGTGTACACCACTAGCAAAGTATTTGCCTCATTTCCGTAATTCATTTAAAAATATGTTTCATTTTTAAATATAAGATTTGCTTTGCCTTCCAATTATCAATTTAACAAAAATTGCCCACCCTCAGGTGCTTCAACCACAAGTACCAATTATACCACCTAGAAGTTATCACTTTAATTATTAAAATAGTAATGCGCAGAGTAGCTATCGATAAATTCCCTAGTGCTATGGAACTACAGCTCATCAAAATCAAAATGCCGCTCTAGCAACCAAAAACTTCAGCATTTGCAGCACTGGCAAGAGTTATAACTTACATTATTTCTTCAAAAAATTTGCTACAAATTAAAATTGCTTGAAATTGGAACTACGCACCATTCTTTCAAGTTCACAATGTCATCAGTTAGTTGCAAACATATCTACTAGCCGCAGTAACTATTTTTCCAACATCGACGCCAACCCATTACGAACAAACAACACACACAATGCGCAAACAACACGCACAATGCACAAACAACACACACAATGCTCAAACAACAGACACAATGCACAAACAACACAAACAAAGCACAAACAACACACACAATGCTCAAACAACACACACGATGCACAAACAACACACGATGCACAAACAGACACATGTGTTTCAATCATCTTCAGAGAAAGGTCAACTCTGCGGTACGCATGTATGATAGGAGAAAGCTACATTTACTACATATATGTTTCCATATCACTACAATTAATTAGCAAAATTCCTGTGGTCTGCTATCACTAATAATCAGCAAAAGGGCAACTATTTCCATAAGTAAAAATTTTAATTGTTTAGGTTGAACCACCCGCACTGAGTCAGTCGAAGTCATGATGCTGTTTATTGCAATTCAGCCCTCTAGCATCGCTTGCTGGCTGTTTTTATTAATCTTTTCTTATAATATCATCATCAGGTGGGATAATAAATAGATAAACCCCTTAAAACAAATCAAAGTTCAATCATCCAACGAGTGATAATGCGGATGGCAATAAGTATAATATTTCATAAATACCAATAATGTTTATCACTATTTGTTAGTAGTAAAAATATCAAGTTATATGTTAAAATACTACGATTAAATATTTTTTTATTACTGTAACAATTAGTTTACAGTAGTGAAAATGATTCATTTCAGTTCAGTTGTATTATACCATAAATAACATTGTAATAAGCCACAAACTACCATCGTTGGTGATATAGCTATACAAGCTGATAATGCCATGTAGTTACTAATGAATAATTTTCAGCTTCCTGTGTATTACGCATGCCTAGTTTTATCGCTTTTCATGACATTAGTGTTTCCAATAGCAATGCCAACCTGGAATTTGCCTTATTGCCAGAGCTGTTGCCACCACCAACATTTTTTTTCAGAAAATCTTGAGACAGCATTTTAATAATGGCATTTGCAAAGAAAACTTATCTTTATTGTCGCCATTGAAGATATTTTATCATAAGGTAGGAACATGGTAAATATTTAACATTCTGCGCAATAATCCAATATCAGTGTTTACATACTCGTTTGACCTTTATACTTGGATTGTTTGATCCTGAGCAAGGCTCTGCTGTAGCAGTGAGCAGTCACTTTGTTAAGCAATGCACTAAACACAAAAGAGTTAGGAGCGTTTATAAAACTCCTATGAAAGAACTGGAGTTATTTAGATAAAGACTTAGACAAATGCCAACTTGCAAAAGTGAGCTCAAAGTTTCTTAGCTAGAAAAATGAAAAAGTGAACATTCTATGCTCGTGTAATTTGCAGACAAGTTTTCAAGTGGGTAATTAAAGAAGCTTTCATCACAATGGCCAGAGAATATTTTTAGGATTTGGAGCAAATGGTTTTAATACAAGTAATTTATAAAGTACAGCAGATTGCTACACAAAAAGAGTTTCATTTTAAGCTTGAGAATCTATAAACACCAGCTCAATAAGTGAAATTAGTCAGCGGTGAAAAATCAAAGAAAAACTATCGAGTTGACAGAACAACTTTATTCTACCATCATTAGTCAGTTTTTTTCCATAAAATAGGACTGATTGCATTATGTGGCTTAGTTTTTCAGAACAAACTGATGTAATTTGCCAACTTTAAAAAAATGCGTATTTCAAATTTTGGCTGGGAATGGAGAGTTGTCCTCTCTATAAAGTAATCCTTAAACATTTTTACTTTTTCAAACAGTTTAGACAAATTTTGTTTTTATTTTATTAGCGCCAGTAATGTAGTTTAAAAATACGGATGTAACTTTTTACAGAGTTATTATGAACAACATTGCATTTAGCCAATTATTTATGCAATGTAGGAGAAGTTCATGGCAATGATCAGCTAATGCAGTGGTAGAGATGAGACCAACTGAATACGAAATGGCTGTGCAATGGCATTAACAAAAGCTGCCACCAATAGTTTTTGCAGTCTGCCAAATGTGCAACTAGTAAACTAACACTTTCAAAGTGGTGAAGTTCAGACATGGAAATGTGACCTTGACTTGAGGCAGTTATTGTTTATTGCAATCGATTCACCTGCCAAGCCATCAAAAGAATTCCCGAAATCTAATCAAAAATCTAGGCCATTTGTGAGAAAAAAATTAGACAAAGGCAAACAATCACCATCCTGAAATCAAGTCATGAATGTGTAATCGTATTACAAAACAGAATTAGTGATGGCAACTGATTGTGTAGTGAGACATTATTGCTACGTTGAGAAAACTGAACTGCTAAATTGAGAAATAATGATCAATTACCTCGATGTGATGACCTTTTTCTGTTCTGGCTCTCGTCATACAAATAAACCTGCTTACATCATTGAGAGGCTTCATCGAGATAGACTCGCATCAATAGAATTCACCTTGAATACGTGTAAAGAAATTAGGTTAGCTATAAAAGGTCATAGTTTCTTAGCCAGTGAATGAAAGAATGAGTAAATATTATAGTTAGAAATGCATTACTCTCTATGTTTATTTGCTTTTGCAATGTTGATGGATGATTTAAAAATAGATTAAAGCCATGTTCTAGTGTGGCTATAGATTATTGAGTTTGACTCAAAAATGCTCATCGCATCGAGCTCAGTTGTACATCAAAAGTAAAAGCTTGTGTGTTTATGATGTAACCAAGTTCATCAATTCTCATTATTCACACCCAAGCAACTCATTCCAGAGTCTTGCACTTTAAAATGATCATGAAAAAAACTGATTTTGGTGGATCACTTATATCATTTATGACTACGTTCCATGATGACTGCAAAAAAAACATTTAAACAAACAACACTGCTACCAAAAAAGTACCTGCTTGATTATTTTATGATTGTATATTTGGTTTTTATTGCAGTCCAGTTTGACGCTGTAGGTTGTTTACTTGTGCTTCAGTGCCCTGGGGGTGATATTAATTAGCATTGTAAAAGTGTATTAAAGTATGTTGGTCTATAACTTAGACCCATTGGTCACAGGCATTTAGGTCGAATCCTATTACCACACACTGTTGGAACCAACATAGTCATTGGTAGTAACACCCCTGTAATAATGGGCTCATATAAAAAAAAAACAGTACAAAAAATAGAATAATGTCTGGTTAAAAAATAAATACTTTAGTACATTTATTAAACAAAACTGAAATAAAACTGATAGCTTGAAAAAAATTCAAATTGTCTAAACCAAACTTTATTTCAGCCGTTTCTTTTAAGAAAACTTTAGCAATTTTATTATTTATCATGCATTAGCAACAGCAATCACCGACCAAGCAATCACAAAAGACCCATATTATTTGCAGAAACAATGAATGGTTGTTAAAAAAGAAGTAATTTTTTGTTAACTTATAAACGAAGACTTTCAAAACAGCTTTTTTAAATTTTTTATAATGTTTAAACCAAATTTCATGAAAATGGAAGTCTTAGCAATTTTAATAGGGTTGCATTAGTGAAGGACTAAGTAAAGCAATAGCAAAAATATTGTGTGCTTACTGATATTTCGGTCTATTATACAATGTTTATTTGTAGCAATTGTTTGATACCTAAATATGTTGGAAAATAGCAACCACTTAATTGAAACAATCTTACCTTGAGCCTGAGGATTTTGGTAAATTGAGCCGTCATTTATTGGCGATAGACCATTTAAGACTGACTGCTTAGTAAAACTACCGTATTGAATCATACCAGGCTAGTTCGACCATGGGGCTCTATTGTATCATATATTTCCCAAACAAGGTTCTGCCCCGGTTTCTACCCCAAGCCAATGTAGCCCTACTTATGTGGGTATAGCCTTCACAAATTAAAGATCCAGCCGTGTCATCCAGCCTGCACGATTGTTTTTCGGAGGGTTCACTAGATCAGTTTTGATTAGAATCCACCACAAAAATGTTTGCTCGGTTTTCTGCTTTCACTTTAGTGATGAGGAGTGCATGTACTAAACATTAACTACTAAAATGCGGACTTTGAGCGGAGCAGCAGTAACAACTATGTCTGTGAGGAAACAGTCACAAGATTTGCTGTTTAATCTGAGTTGTCATCAGTTTGGAGTTTTATAGACTATAGTACGTTGCGCTGATCACAGAAAGTTGTTTCTTACGCAAAGTTGGTAAACTCTTTTTGGTCAACTTGAGTGAAAATTATTGCCAGTTTTTATGTCAATGTGACTTAAGTATAACTTGGCTGCATTGAGTTTATTTTACCTTAGCCTGACATAAGTGACAAACTTTGATTTGAATTGAATGTGCATTAAAAAAAGCTAACTCTTTCATCTACATAAACGACTGTCAGTAAATAATAAATTTTAAGAATGTGAACTGATACTTGCTGACACTTTTTTTGTGTTATATTAGCAACTAACCAGGGGGTGGTTTCAATTAGCGTCATAAAAGTGTCCTAAGGCCGTTTTGGTCGTTAATTTAGACCTATTTGGTCGTAGGCATTTAAGACCGTTTCAATTACACAATCTAACGACTGCTTTATGACTAGTTTAGGTCTGATCCTATAACCACACACTCGTGGTTATAGAAAGGTCCTTAGCATTTATTTGCATGTAATAATGATCTAATATAAATTATAATGAAAAAAAATGTGTGAGATATTGGCAAATGATGTCTGATAAAATAATAATTGTGGTTAGAAAATAAAAATGAAAGAAATACGATGATTTAAAATAGCCATGACAATCTAAACCAATTTTTTTGCGGCCATTTCTTCCAAAAACAATTATATTATTTAGCTTGCATTTGTATTAGAACTCGTCAATCAAACTATCTCGAAAACAACACTAACATTTATAGCAGCAATAAATGTTGCTAAAAAAATTATTAACTTTGATGAACTAATAAATAAACAATTTTTAAAGGCGGCTATTTGAAAGCTATTATAAGAATAATCAAATTTCAGTGCGGCCGTTTCTGGGAAAATTTTAGTGGTTTCAGTAGTCTCGCCTTAGTGCAATTACACGACCAAGTGATAGCAAGCATATTGTGTGCAATCGCTGATGCTTCGGTCTAATACACAATGGTCATCTGCAGTAATTATTTATTAGCTAACGACGGTCTAAATTAGCGACCAACTAATTGAAACAAGATTAGCTTGGGCCTAGATTTGTCTTAAAACTGTCACTAATTGGTTATAGGACCAGTTAGGACTAACTTCTAATTGAAACCACCCCCTGTTGTCAGAAAAAAATTCATTTAAATGAGCTGTTTTCATTGTACATATATACTGCAATACTCCAAATGAGAATTTTGTATTTACAATTACAAACAATTCAATTTTACAAAGAATAATTTTTTCCATAAAGTGGCACAGTGTTGCTAGCATGTCTGTAGACAGAGAATTAGTCTTCTCCAACATCTCCAAAGCTTGGTTAACCTAAGTTAAATGTGACGTGGCCTTGTGGAGTCAAATGTTTGAGTGACTGCACTATAACTTATAGAGAAAAGGCCCATTATTAACAGCTAATAACGCTGCAAATTGACAAGTTAAAGCTTAAACCAGCCATTCATCTGAAAGCTTAGGATATATCCTAGCCAATTGGGAATTTTAAACAAAAACATTTAATTCTAAGCCAAGTAATAAAGACTGAATTATATTGCTTATATTACCACTTGTTCTATAAAAAATAAGAATTATAAAGTATTTTTCTTTTACCATTGAATTTTCATATCAAATATAGAATAACTAATAACTTTAGATGTAAGGAGCATTCAAAATTCAATCATTGAGTTATAATCTCAAGGTAGTTTAAACAAAAATGACTAAAATAATCCAAAAAAAAATTATTTATTTTTACGATACCGATGAAAACAAACATTTTTTTTTTTCAAAATGAGCTTACTAGTTTTTGGCATTATTCATGCTTATTTTCAGAGTAGTCTATTACGCATTTTTTTAATCAGTTAGATTTTCATGAAAAAAGAAAAGTAATAAGAAATCTAAGTAAGATGATTAAAAACATTCCACTTCTTTTATTATTATTTCATGTATTAAAATTTTTATTGTAATTTCACAAAAATTGGCAAATTTCACCACCTGTATTTGCTTATCAAAATACCACCTATTTTTTTCATTGGTAATTTGTAGATTGGGAGTTGTCTTCTTTGTAGTTTATACCATAATTTAAAACCATATACTAAACCATAATGATGTTGGAAACTGAAATTCTGTTTCACACTCAACCTACTGACTTTTAAGTACCTAGTATATATCACCCTGTTTTTTTCTAAGAATAGGTGCTGAAAGTATAATAGAATTATTTGACAGGCATGTTTCATCACATTAATGATAAGAATCGCATACATGGATAAGCAAAACTTTCACTTCAAAAACTTCTCATGTGACTCGTTTAACCATGATTCATGTAATCCGCAAGTTCCTAGAAAGCAGTTTATATTCGAACATTTTTCCCACCCTTCAAGAAATACACGCTAAACGAACTGTCAGATTTGTCTGTCAAAAGATGTGAGAGTAACTATTGTTTAATAAGCTAAATTCATAACCTGCCAGTGCATTAAAAAAGCTTGCAGAATAGTGATGTAAATGCAAATGATTCTGGGTTTAAGTATCAAAAAGGCAAAATCAATTAAGAAGATTACAATGCTAGTTTTCAGATAAAGATGTGTTACAGATGCTAGAAAGTGAATTGTAGAAATGCATTCGTGTTTTTGGAATTGATATGGTTTCGAACTGTGCCAAAGAAATTCAGTTTAAATTGTATAATGTGCACATTGAACTTTTTAAAATGCTTCAAGATACCTAACACAATTTTTGTTTATTTTTTTAAGCAAAAATAAATAGTTTTTTTTATGTTTTAGAATTACTCAATTTTACGAAGACAGCCGAGAAGGAAACACTGACAATCGACAGATACCCAAGTATAACATGATCATGACTTCTTTGTTTTAATCAATCAACTAACTGTAACAAATTATCATTTAACTGTTGAAAAACATGCTAATGAACTCAGTAGCTTCGCGGCCTGCATGCCAAGTTAACAAATACTACAAAACCAGCCGCTATGAAAATCTGTGCACACATTTGATTGATTGCTCATTTGTGTCACAAAAACTGAATTTCAAGTAGGACCAATATTTTTTTCAGTAAAAGAGTTTCACTAGGCACCCTTTGTGCACCTTTTAGTACATATTGTCGGCTCAGACCAAAATTCGAAGATTTATTTTAATGAAGTACTACTCCACCCATTGAAGTTTTTTGTTATCAATTCAGCTTGTATAAGTGCAACTGTTTTCCGAGCCACCAACTGTGTTAAGTGTTTAGCTGCTCGTTGTTGAAAGCATAACTTGTTTTCTCTTAAAGGGTGTCCTTCACACCTTTCTGAATTGAAAAAATAACTACATAGCTGTGTTCAGCATACTCTCTTTAAATATGCTACCAATTTTTAAAGTTGTAAACCTACTGGAGCCTTCACAATAGGCTGGCAAGTAACATCATTTCTAGCTGCCACTTGAGAAACAATCTTTTGCAAACCCTATGAAACATGACGTCACGCCGCCGGTCTACATTTGTTATCGTCACGCGAGCGCGCTATATGTTGAATGTAATGGCCACCGATCCAACGCTTAAAACACTCACTAATAGGCGCCAGTTTAAAAGAGATTATAACTAGTTTTAAAAACTTAATTGATCAAATCATCTCATGGGGCTTGTTCTTCAACACCCACAATTTGACGCTATTATGTTGAATTGTTGTGTACTCAGCCTGAATTGGCACAATTTAGCTTATTAGTGGCAGTATTAACGGCACTGAGTGGCGGGTGATTTGGTGTGAAGGTCATTTTGTTATGTCCTTGACTTGATCACTAGCAACAGTATCTATCAATTATTGTTGTTGGTTCTTATCTCATTATCATGAACAAAGAACAACAATGATGATGATGGTTCATATAATCATCATCATTGGGAAGAACTTTTATTTATTAATAAAATACATTAATGTTAAATATTTATAATAATAATATCAATTAATTATTTCAATCAATTCATTGGCTGCTCATTCTTGAATAAGAGATACTTGTCTAGAATGTTGATCAACAGAGATGATATGATTAAAAAGAGTGAAGGTTTGTAAAGTTTACTACAAGGCTTGTGTTATAGTGGCAGCAGAGTAATTGATCCTAAATTAGTTGATTTGTTGTTGCGGCAGTTGATATTAGCGCAGTCGCTAGACTAGTTGTAAAGCATTCACTGAGCAAGCACGGGTAGCCAAGCATGCTGCGCTAGTAATCACATACTTGGGCAATAAGCTATGGACTTTGGCACTGAGGTTATTGATCGGACTCCCAAATGGTTTGTTGGTCTATTGGCTAACCAAAAGTAATTAATTACGACTCGCTATAAAAACAAATGCACACCTACGGCGTGACGTCACGTTTCATAGGGTTTGCAAAAGATTGTTTTTCAAGTGGCAGCTAAAGATGATGTTATTTGCCAGCCTATTGTGAAGGCTCCAGTAGGTTTACAACTTTAAAAATTGGTAGCATAGTCAAGGAGAGTATGCTGAATACAGCTATGTAGTTATTTTTTTAATTCAAAAAGTTGTGAAGGACACCCTTTAAGCGAAGTGTCTAGTGTAGTCGATTATTATTAAACTAGACCTAGAAATAAAGTGACCACATCATTTTTGTTGCTTTGGATATATTTCATTTAATACGTTTCATTTTTCATACACGTCGGTTTCACAATGTTTTTTAGCCAACCTTGCCACTTACAATTGTAACACTTGGAAAATTCCAGGTATTTTTCTTATCAACCTAGAAATTAGCAAGCGAGACTATTAGAAACTAACCCTATGGATCAGCTGAAAAATTTATTTGTTTCAAAAATCTTGAAGGCGTCAATCTGTGTACTTTTTGTTTCAGTACCTTAATGCTACATACGTTAACCTACATATAACCAATTCTTGCAAATGTGTCTGAGAGTTTTGCTCATATTAATCATTTAATAAATGTACCATGATCCTATTGTTGCTTACTTATTGGTTTGTTTATTACTGTTTGAGCTATTTAGCAAATTCCTTTGTTCTCAGTCACCACAACTACACTTATTGGGTTTAGCGAATCGCTCAGTGACTTTTACACCAGTGGCAGCAATCAACTTGATTACCACTAACTATATTGAAAGTAGAAATTCTAAAATTGAAAAATTATTTACAAAAATAGGAATGTCGTAAATTTTTTTTATAGCGGAAGTTTTCAATATTGCTAACCAAATGTATATTCTCAAAGTCAATGACTAATAGAGAATTTCAGTGATTTCTAAAAGCAACATCAGCCAAATTGAGAAGCAGAAATAAAATACCTAAGTTTAGTTCTACTCGTCTACTTTGAGCAGTTGAGGATCAGTTCACTTTGGCTAGGTGTGGTTGTGGCATTGTTTGTGTCCCCAAATTGAACGCCCATGCCCAGCCATCTATAAGTACAATGTATAAGACATTAAATCAGTCTTGACCTGTCAATAAAATTTGGTTTCTAGAATTCCATGTTTTTTGTTAGTTGAAAAGTGTATAACTAGGCTTAAAATTTTAACAGCATCTGCCTCAGTAACTGATTAAACAGCTAACCTTTCACAGCTGCAAACTTTCTTTACGGGACTCGGTGTTACATTATTATAGACTTAAGGTGAACATTTCCCGCTCTTCGAAGTATTTATGGTCCCCTGCAAGTAATCTAAATTTATTTCTAGAAATTTTTTTATCATTTACTATCCACAAATTGCTTCAAATCTTTTGTTTCTCAATACACATTTTAAAGTTTACGCTGCAAATCGAAATTTTGGAAAGTGTGAATGCTTTCAGCCACACTTATTCAGGCTACTTTGTACAGATATACTTCCGTAAAATGGTCATATGCCAACTCCAACGCATCATCAGTAAAAGAGATATCAGACGTTATTTGGATGGATAAAGACATTTTCAATAAAGAAAACCTCAAAGAAGTGAACACGTTCTTCTCAGTATACAGGGCTTACTAATAGAGATAAAAAAGTGAAAAATAGTTTTTAAAGCTTAAAGCATCCCAGCATTGAAAAATTTTCTGTTGAATTTTTGAAGATTCAACTCTTAGGTAGCAGATTGATGTGTTGGATAACTCTTTAGGCCTACTCAGTGCTGATCTACAATCCTGCAAAATGCCCCTCTTCCAGATATGCTCGCCAATTGTTACACCGCTTAAAATTGACGTCATGCTCGGATCTGAAGTATATTCACTTATTTGCGATACAGTATTTATTTAGCCAATCAGGTCCCGCTATTTACTTGCCTTATTATTATTATTATTTTATTTATTATTATTCCACCTACATACTACTGTTCATTATTATATGAATTTACCTTTTATTGTTCAATAACTTAACAAAATAAGCAACAAATAATTTATTTTTCTGATGGAAAGAGTATTAGATGGTATTTGTGATTGTGATCATGTTAAACCACCTGACAAATACCACAATCGTCTCTTGTCGCCACCTAAGATATAAAATTTGCACAATAAACAATTGTTGATTTTGTTTACGATGCGTGTGCACTAATTGCGTGAATATTGAGAGAAACCACAAACTCAGATTTTATGAGTGCAACGTGCAAATTCAAGCCAGATAAAAAATGGCGGGTAACAGTAAAGCCGAACATTGCATCTTCGAACCAGTTTTTGATGGGCTGTCTTCGTAAGGATTTTTTATTCCTGTTGCAATGGCCTTCAGTAGACCTAAGACTAAATGAATTGCTCGATCGGATTTAATTTTAAAGACAGATGATGTAACTTAATTTATAAGAGTTTGCAATTATTTATTATAATTGACCATGCCCACAATCCGAAGACGACGTACTCGGCAATCAATGGAAGTTATAGTAAACTAAATTTCAGCTGATGCGACGAGCATTTGGTGCCATTGGCTTTTTGGCAAGCTTGTAAATCAGGACTGAGTAGGCCTAGAGGGTTATTCAATACATCAATCTGCTGCTTAAGACTTGAATATTCAGAAACTCAACAAAAAAGTGATCAGTGCTTGCATGCTTTAATCAACATGTTATTGTTATATATTGTTACTGAAAAGATGCCTATGCAATACATGCATTTCTATTTATTAGCACACAACCAGGTTAAACAGTGTACAGCCAAAAAGTCCAGCTATCTAGCTGGCAACATCGTATGAGTCATCAGTAAACAAGTGACCAATAGCAATACAGTAAAAAGGGAACTTCCCTAATTGTCAAGACATGACAACTCCTCCACGGCTAATTAGTAATGTCACAAACATGAGCATATGCATACTACCTACTATTTAATAAAAAAAACAAGAAATACAACAGTAACACACAAGAATGTCAAACACGCATAATATGCCAGTAAATGAACTGTTTGTTAGTCTTCTACCTCCTCTGTATGCTGGAGGTGATCGATATGCGTATACTTGATACGGCCTCTAACACGAACTAGAAATCGGTTACGACCTAGCACTTTTACAATCTTGCCAAGCTCATATAGTCCAGTGTTTGACTTTACACGCACGGTTTGTGATGGCTTAAAAACTCTGCCATGGTCTCTAACCTTGTCGGTTTGACTAGATTGTATCTCCAGTGTCTTGCCAGGTTTTACTAGTGATAGGCGAGTACGAAGCTGGCGTTTCATAAGTAGCTCGGCTGGGCTTCTACCAGTCAACGGATGAGTAGTGTTACGGTAGTTCAGAAGATAATCCGATATGAGTCCAGGGATGTCCTTGTTGTCAGCTACTATCTTCTTTAGCATACCTTTCACTGTCTGTACAGTTCGTTCTGCCTGCCCATTTGATGCAGCATGATAATGTGGTGACGTACAGTGACGGGTACCATTTCGTCGTAAGTACTCCTCAAACTCCCTGCTAACAAATTGTGGTCCGTTGTCAGTTACGAGTATAGCAGGCAAGCCATGAGTACTGAACACTCTTTGTAGCTCTAGTATTAGACCAGCACTAGTGGTCGAAGACATCTCTATTGCTTCTGGCCACTTAGAATGTGAATCCACCAATATCAGATAGTTTTTGCCCTTGAATGTAGCAAAGTCGGCATGTAGTCGGTACCACGGTAAGTCAGGATATATCCATGGTCTAACTGTCGCTGGCGGTTCATGTTGTACTGTTTGACATGTACTACACGATTTGATCATTCCTTCTATAGCCAAATCCAAGCCTGGAAACCACAGATAACTTCTAGCTAGAGACTTGGTACGCACTATACCAAAGTTCTGTGAGTGAAGTTCTTCTAAGGCCTGTGCCCTGTGCTTGTCAGGGATCACAACTTTCGAACCCCAAAGAATACATCCATCCTCACACGTCAATTCTGGCTTCCGCCTCTGAAACACCTTCAAGTCCTCGTTAACTTCCTCTGGCCATCCATTCATAATGAAATCTAGAACTCTGGTCAGAACTGGATCAGCTTTAGTAGACTTGGCAATGTCTTTGTAATTGAGAGGCAAGTCACACACAACCAAGTAGCAGTTATCTGTGCTCTCAACATTTTGTCCATCCTCTGGTTTCTCAACTACAAAACGGCTCAAGTAATCGGCATTTGAGTTCTCTTCGGACCTCCTATACACTATCTCATAGTCATAAGCACCTAAAAGTACAGCCCACCTCTGCAGTCTCAGGGCTGCCAGAGCGGGAACTCCTTTCTGGTCTCCGAATATTGCTGTTAGCGGCTTATGGTCAGTTATCAGCCTAAACCTCCTACCGTACAAATACTTCTGGAAACGCTGAATTCCATAGACGATACCCAAAGCCTCCCGTTCTATCTGTGGGTACTTTTTTTCAGCCGGGGTTAGCGTCTTCGATGCATAAGCAACTGGTCTTTCAACACCATCAACCATTTGTGAAAGAACACAACCAACACCAACCGGTGATGCATCACATGCCAGTAGAAGCTCTTTATTACAGTCATAGTGAGCTAGTATCTGGCCACTGGTAAGTATGGACTTTACCTCACGTACAGCTTCATCGCAGTTGGCAGTCCACTTCCATCCAACATCATCACGCAGCAGGCGATATAACGGAGCTAGGAGGTGTGATCTGTTTGGGATGAACTTCGCATAGTAGCTGACCATGCCTAAGAATGTTTTTAGTTGTTCACGACCTGTCGGATTAGGAGCGTTTAGTACAGCACTGACTCGTCCTGGTATTGGTGACACACCGCTTTTGCTAATTTTGTAGCCTAGATACTCTATGTCATTTTTCATGAAGCTACATTTGTCCCTGTTAGCGTGAATACCGTGTTTAACCAGACGTGCTAGTACTTGATCTAGTAACTGCAAATGCTTAGAGTCGTCTTCTGCTGTTATCAATATATCATCGATATAGCACACACACCCATCTAACCCCTGCAGTATAGTGTCCATCACTTGTTGAAACATCAAAGGAGATGTTTTTACACCAAATGGCAATGTTGTTGGTTGAAACAATCCTTGCAAAGTAGTCATGGTGAGCACTTTTTGTGACTCCTCATCAACGGGTAGCTGTAAAAAGGCATTTGCTAAATCGATCTTGCTGAATTTGTCTCCTTTTAGTTGCGACAATATGTCTTCTATTGTAGGTAATACATATACATGATCTTCAATTTGCCTGTTTAGTGACACCTTATAGTCAGCACAAATTCTAACCTTACCCGATGATTTGGGCACAATGACTAACGGCGATGCCCAATCACTATGATCTACAGGTTTGAGTACACCACTAGCTACTTGATTCTGTATCTCTACAACCTCACGTAGTGCATACGGTACAGACCTAGCTTTGTGATGTTTCGGCTTTGCGTCAGGTTTCAGTGTGATGGTGGCTGTGTATCCTCTGATTTTACCAAACCCACTAGCAAATACAGAAGAATGCTTCGATAACAAGTGAGTTAATTCGTACTTGGGTTCAGGATCGACCATGCACACAATCTCTGGCCAGTTTAGTCTAATCACCGATAACCACTCCCGGCCTAGTAACGCAGGACGGCTACCTTTCACCACTATCAGACAAAGTTTATCACTAGTTTGTCTGTCATACTCTACGCTAGAACGAAATTCACCAATTGTCTCTATCTCATGACCACTATATGCCTTTAGAGTAGTGCTACAGCGTTTAAGTTGAATGTCACTAAAATGTGTATTGTAGATAGTCTCGTCGATTAGCGTAACGCCACATCCTGTGTCGACAGTAAACCTTACTGGTATATTGCACACATTTACAGTTACATAATATGCGGGTTTTGACATTGGCCTACCACCACCATTCACAGTATACAAGTTTTCTACAGTTTGCTCTCCATCAGTGGCGGTTACTTCCCCCACTTTAGACGCATCCGCCATACTTCTACAGACTGGCCTGATGTGACCAACCTTGGAGCAAAAATGACATCTAGCATTCTTGAACCTGCATGTTCTAGGCTCATGATTGCCATTACACCTGAAGCAAGATTGTTTGGAACCATGACCCTTCTTAGCAGCATCAGCATTTGAACTAGAGTTATAGTGGCTTACCTTAGCACCGTCTACTTTGTTTACACTAGCGGAATTTATACCAGACTTGCCAGGATAGAGATGTATGCTGTCCATAGACACAGCCAGTTTCTTTGCCTTATCCCACGTTAGCGGATCGGCGTTTGAAGCTTCTCGTAGCAGAGCTTCACGTATACTGCCATCTCTTATACCAGTGATCAATCTGTTACGTAAACGGTTGAACAAGGCGTCACCATTTCCAAAGCCACAGTTGATTGAGAGTTCACTAATAGCCACTATATACTCATTTATTGACTCATGCTCCTGCTGCATTCTCATGTCAAACTTCACACTTTCATTTACATTGTTTACTGAGCTGTCATAGTAAGCATCTAGTTTTTGAAGAAGCTCCTCATAAGTCTTATCTGTGACCAGCTCAGGTGTGCAAAGACTGACTAACAGCTCAACAGTCTTGCACCCCACGACAGCTATAAAACAGTCAAGCTTTGGCTGTGCCTGCGTCACCTTGTTGGCTCTTAACCAGCACTCCATACGCATCTTGTATGTTGCCCAACGAGCGGATTTCGGGTCGAATTCATCAAGTCTCCCTACTCCTGCCATAATGATAGTTTTATCCTCGTCGCCAGTTGTTATATATTGTTACTGAAAAGATGCCTATGCAATACATGCATTTCTATTTATTAGCACACAACCAGGTTAAACAGTGTACAGCCAAAAAGTCCAGCTATCTAGCTGGCAACATCGTATGAGCCATCAGTAAACAAGTGACCAATAGCAATACAGTAAAAAGGGAACTTCCCTAATTGTCAAGACATGACAGTTATACTGGTGTTTTTTAGTACACAAATAAAATTGTTATCATAAAAGAAATTCAAAGCCAAGCACGGACCTTAGCTCAGAAAGTGTTTTGCTTGGTTATTCAATTAGCAAAGCAAGCCGGCTGGTTGTGAGGATTCCACAGTAGCAACAATCAAAAAACAATTCACAGTTTGGTTATTCTGGTTACCAACAGTGGTAAAATATTAATTTGATCAGAAAAATTTTGCGACCGAACCGGCTGACAAATACAGACCAAAGTTGCATTTACAATATGCCAAGTGATATATGTGTTCCAATTCCACCAATCCTTTACTTTACCTGCTGTGCACTGGTCTATTATTCACAGAGCTCCGGTAAACAGTCAGACTTCTCACCTTGAAAGTTATTGACACCTAAAATTAATCAGCCACTTTTGATCTGTTGGTCTTACGATTTTTTTTTTGACGCATTAAAATAACATTAATTAGTTGAGAGGAAAACACATAGCCTTTGAAATTGGACAAAGCTAAGGACAAGACAAACAGCTAGCATTGTGATAGAGCTATGATATTGCAAGCGCAAAAGACTGTTACACTGAATTCGCCCACTCTGCGGTAACAATGGACACGTGCATTGATTAATTGTCAGAAATTTACATAAATGTCACCAGACACCTATCCTACACATGGTAATGAAATGCAAAAGCAAGCTTTTTTGCACAAACTTAATACGCAAAGCATTTCAAGATTGGATAGAGTGATATTCGTATTGATTTTTTGCATTTTTAACTTACTTTTGTAGTAGGCTGAGTCAGTACTAATCTTAAATCAGTGGTTTGTTATTCCTTAGCATGTCTCGCTGTTATCTATCAAAGCCCATCTGGTATATAAAGCAAATATTTGGTTGTAAGATGTCCATTTTGTAACTTGACGAGCAAACGAGCCAAGCACACTTATTTAAACATTTTATACTTTCGCAAAGGCAACAGTCATTGAGAAAAAACCTACCATAGCCAAAAGAATTGACAAAACTCCAGAGTTATAGACAAACCGAAGGGCAGCTGACCACACCTGTTCACATTTCTATTTAGTGCATGTGAACTGCTAGCAATTATTACAAACCGCACTGGAACAATGGCATAGACAGTTAAGAAATGTAGCTCACCTTGGTTAACAAATCCTACTAGTTCTGTACCACATACGGGGACGTCAAAGCATTTGTAAGAATTATTAGTTGGTGAAAGAGTGCCAAATTTTAGAGTGTTTTATTCTCAAATATGAATGCAAAATCCTTGTACAGTTTGCATCTCAATTCATTGTAAAACAATGAGATTATCTGGTCACGTTGAGTTTTAAGTACAAGCGAATCCTGAAGTACACTTATTGAATTTTAATGAATAGCGACAGCAATGAACAGTAACCACAAACAAAGTACTAGCATTTGAACCGAGAACAATGTCAACATCAAACTACTACAGACAGAGTTGAGTTGTTGGTATGGTGTGTAGCATTAGCCACAAGTGCACATTTGCTGCCCACAGAAGTTATCATATGGCTTTACATAAAAAAGCTAAACGTACCATTATAAAGCATCAAAAGGTTTGTTGCAATAGCTCAATAAACCCTGATCGAATGATGGTAATAATCTAGTAAACAACCCATAATATTAGTTGAACATCAATTGTGTATTAACCTGATCTACTTCAGACAAAGAAGGGTTGCGGCATGATTTTGTAACTATCTATTGTTATTTTGCTTTCCGACTGAAATCATTTTACCAGAATAAACAGCCTAGTAGCCTCAATAACCAAACCCCAGTACGGTTAATGATTGAAAATATAGCAAAGTTTGGTAGATGACAGTTGTGGTGATAGTTAACTTGTTCCTGCTTTTAGCCGCAGTCGCATGGCCCTCTGTTTAAATCATCAACTTTAAGGATATCACATTTAACATATTATTATCGGTCTTTTACAGCTTACGAGTCATCTATATCTTGAGCATTCTGGATGGATGGTAGATGTGGTTGACTTTTTGGTGCATGAAAAACACACCAATTCTGAAATATAAGTTTTGTGCCAATTACCAAGCGTATTAAAGCGTATCAACGTACAGTATTAAGCTGATAAGCGGTTTAAGTCAAACAATTTTTCTGGATTAAAATCTCAATTGGAAAACAGAAAATCATACCAAAGTTGTAAAAAGCTCAAAGAACCGGGCTTCATGATGCAAGCGTGATCAATTAAGTTAGTGAAATGTTTCATCATTTCCCGTGAGAAGAAGTCATCGATATGGTAATGCTGCAGTGAATTCTGGTTACACTCGTGCACTCATTACAGCTAATTCATGGCTCAATTGTGCAAATGTATTTTGCTAAACTGTTCCGAGCTGTAATTTATTGGTTATAAGGTTTACTCACCTGTTTTTGATAGCTGCTTCCTGCACAGCAAGTTGGTCTCTTTGTGTCAGACAAGCCTGGTTTCCATTTTATAGGCGTTCTACTACTCAAATTTCCTTTCGTGTTATTGTGTGGTAAGGTGCCTTGCGATGGCTCACTATAAGAACTTGATCGGCTGGCTGGCTGACTTGAGGAGACCTCATGGCTACCTCGGGTTGAGCTTGCTGTGTACTGTTATGTGGTATAAAAAAACTTCATGCGTAGCTTCAAATAACACTAATAATCTCGGCTAATTTTAAAAAAATTCGTAAAATAGTAACTTTAATTGTAATGTAAAAACTCACTGAGTTACAACACCATATATATATGTATAAATTGAAACAGCATGAAACTGCGCTGACTCAATGCAATTTAAAGCTTTCCTCATAAACAAACTGGTCACAAAGTCATCGTCAATTTATCTGGTAGAGCAAATGCCATAGCTAAATAGATTTTTAAGTCAGCAATCAAATAATAAGATCAAAGCCTAACAAAGAAACTTGACATTTTATCTTTTCCTGCAATAAATAATTGGGAAAGTTGTGTAAACATAAATGGAATTTGGATATTACAAAATACGCACCTTTACAGGGAATTTTCAACATGAAAAGATAGGCGTGTTTACTATATAAACAAACATCAATAAAAATAGTGCAATAACAGATTGTTGGTTGCTGGTAAGTAACAATCACTAAAAATAAATAGGAGTAACAATAATAAATTACATTTTGATATAATTAGCAATAATAATAAACAAAGATAATAATGAGTGTGTTTAGTTTTATTAATTTATTTATTGTTATTTAATGTTATTATTTATCATTAAAATGATAAAGTGATAGAAGCTAAAAAGTCTATTACAGAGAAGTGATAAATAATAATGTGTAGCTGAGATGCACAATAAAGATAAAGCTGCACTGCTATCGAATGAAAGGATAGTTTATCGATGATTTGCTGGAAAGGTAATAAAATAATAGTAAAAAACTAACGAAGCATTGCGAAACGTAGCAACTCGATACTTGTTGTCAAATGCAAGTGTGAAATGTGATTTACTACAGGTAGCAACTGTATAGTAGAAAAAAATTTCACACTCAAACGGGCACCTCACAAGATGCAGAAAAATGAAAAATTTTTAATTTGCCTTGGCAGCCAATTGGCTACAGCCTGTGTATTCTTGGTGGATGGTTCACACTTGAGTGATTTCTGCCAGTATACTTTTCATACAGCAGAACCGGCTGAGAGGGAGTCAAGTTTAAGACTACAGCCTCAAGGATGTGCATGTAATGCTATAGCTAATAAAGTTGAGAAATAATTCGTTCCCTGAAAAGTACCAAGTTCATTTTGTTAACCTTAGTTTGAGCTGTAAATGTATAAAATTGGTTCATTAGCATATTAGCCAAATAAATTCATTTTACCTGTGAAAGTAGCAACTGAAAAACTTTATGTTGAAGCTTCTAAATTTGATTTCGCTTGAAAGTTCAATTTTGAAGTATGACTAGGACCTACATTAAATCATTAAACTTCAATTTGATGAGCAACTAGCTGTTTATTTCTAAAAACCCGGAAAAAAATCATTTTGTTCAGTTTAAACTCAATGCAATGATTTTCCGTGAAAATAATCATTATTTTAAATGCACAAAAAAATGTAACGATTAGTTTTGTAAATAATTGTGTCTTAAAGTTTTTTAATTCTTTGCTTGTTTGCTCAACAAATCAAAATGCCTTCAGAATTAAGTCCTCAGCCATAAATTCTGATGTATACGCAATAGATTGGTCAAATCAATGAATAAATTTGGCAGATACCTGCGGGTGGTTAGCAAAAAGAGCATGCATATATCACTAATATGTATTGCCGGAAAAATATTTATACAACACAGTCTAACGATTTAAACTAATGAGTGTCACCAGGAAAAATCATTGAATGAATACCTGATACTTTTTTCACGTTTCTGTCCAGTTTACATGAAAAGTTTCTGACGTTAGTAGTTTAGGCACTTTTACTGTAAAACACGGGTGGCTTTAATGGCTCTGCTCTTTCTCGATCATTGTATCACACAATCATATGTACCTATTGGAAAAAAAAACTTTAAGAGAGCTTAAAATTCAAGGAAATGGTGCTCTGCACTGCCATGAAACATGATGTCAGTTTCCTTCATAGTTGGCATACTGAACACACCTAGTGCAATCGGCATAGTGAAAGCTTGTCAAACCATTCAAGCGTAGGCAAACATTCTTTGTTGTAGGTAAATCTAGATAAGATGTTTAAATGAGCTGCTCCCATTTTTTATTATTCAATTTAGCCAACCTACCTAGTGGCTGTTTACTTCAATCAAGCGTTTAATTAAAAAAACAGCGTTAGCTATTGTGATGGATTTTATTTAGTGTAGCCACTGCATTAGCGCCTGCAAAGGGTATTTGCTTGCTGCAAGCGCTGAAATGACTCAGTGTGTTGACTGCACACGTGTGAGTCAGGAGAGAGCACTAGCCAACTCGCCAGGCGTATCTGGTTGATAGTCCTATTAGCTGCGGCAGATGGGCTACGGTGAAGCTGATAAACTAGTAATTCCCCCTCTCTTACTTTCAGCTACAAGCCATTTGAATACAGGCGGGTGACTCACTATCGATGGGCCAGCTTACTTGTGCATAGGTACTACTGTGCAATGTGCCAGTTTATTGCATGTTGCAATCTGTTTGTGCCAAGTATGGGCGGATTTTTATAACCATCTTATATTCTTATTTTTAACTCCCTTAGTTACATACTACTTTCTATAACCATGATGATATTAGCCCACAGTGGCAGAGCGGTTTGGAGTTTGCACAGAGAGTTTACTTGTAAAAGTATCTGTTGTATATCAATAAAGTTGTTGATAAATTGAACTACATATATTTAGTGTGGCAGGCTGCCTGTTAGTTCTTCGTTCTTCTGTACACAGCGGAACACGGTGTATTTCTAAACACATATAGGTAGAAGAGTAGTCATTACTACTGCTTGCAGTAGCGCTCTCTAGTAAGAGTTGATTCTTCTCAACCCAGTACAGCTCTGCATAGTTGTTACCCTGCCTTGAGGTGTTGCTAGTAGTAAGACAAGCTGTTAGCTGTCTGAAATTTGCAACCCGGTACACTCTCTCTAGTTGCTATTTGGTGAAGGCCCGATGAAATCCTTTACACTCACTATGCACAGATTGAGTGGTGAACTGGGCATTTGGAATTTCAGACATATCTATGAGCAAAATATTTTCGTTAAATTACCTGTCACCAAGTACTTTATGATGCATTGAGCTGCGTTAACCAATTGCTGTTTTGATAGGTTTTGTGAAAACTCTTGTTGAGTTTACAGTTATGAGCTTGACATATATTAGCTGAATTTTCATTTGTATTAGTAATTGGACTATTTGGGGTGTGTTCATAAAACAAAGCACAAAAATTAACTGATGATAAGTCCATTGGTCAAGCGTGGAAAACAACGCCGATTTCAAAATTATTAACATTTAATACATTTACTATGTTTCAACATCATGACAAATTGGCAATACTGCCGGTGATAGAGGGAAATTCCTGTTGGAAACATTATTGTCGATAAATTTGCCGTGAGACTTGTCAAAAACCATTTGTCGCCCTCTGAAAGAAAAAAATTTACGCTAAGCCATTGCTATTGGAAACTCTGATTTTGCCAAAGGCGATAAAACCAGGCATGTTTAATAAAACAGGAAGCCACAAATCGTCCATTGTAACCCTATGGCATCGTTAGCTTGTGTGTGTTTATATTTAACTAACGAGGATCGTTTGTGATTTATTACATCGTTGTTTATGAAACAGAACAACTGATTTGAAATAACTAATCTTAGCTGCTGGTGATTAATTATTGCGGTAATGGAAAACAACTTGGTAGTATTATTTTTAGCAAAAGTTCACTTGCTTTTTTTTCTTAATCATTACTAAATTATGATAACAAGTAGCATAATTTATAGCCAATGTGCTACTAAAATCCTTTGTCACCACACAGCTTTCCTAGCTATCCAACAAGTCTGTGCTATTTTTTTCATATATTAACTCCACAATATAAGAAAATAGTTACAAAAACAGCCTGCAACGTTAGTAGTCTGCTAAACCACACTTCACAGCACACCGACTGCAGCTGCCTCTGCGGACGTGGTTTAACCAATGGCTATAAACTTTGACTCATGGAAATGTATGCCCCTGTCGCCAATTATTTGTGGCAGCAAACCAAGGAGATTTGGTGAGATTTTGTCATGATATGAAAGCATAGTAAATCTTATAGATCACAGAAATAGTATGAATAAAAAAACTACCATTTTAGAATCAATTGGGTTGTGGCTGGGGTAATCCTCCTTTATAGAGGGCACCGATATACATCCAACCGCAAGATGCTAAAAGTTTCATATACAGTACAATGCACAAATACGGAGTTGTGATGTTTCAACTAAAATAAACAGGCTATTGCAATGCAACTGATATAACTTGACAAGCCACGGAGTTCACAAGGCTATAACAGATTACATTAATAGAAGTTTTTAGTCACATTAGTGTAGTGATAGAAGATAATTATTAAATGAACACAATGTGTCCAGCGGTTATATACAATCGTTGACGCAGTATTGAATATAGGTATTTGTGACACCAATGACAATTAAAACCGCTGATGGCACAATAAAGCCTTGGCTGCACACGCCGATGATTCTCACAATCAATGCACCGCTGATGTGTGTGTATTAAATGTATTATTCAGTGTCTGTGGGGGTAAGAATACAAAATATATCATCAAGTAAATAACTATACTATTAGTTGGCCCACTATTATCATAGATGACAAAGAAAATTAGACGTTGCATACATTTATGGGAAAATAATGATTTACAATAAAAACAATTATAATAACTTCTATCATACTATTTCTAATCATATTTGATTTTTTTTTAATCACATTTGATTTTATTAAGTGCAACAATAATAAATAATAACTATTAATATAAATAGTTATTATAGTATTAATAATTAATAAACATAACCATGAATGAATGATTATAATAATAAAAGTCACTAGCACTACAATTGTAAATAATTCCAAGAAAAGAGTAAAAAAAATAATTTTAATAATATCTATAAAACTATATATAAAAATGACCATAAAAACAAGTCCGACAAACGATAAACATAATAATAATTACAAAAATTGATTAAAACTGTAAATTCATCTTTTTACAGTAGTTTGATGCCCGTGTCTTTTAAAATATTCTCAAGTCTTTTTAGAGAAATTTCATTATAAGATCTGTTTGACATTGCAGCAGCTATCAAAAATAAACTTTGCATGAGTCTGCTAAAATTAATTAAATTATCTTCTCTGATAGCCAATTCTGGTTGGATGTGGAAATTTCAAAGAGAGATAACTTTCCATGTTACAACCCCATTGAAAAGCAATGGAAATGACTCCATTATAATTAAACATGGTTGGTTAAGGTTATATTCTCCAGCTGAATCGATAAACAGCAGCTATTATTTATATTTCAAGAGCTCATCAGTGGGTAGCGAATGCAACAATACAGGCTTTTTCACTTCGTTATATAATAGTTACATGTATATAATGAAATATAAATATCATAATAACAATAATAAATAATATTAACGAAAGCCGATTAGTTTGTGAGAACATAAAGCTTTAGTGTGTACTTGAGCAAGCATAATTATGTTTGCATGTATAAGAGTTTCATCAATGATGCTTATAATTTTGCTGTTTTCTTATTGGTACTCATGGCGAGATGCTACGAGAAGTATCAGATAGTGACAACGAGCCAGAGAACAAACATTTTTACATTTGTCTGGTTGGTAAGGTTTGTTTCAAGGCAACTCATTCTTGATTAATTATCACAATAACAAGTTCATTTATTTTTTTAAGAAGTGTGTATGCTTTTTATTGTGATTATCAATTTATTTATGATATAGTATAATTGTATACGATAATCATGATAATCAATAATAATATACAATCCGCATAACTCATACTATTTACCACAAATGATACAATAATAATAATAATAATACCTGGAGTGAACTGCTTTGAAGTAAACATCAACTACAGGGCTATGTATTAACTTCATGTGATGTAGTGTTCACGGGCTATGACAATGCCTCACAAATCAATTATTTTTTTTGTACGAATAATATTTTCTGATCCACCTAAATAATTGCTACTGACCTATTCCCGCTAAACAAATCAAGAGAAAGATTATTTATTTAATTTACTTTATGGAAAAGTTCTGCCTGTCAACACACCTTAAGTCACCCTCTCTTTGCAATGCTCATTAAAATCTACTCAAGTGTTTCCTCCTTTCAAGGATAAAAAACCAGTCTATTATGATCAACAACTTATTATAACTTATTTAGTGTTTTGTTTCTACCAGGAACTATGAAAACACTGATTACTTTCTTTTATTGGAAAAGGAAAGTTTTTTCCTATTCCAACTCTGAAAAAATGATCATTTATTGTTTAAAGTTGTTGTATTTTTAATTATTTCTAGTGTCGTTAGAGGAACCTACTGTAGGTCACCAATACTCCTATCACCAAATTTTGTAGCATCCATCAGGCATTGCATTACTAGTTGTGTAGTTCTGTTGAGCCAAGCCATATGTGTTCTTTAAGCATTGCAAAACTTGTTTCAATAATACACAAAATAAAAATAAAACAATATTTCGACATCTCAGCTTGAAAAAGTAGACAAATGTTGAGTATTACTAAATATTTTCCAGTACCCCTGCAACCATTTAGTTTCTATGCTCAGGTGCAACTGCTTGAGCTATATTTATATCTGGTGTACTCCAACTGATCCATATTTGAAAAGAATCAGCTCATTTCATGTTGTATGAAGATCTTACACTGTGAACTAAAACTATTGCTTATTATTAATTCAAATATCACATATTTTCAATTATCGTAATTATCTTTCATAAACTTTTTGAAATTTTTTAACTTCACAACGCTAAACAATTAGGTTGTGGAATATTAACCGGTTTGATGAACAACAAGCTAAATTAAATATTTTTAGCTCAAAAAACAGCAGAACAATAAAGCACTCAGAGTAACAAAAGATGAAGAAAATATTTTCCTTTTTGTGAAAAAATGTTAACAAAATGCATTATATGTAAATTGCTCCTTTATTGATAAAAGCTCTTGGGAAAATTTCAACATATTCTTTTCAATTTTTAGTTATTGGGTACTAACTATTCTTGATTAAGTTAGCAATATGTTTCAACATTCTAGGGGTTGTATCATCTAATTTGCGAATAAATTAAAGTAAAAATTCTGTCTATCTAAAAATTGATTTCAGCAGTCTCATGAGCCTGCACTGCATGAACTATGGAGCTCAATGTTCAATACAGCATCATTTTATGAAGGAGCTTTTTCAAGTTGCATTAAGTGAAAGGTTGCTGTGGTGAAACCAACAACTACCGAAAAATAGTACAGTTGATTTACAACTTTTATTAATTTATCATTTGATCTTTCGTCATACGAGTATTATTTAGCAAGTCCTTGTTGATTCCAGTTTTCATCATATCATAACATGTGTAATGCTTAGTCTGTCTGTTGCAACTGTTATCAATAGTGAGTAAATGGGCAGTAATTAAGAAAAAATATTGGTGTTGGGTTGAGGGGAGAGGGGGCGGATGGGGGGGGGTTGTGTAATAGAATTCAGTGAGGGAGTGAGTGCGAGCGATCAGATGCGCCAGGAGTTTCCCTTCCTTACCAGCCTAGATGAGATGCATCCGATGCCTAGCAGCCAAGAGATAACCTGCGGAACTAAAGATGTCGGAGCCGACCTAGCCAAGCGATGAAGGACCTCTACTAAAAGTTGACTTATTTAATTATTATCGGTTTGTGAGTTACTGTGAGGCGATAGCTTATCTCGGGCATTTATGCAAGTCTATGACCCAACGCTGTAGGAAATAAGTTGTGTGCGCTCATTCTCTAGCAGTTATTATATTTGAATCAGCCAATCGTATATTAATGTTTTAACCAATTATGTTCTTAGATTTCAACTGCATTCATTTACATTATTTTTCTGTAAATACTGGGGCAAATCAACCAAAGCCTTCAGAGCTCTGGAGTACTCATGTAAGAGTTGAACTGTGTAATGTGGTGTAACGTTGTGTTCCTCGCAATCATTACTGGAGTATATTGTAAGTCGTTTTCAAATGTACCAGGATTGTTATTAACGCTTCGAAAAATCTCTCACCACTATTGTAAGTTTTGTATCTTGCTCAAGAATATATTTATTATTATCAACTGTAACTCTCTTCGTTGCTGTACAACTAGTGAAGCAGTAGTAAACTTGTGAATCGCAATCTCCTAGATAGTACTCACATGATTAGATATTGTCCAAGACTGCCTAACTCGATTGCCGAAATAAAGTGACAAAGTTAAGATCAGTAGAAAATAATCTCTTGCTGAATTTATGCACGTGTCAGTCAGCTAGATCAATAGAGAAAGGATCTAATTATATAGTGTACCAGATCCCTGTATTGTTAGTGGAATTATCCCGTGGTGTGAGGGATCGAATAATTAATTGCTTAAGTGTCAGTTGTTGGCAGAGTTATACTAGGTTTAGTAGAAGCCGCAACACGGAGTTTATTAGTGCCTGAGGCTACCGGTGCGCTACCATTTACCAAATCCTTCATTAGATTATCAAGCTTGAGTAGACAGTGGTCCGGTTAAGGTCGTGTGCAAACAAGCTCACATAAATCCTTTACAGTTGAAGGGGAGATGAAGAACATCACAGCTTTTATCAACTTGAAGAGCACCAATTTACTAGAAAAACGTTACATACCGCATGTATATAATTACTCACCAATACTGACTCTTTCTGTTGAGCGGGAAACACTCTGCGTAGCATATGTGGTCCCGAGGCTCTAGTTAGACCTCACCAGTATAGACATTTGTCAGTAGCAAACAAGCAAAGTACAGCTCTCTTGAAGTAAAGTTACATCATAAAGCCATGTGATATAAAACACTAGGCAAAAAACACAAGGCCACTAAACTGGCTGGTTTTGCAATAGCTGTGGAGCTAAATATTGATTGACTATCAAAAATTTACATAAGTGTCACTATAAACCACTCATACATACAACAAGCAGAAACACAAACAAGTCTATACAGAAGAAAGTGACACGTTGAGCTTCTCTGAAGCAAATACTTTGAAGTGCGGTTAACTCGACCATTCTCTGATTCTAATTATAATAAGCTTGGAATTTAGAAAGTTAGACGATAATCGTAACCGACTAGCGATTATTTCAGTTCCGCTGGTCATTGCATTATTTATGTAAGTTTGTTTTGGGAGATCCTGTTTTAGTGAGTTGATGAGAAGTCTTGCTGGAAACGAGTTTTGTAAAGATGCAAGGCATTTTGCTGAATATCAGTAGACTGACTGTGGCAGTGCTCAGACACAAAGGTGGAAGGTTTCTCTTAATGCTTGTAAGCCGGACGAAAGCCAAGGCCAACTGCTTCTCTTTTTGTTAGCAACTTCTGTAAAGAACTCCGGAGCAATATCCACAAAAGCTGCCAACTTCTTTTATCCAAGAAGTTGCTGATCTTGGGTTTCAGTCGGGAAGTTTTTCAAACTGTTCTTTATAACATTTATATCACAAACTGAAACGCCAGCAATATAGTATAGTCACCATCAATTGGACTAAATGTCATGATATTTTGCGTTTATTTTAGCCAAAAACACTCCTCACAAAGTTGTCTGCATCAGTCACCACAAAAAGATACAGAGTAAACTAAAAATATTGACAATGCACTGTAGCTTCATACTGTGAAGTCAACAAGGTGTCCCTGTACTGTGTGAGCTTTGAACTTGCATAAAGAACAGTCTTTTCATATTCCGTTTTAAAAACACTAGCCTATCTGCAGTCAATTCAGATGCATGAATGCTTATGGTCAGTAGCCGATTTTAGAATGTATCGATGGGGAGCTGAAAAACCTTTTGGGTCCCTCTCAAAAAGGAATGCTTTTCCCTTTAAATGATAGGCTCCCCCTCTGACACAAAAAAATGACTCCTTTCATATACAGTGCCAAAAAAATTCTGTGACACACTGGATTCTAGCACTATCTTGCAAACTTCAAGCAATATTATAACTGCTAATATTGCGTATCTAAAATAGGTTGGAGGTAAATCTAGGTAACAATAATATTAACAAAATATTACCAAATAAAAATGTTTATTTGCTCATGATGCTGCTTCCTTACGTTAAATACAACAACAATATTACTATTTCATTATGGTTATATCGTAATAAATAATCATCATTTATTCTAATCAAACTGTTATATCATAATAATAACTAATAATAAATATAATTGTAATAAATAAAAATGACGTTAAGAAGAGATAATAAAGAAAAATAATCATTAACTATGTTTCCATATCATGACAATTATCGCCAAGCCTCTGTGGTTTGCTACCACAAATAATTGGTGTCAAAAGCATTTAATTCCATTCTACGACTCAAACCTTATCGCCGTTGGCTAAACCACGCCCACAGAGGCAATTGTGGTCAGTGTGTTGTTCAGTGCATTTCAACCAACTAACGTTGCAGGCCACTTTTATTGTTGAAATTCTCGACTTGTACAACAATTTTATAAAAAAAAAACGTTTTACAGAGTGGCTGGCTAGCTGTGGAAGCTGTGTGGTGACAAGGAATTTCAATAGCGCATTAGCTATTGTTCAATAAATTATCTTATTTATTATTAGTTAGTGATAAATAATAAAAAAAACAACCAGGTGATTTTTTGGTAAAAAAAGCAGTACCATTTGTTTTTCATTACTGCAACAGCTAGTTACCAGAAGCTAAGATTTGTTCATTTCAAATCAGTTGGACTGTTTTATAATAACTGCACAATAAACCACAAATGATCATTGGTAATTAAATATAAACACATGCACGTGCGGTAACCATGGATTATTTGCGGCTTCCTGTTTTATTACGCATTCCTGGTTTTATCGCCTTTGACAAAATTAGCGTTTTCAATAGCAACAAACATCTGGAATTCTGCTTATCGCCAATTTTTTGCTTTCAGTGAGTGACAAATGTTTTTTGACAAGTCTCAAGACAAATTTATCGACAATAGCATTTCCAACAGGAATTTCCTTTTGTCACCGGCAGTATCGCCAGTCTGTCATGATATGGAAACCTGGTAATTATCTATTAACTAATAATGGTAAAATCTATGTTGCTGATTGCATTGCATAACAGTGTTTACTTGGAGCATCTCAGTATTGAACAATTTTTGGTTGAAGTTTTTAACATTCAAGTCTTAAGCAGCAGATTGATGTATTGGGCAACATTCTAAGTCTACTCAAGGCTGATCTGCAAGCCTGCAAAATACCCCCTTCCAGAAGCTTTTACACTGCTTAAAACCGACTTCATCTTCGGATCGGAAGTATATTTATCTCTTTGCCATAGAGTAATTATTTGGTCAATCCGATCCAGCTATTTATTTTCATTTTCATTGTATTTATCATTATTCTACATACTCACTATTTGTCCATTCTTGTATGAATACCATTTATTGTTCCCTAACTCACCAAAACGAGCACAAAGTTTTTCTATTCCATTAATGCGAAGAGTATAAGATGATCATTGTGATTGTGATCACATTGGACCACCTGAAAAATCCCTCAATCGTCTGTTGTTGCCAATTCACATATGAAACTTGTGTAATAAACAAGCATTGATATTGTTTAAGATGCCTGTGCACTAATTGCGTCCATATTGAAAGAAACTAATAATTCCGATTTTATGTGTGCAGCGTGCAAATTCAAGCCAAATGAAAAGTGGCGTGTCATCGTAAAGCTCAACATTAAATCTTACAACCAATTTTTGGGGTGTGTTCGTAAGAATTATTTATTCTTATTGCAATGACTCTCAGTGGACTTAAGACTAAATGAATTGCCATATCAGATTTCATTTTAAGCGCGACTGTGTCACTTCATTCATAAAATTTAGCTATTATTTATTATAATTGACCCCGACCGCAATTTGAAGATGACATACTCGGCAATCAATAGAAATTATAGTAAGCTAAACTACAGCTGATGCGAAGAGCATTTGAGGACAATAGTTTTTAGGGAAGCTAGTAAATCAGGAATGAGTTGGCCTAGAGCATTATTTAATACATCAATCTGCTGCTTAAGACTTGAATATTTGGAAACTCAACAAAAATGTTCAGTGCTGGCATGCTTTAAAAGCTGAAATTTTGCTGGGGTCAATTTATGTAGTACTGAAAAGAAATGTGGTTTTCTTCCCTTACTACTGCTGCAATGGTTGACTGCAATTTTTAGGATCTAGTTATAATCTGAAAGGGGGGTGAGAAAATTTGCACCAAAAAGCAGAAAAAACACAATTTCCCATTCAAACAGCCTCAAACTAAAATTGTGTAGGCGTTATGCAGTTGGATGTCACAAATATCTTTATTGAATATTAAAAGGCTTTTAAGACAATAAAATTTTAGATGATGTTTGGCTTCTTGCTACAAAAGTTACCTACAAGCTGATTTTGGCAAAAAATTTTGCCATCTATTTATGGGTAGGGTTAACCTGGGCTCCAAATCAGCCGCTGCTTACTCTAGTTAAATAAAGAAGAAATATCAAAAGCACTGAGCCTCTACCAAAGTTGTTAGAGTGCTTCATCATTCCTTCAAAACATCTACTTGAGCATAAAATGACTCACAATTCTGGGATCCTGAGCTTTAATATGTGGTTTCACCTACCAACAACTCCAGGCAAGAAACTTGTAAAAAAGTAATACATTAATACAAAGTTATAGTTACTGGCAAGTAAATGATGCAGACTAGAAGTTGGATACAAAATATGTCAGAATGCATACTGATATACTTAGTATGAATTATAACTGCCAGCACTGCTTACCTTACTTATAGTAAGTACAATTCAATAGTGTATAGTGCGGTGTGTACTATTGTTTAAAAGTGAATGAAGCATGCTACATCCCTAACTGTGCTTCAATTTCAAACATGATTGGTCAATATTTGTGGATAAAGTCTTGGGGCATACATCAGCCAGTCCTTTCATTGTCACACAGTCAAATCAAGTTGTTTTGTTCTCAGGTTACAGCTGTAGTACTAGCTTGATTTTTCATTTATGCATGATGAGAAAACTTCACTGAGTAGCTATCACCATGAGTAACAAACTTTTAGACAGGTAATATTAATTTAACGAAGGCCGTTATCAACATATGGGAAATTTGGATATAGGCTGTGTGCCCAACGGGGTTGCCTGAATGGAACCGTGCCAATAAAAAACCCAGCTGTTTGCGCAAAAATTAATGTAAGGCTGTCTTTGAATATGAATAATGTTTGATATTGAAGCTTTAAGCGCATACATCGCAATTTCAGTAGGGTTTCAAAGACAGTTCGTCAAAAAAAAGAAGTCCTGACATTTGATACGTAAAATCATTCAAGCATAGAGTTTTTGCCTGTTAGCAACAAGGTCATAACTTGACAAAAACAGACATGAACTGGTTGGTGTAAGAAAACTATTTAAAAATTTTCAAATGATCATTTACATTTGTTACTGCTTTAGTTACAGTTTTCAGGATTAATTACTACAACATGTCTGCACAGAAACTGGCTCAGCATTAGTTGAATATAAGTTTGACGTTTCAAATATTGATATTGTTTACTCTGCGCGAGTAGCTGTGATAAAGCTTGTCATCTGCACTTCAGTCTCATCCACAACTTGAAAATGTTTGATGAGCGGTAGAGATGAATCACTCTTCAGTGCATTTGAAGAATATGTTACACCTGAGAGAAGTACTTGTCCTCTAACCAAGCACCATCACCCGAAGCACTCTCTGGAACTGTTTAGTATAACATATTGTTGTTTATAAGTTACATTGTATTGAATGTTAGTTTAGTAATTATTTAACCACTAGAATTTCTAGCTGTTATGACAAAGCATCTCAATTTTTTTTAGAGGTGCTATGTCACCGAGTATGGGCTAAATTAAACCTAATGTAGCTATCTTTATCATTTTTGGAGTTTTGCTTTTGTTAATTTTATCGATAGTATAAGCCCAATAGGTGCTGACTTGTACCCTACTTTGTACGCAACAACTTATTTAAGACCAAAAAGCACAGCAGCAAAAAATTGGCTCGTTAGCATAGAAGGAGGTTGCCGTAGTAATAATCATTTTGCGCAGACTTTCAAAAGCATGAAAAATTAGGTTTGCAGTTATTTTCAGAATTGTTCGTGTTTCAATGGATTAAGCATTTGATTTGCTTTTGATAGGTTTACTATTATGTACACACTGGCATTTACTTGATAAATTACTCGGCAACTATCTCAAAAGCTGAAACAATATTGCGGAAGGATCAAAATTATTAAAATTAAAACTAGCAATATCAGAGGATTGAAATTATCAGTAGTTAAAACTTGCGTGTTTTTGTGTGCTGTTGTCATCAACAACAACAATTAGTTTCAGATCTGAATTGCACTTTATTTGACTGAAAAAATTAAACAGTGTTAATAGTAAATAGATAAAGATTTTTAAATACAACAAAAAATAAATAGGAACTAATTAATGATTATTTCAAGCATTTTGGTTCAGACTATTTAGCACTCTTTGACACTAAAGAAAAGACAACTCCGACTAGAGAATCGGGTAACAATCGGTGTTTTATGCCTGCTTTGAGCTATTTTTTCTACAGTTGGTCATGCTGATGTATCAAACTTTAGCTCCTGTCTTACTGTAGATCTGACCATCAAAATATTGTACAGGAATTTGTGTCTGGGTGGTAGCCACCTGTACACTCTCCCGACGCACTCTGTCTTGACCCTAAGTCAGCGCTCAATAATGTGCCATTATTGTTTAGAGTGCGTACATTGGCTTGTGCAGTTATGGGTGTGGCCGAATTCGGTGTGGAGTGATTGCTGGCAGGTTACAATAATTATCTGATAATTATTGGCTGCCTCCGAACATGTCTATGTTCGACAATAATTGCGCTGTAATTATTGTTTAGTTTATAGTTTTTTGCGAACTTTGCCACCGACAATAATTGCACTGGAATTATTGTTGTACTATTTGTCCCGAACTCTCAGAGTTCGTGCTTATAGTGAGTCAAGCTATTAGGGCACTAGGTGTTTGCGTCGTATTTCTCACCTCAGGTGAGGGAACACGCAGTGATAGGGCGAACCGTTCTCACTTTCCACCAAGCCTTGTGCTTGCTAATAGTCGACCGGGTCAGCGCTTGTAGTTTTGCTGCTTCTAGTTGTGCTTGCTTCTAGAGAGAGAGAATCTTCTGAGAGTCAGGCTAACTCTGAACTTTATTGTACTAACATGAATTTATATACAGGGTAGGCGGGTACAAGTTACTAACCACGCCTGGGAAAAACATTGGTGCAAGCCACGCCTTGCCCTTACAACAGCTCCAAAATATAATAATTAAAACCGTGGAAAATATAATATACTATAATAATAATTATTTGGGTACGAGATAGAACGCACTAAATAGACCCTAGTAGCATTGGCACAGGTAAACAATAGAACGCTGACACAGACATAGACAATGCGTAGTGAGTAAGTATTGAGATATAAGCGTAGACATTGCGTAGACAGAGAGTTACTTGTGAGTTAAAGGCTTAATTCTTGCACAATAGAAATATACAATGAGAGAAAGGCTTAGTCGATAATTGCGAGAGACTGTCTTAGAGTAAATAATAAAATAAGAGAGAGTACTGGCGTCCCTCACAATATTATGCTACATTGTGTGTATTATTGTTCTATGAGTGAGCCTGTGGTTATCTTCTGGACTCCAACGAAACCATGTAACTAAATGTACTCCTTTAACTGTTAACATATCATAAGACACTCATCACCTATGTTCACTAAATAGGATACAATAAAAAAAATCAGATCAGAAATAAATTTAGTAATCCATTTCCAACTTGTCCTAAACTCAAGCTTCAGCAAAAGGTTGCTAACTGAATAAAAAAAGTGATCAACTAGTATTTACTGTTTCTAGGCTGCGAATGAATCTGGTGAATAAATATATTTTAACGAACGAGTCTAGTTGGTCAATTTTGGTAGACTGCTTTTATATCTTCAAAATGTTATAGAATCATTGTTTAAAACATACTAGAAAAGAGTAACTTTACAAACTATTTTGGTTTGTAAACATGCAACTTTTACTTTTTGGTGATTACTTTTAAAGCTGGGAGTTATCTCCTCAATGATCGGTATGGCAAAATGTGAGAGTTTATCGAATAATGATGATGTTTAAAATCTATGTTCTGTTCCACACTTACAAATGCTTCCTGTCACTTGCCATCTGCTCAACAAACGCATCGAGAATACTATAAATGACAGTACTCCACCCTTCAGTCTTCCATACTTCATCAAATATTCATGGAATGCAAGTTGTTAATCTCGTTCACCAACTGGGTTGCTACATTGTAGCTCATGGTAAATAAGTTTTCTACAATCAAGTGTGTATATAAATGCCCAAATGTTATGTATGGCTGCAACACCAAAGCTGCAACTGTCTATACAACATTCTCTTCGTAGCTCAGCTAAAAAGTATGTGTTTTGTTCAGCTCCTTGTTATGACATAAAATTTCAAAACGCATCTTTACTTGACAGCAAATTAAGGAATTCTCATGCTTGAAATCAATTTGAAAAACTAAGCAGCAAATAGATTAATATTCAATGAAAAATTGAAAAAGTAAATAACACTCTGTGAAGGAATTCTAATTGCTTTTGTGAGTACGAGCAGATAATGCGTGAAGTGACAGTCACTGGAAAGTTACATAAATTGCTGAGTTGCAATTCAACTCACAATGCAGCTGATTGGCTAGTTTTTAGTGGCAACTGGACTTTGATTGTGTGGCGCCATGTCAAGTTTCATGCACCTGTAAGACTGGTTATGTAGACTATTAGTATTGACAGAATAATAATTCGTATCAATTGTTATTCAATAGCACAGTGCAAGCACCATGAAAAAAAACTTTTTCTCACTCACATTGTTATTAGAGTTTACAATCAAAGTGCAAAGTAAAACCAACAACTGATGTTGACCTCATGGCAAAGTATAAATAAAAATTTGCAAATGATCAGTTCAGACAACTAACAATGTAATCCATTGTTCATCTTTAATATAGTAAACTGCATCAAGCTATTTCTAAATACAAACTTTGTACTATTTTGAAAAATAAATAATAACAAGTAGCCCTTCTAGATTTTAGTAACTAACCATCTGTGGTTGGTCTCCAATAAACTCACAAGTCACAACATCATCCTTTACCACTCTGTTAGGCAAGCAACAGTTTGGTCTAACATCAATTCTCTATAACGTTTATCCAATGTGATAACAGCCTGTCTTCCATGTATTAAAACAAGTTATCTCTCAATTGTGGAGACGCACCTTCTCAAAAAGCAAGTTTTCAGTTAGAGGCGTTGTTGTAGACAAATGGTAGGATACAAGTGATTGTAGGAGAAAAGTTAAGGGTGTTAAAAGGGTAACAGTGTTGGCCAGAGGTGCTGTCCAGCGGGATGGGTAGATGATACTGGAAAAAACATTTTATTTGTTGTAAGAGTAGTTTCTTCAGGTGTTACGCCACAAATTTGTACTAGTGACATGAAGAAAAATAACAATGAGGAGAATGTTTGGAATGCAAAATAAGCAAATGGGTGGCAAGCTAGTGTAGTTGACAAATAGCAGAGGAGCAAAAAAAGTGCTGCTCATTGAAAAAGAGTTACCTATGCTTCGGTTGAATGGCTACAGGAAAAGACGCTTCTACTGTTTTTTTGGTGCAGTACAACAAGTCAGAGTTTATATAGTTGTAGAAATAAAATGAAAGTGTGGTATCACTAGGCTGTATAGAATAGGCTCAATAATCAGGGTGGTTTGAAAATTTGGGGAATACAAGTCTGTTGATCAGCACTCGATTTCACTGCTCAATGCATGAACTGAGCACAAGCAAGACACTCAAGAACTTTTGGAAACAATTTTTAGCGATAACATCGTGGCAACACTGAGTAACAAGTATTCCCAATAAAATCTGACAAGGGGTTAAGTATCTGAAAAATTTTGATGATGTACAAAAAACAGTTTCTGATTGCAATAGTTGACAGGGAAGTTTTATTTTTTTAGTGAGATAACCGGTAAAAAATTTCAGATTTTTCCTGTAATAAACTTATTGTTTGTATTTACAGCAAATGCTTGATGTGTGATAAAAAACTACCAAAAAGAAAAGTGACGAACTTACCATATTTAATTAGGTTATATATCTTATGGTTACACGTCGATCTAAAAGGACCAATTTTCACTAAAAATTAAAACAACAAGAACTTTCAGAAAATATTACTAGTCGAAACTTGAGCACTATGAATCAAAGACATGTTAAATATTCAATTTCAAGCTTTTTCCGGTTCGAATGAAGCACTTCCGATAAATGAATAGAAGGCAAAAATTGCAATACTACTTGCCATAGTTACAAAGAAAATATTAAGCCATAGTTTTTATGTCCTCAAAATAGTTTCATGTCTGTCCGTTGGAGAGAAAGATGATTGATAAAAATAACAGGTTTACTCTTTTTGTGTATTATATTGTCACAACGGAATGCATCAATAAAGTTTTGTCAATTAACTCTTGAGCATCATTTGCAAAGAGCCAACTCAAAGTTGTCAAACTACATCTAGAAAGATGTAATCACTAAAAATCTCCTTGATTGAAAATGTTTCAATTTCTACGCATAAAACATTTTGATGAATACTTTGGGTGAATGAAGTATGTATTTTGTGATCAAAATGTTTTGATCAACAATAGCAGTGTATGACTTGAGAACTCAGCCAGTTTCTATGAGAAATTTTGTTGTATAGCTCTCATTATATAGTTTTATTAGTTACTTGAATTTAAATTTGATTATTTTTGCAGTATAGTAATGGATAAAAACATACTTGGATGTTAATTGCATGAGGGATTGAAAGATGGCAAAAGATTTATTGAGAAATGACACCTAAGTTAACTAACATGTTTTTTAACCTCAACTCAGTATCCTTTTCTTCCTGTTTGAGTCAGCATTATTTTGATAAAGCTGTGTGAGTTCCTGTATCGATTCATTACTTCCTGTCTACTCCAACCTTCATCCTTATTTTTCTACATCTAACATTGCCCCTCCGATTATTCTTAGTCACCAGTTCTGCACATATGTAATGAGGCTGTCTGCTCTTTAAAGGCTATCAAACCCCAAAAGTTCAACTTATATACAAAACTGAACCTGTTGACACCCCCCCCCCCCACCCTCAAGCTATATCACCCTCAAGTTATCTCTGATTTGTTCCAAAAGGCCCTTTTTATTCTTCCCCTAGCATTATAACCTCTCCTGCACCCTGAAAAGGCCCCAATTTTGAGTAAATGTAAAAAAAAAATGGATGAAACCTTAAAAACTGGAGCTAACTTCTCTTTATCATGTTTCAACACAGAATTTCAAACTGCGATACTGCCACTAAAGTATAATATCACCATTTCAAATGAGCCTTGCCCCAAGTGCCTCGACTGTCTGGACTGTATAGACTGTCTCGACTGCCTCGACTGTCTCGACCGTCTCAACTGTTTTAACTACAATTGATGTCTGGATTAAAGTTCAAACCATTGTCACTGGAGATACCGGCAGGTTACCATTAAAGGAAGACAAAACCAACTAATAACAAATACTGCTGGAGAGGAAACCAAAAAGAAAAATCTTAAAACTGTGAAAGCCTAGCATCTTTTAAAATAGAAAAATTATTTCATTGGTAAGAACAAACTTGATAGTTAATTGGCTGTCTATGATTGGGCAATTTGAATTGTATACAAGCTGCATAAATCTAATGGTCTACAGAGTTTGCGATCCAGTTTGCATTGGGTATTTACTATTTAATAAAATAGCATCTATTGAAAAGTTGCAAAGTTTTGTATTTTTATTGTCATTAGAGTGTATAAGTTCTGTGAAGCCCTTAAGCTATCTGTTTGGTTAGATGCCTTTCTTGTATTGTGGACAATTTGGTAAAATATATTGTTGTATATCAAAGCCAGTAACGACTACACATTCAATCAGAGTGAGCAGACACTTTGAAGCGTATCAAATCAAGTCAGCGGACACACTGAAGTCAGGGGAAGACCCTGCAGTAGATTAAAGTTGGACTGTGATGTCAGACTGTTGTGCTAACTTGAGAACTCCCAGGTAGAAGAGAGAGACTCCAGCTATCTCAGCTGTATTACACCAGTCATAGGAATTATCTAGACTACTGACAACTAATGTATTATCTCTTAACTTAGTTAAAGTGTGCCTTGAGCTAACATACTTGTTATAATCTTTCAACCTATTTCTCTAGTTGGAGGAGCCACTCAATCAAAAATATTAAAGGGCATCTCTAAACCAAGTTATTAGCTTGAAACGATTTCATCGTGAGTATTTCCATCTCAATAATATTACAGTTGTCTTACCACTTTGTTTGCTAATGATATGCATTACTATTCTAATGTTTGGCAGCTTATCAGTCAATTTACAGACTTACCTATTGTGGAGAGTCAAGATAACATAGTTTCAAGTCTCATTGTGTCGGAATTTCGATCTTGTGAGCCTTTCATTAAACGCTCAGTAACACTTGTCTATAGTACTGCATGTAACTACTACAGCTGGCCAGTCATGGCTGCTCATCATAGGCTATAATGTGCCATATAATATTAGTTGTAGTTTTTTTGCTGTCGGTGCTAATATTATTATTAATAACCAAGACTACAGCTTCTGTTCCCAGTTTTTTTGCTTAAGTAAAAAGGCAATTCCACACTTGTTTCAGTAAGAAAAATCACTTTGATTAGAAGCTGAATAAATCAAAAGATTGTTAATGTGATAAAAATTTAGGCGGTGTGGTCCAAGTTTAGCAACCAAAAACAAATTTCTATCGAAGGTAAATCAAAAGTATTTGTCTGAGTGGGAAACAATGTTAAGGCTAGTCTTTTGATTGCACACACTTGGGCGATGTAGTAGAATTTGTGTATTTAAATGGGATTACATGATCTACCTACAGCAGCAGGTTTTTACAGTCTCTCATCTTGCTAGACACAGGCATTGTTATTTCATGAATACGTGAACTTAACACTAAACTCATACACACAGTCTATGAATAGAGTCATCTCATTGTTGGTTGCATGTGACACATGGTGCACATGCTAAGCTCTATTCCTACTTACAGACAGTATTTCCTGCTTTGTATAACCAACATGAATCTATAATTCATTATATACTTCTCAAAACCTGAAAAATGGTAATTGATTGTGAACAATCAGAAAACAAATACGCTTATGACAGCAGTTACAAGAAAAAATGGCCAAATATTGTTAATCAGATTACAACAAAAACTACAAGCTTGCCTAGTATTTTCACACATACAGAATTATCAACAACCAACGAGAGTGAGACAACTTTGGAGTCAATTATTGGCAGAGAGCCAGTCTAGTGGGGGTTTTGTTGAATAATCTTTGAGGTTGGCATGGAAACACTTGGCTCCGTCTAAGGCAGTAAATCAACAATTGGCCTATACAAACAAAACTTTGCCAGACTTATAAATGTCAATTGGCAAAACTCCAACACTGCATTAGGTTGCAGTTACTACCACTCAATCGTTATTGCGTAATAGTATTGCTGAGCAATACATAAAGTATACTGTTCGGTTCAGTATTCTTCAGTTGGTATGTAAATATGTAGGTGAGCATTTGCGAAGCTTGGTGGATCAGAAATTTGAATACAACAAGTGTAGAGAATGAGATATCTGGTTAAAAAGTTTGCTCAATACAACACCGCAAACTTTGCTTTCTGAAGGTATTTTAACTATAATATTTGCTGTAGGTACCAAGTTGTGTCAGGTATACAACATGCATTGTGATTAATGCACGCTTATCATATTTTTCCCAACATAAACGCAGGTTGGTTGTATGCGAAGTTTTGTTATGAGTCATTCCATCAAAGTACCAATAAAAAAATGTCACGCTATGCAGAGAGCCAATCAAAATAAAATGAGCCCACCCTCATTGAATACTGCTTCTTCACTGATACTGAGCGCTCATCAACTGCCAGAAAGTTTATTAATTAGTATTTTTAAGCTATACCCTGAGATTGAGACAAACCCTGCGCAGGGCTGAATCGAATTGAAATAAAATTACATAAATATTTTTCAACTGGAAGAAGAATAACTTTTAGAAAAGCTAACAGATGGTTTCAAAATGAAAATTCTGTTTCTCAAATAATTTTTTAACTGCATCACACTAAACCAGTTACTACATCATTAGAACATTAAAACTTTCCATACTGTCATAGGAGAGTTCCAAACAAATAAACAGGCTTTGTGCAAGGAAATATACATCAGAAATACCTTAGTGCAATCAAACTTGGTGATTCCAAAGACTTGTCGGACAAGTTGCCAATAAAAAATTGCTATGATTTGCAAACATGAAAAAACTTTTCAGTATAAACATTTTTTTGACAAACATGTCTTAGCGACATTCCAACATTACAGAGCAAACAGTTTTTTTATCATTCATGACTTATTTTATTCTGCAAAATAAGGAGAAGCATCATAACATGTGATGGATAGATCCAGCTCTGGTCTTTAGCACAAACTAAGCTTGCCAACTCACTCAGTGTCACCTGATAGTATGTATAGAATAACTTTATTAGCCATTATCCAATCAGATGAAAGGAATTCAGCCTTGCTCACTGCTAACTACACTCTGCATCATTGCAATACTGAAGTGCATAGAGTGGAGTAGAGACTATCCCTGGACAACAAAGACAAAGTAAAAGCTTTGTGGTACGTCAAACTTTAGAGAAATCGAGGGCTTGTGCACTAATTTGTACAATCTGCTATTAGTTTTTCCAACGAAGTAACTCCAATTTTTTTTTCGAGTTTTTGTTGTGCTGTATTAAAAAGTGTACAAGATTTTTTCTGGTGACATCTTGTAGCTAACAATGGTGTATCCGGCGTATGAGAAGCTGAAGCGGCTGCTGTCAACATACTTGCGCACATGGCGAGCTCCGAACACCTCTGAATTGCAGAAATGCCTCAAAGCTGTAACACCACAAAAACGATACGAGCTGATTGCTGGCATGAAAAGCTGGCGAGGTGACTGCACTATGTACGTAGCAGCTCGGTGTAACCATATCCAAGTGCTTAGATCCATCTTGGCTTCTTTCACCTTAGAACGGAGGTTCGCACTGCTAAAGCAACAGAAATGGAATGGTCGCACAGCTCTACACAAGGCTGTGTTGCAAGGTCAGGCAGATGCAGTGAGGTGCATGTTGGAAAAAATGCCATTGGACAAGAAGATTCAGCTGATGTATATTCAGGACCGAATGTTCAAGACAGTGCTTGCCTGTGCCACTCAGCAAAAATCAGTTGAAAAGCTTCTACTTTGTGAGTAATAATGAATTGGACTTGAAATCAATTTTCCTAGCAACAAGAAATCCACACATTAAAAATGGCAATAAATGATCAATGATATTATTTTGTTGATTTATTATTAAATCAGAAACATTAAATGAAAATAATCATTTCATGGTGGGGAAAAAACAAGTGTACATAACAACTATTGAGGTTCACAGTTATCATGATGATAGCTGGTTAAGATCATATTTCATTCCCTGGAATGGAACAGTTGTAAATCAGTCTTTCATATTACTTGATTTTTTAAAAAAAACTTTGTTGTGTTGCAGTGATATCAGAGTAAATTTACAGCTTTATTTACCAATTTTTTTTTAATTCTGTATACTGTTTGATGGTAGCTAAGGAAATGATTGTAGCCAAATTTGCGAAGCGATGCAGAAATCTATTAAATGAAAAAGTTGAGCCTGCTTAAAATTGCTGCTGAGTATTTACATATTTTTCAGCCTCAAAAGTTGAAAGCGATGATGATGCCGAGCTTCACAACCTAAAACAAGACAATGCAGGTTATGCTTATTGCTCGAATATTAACATGAGTATTGATATGTAAACTGTTCTTTTTTTCTCTAAGTGTTATCTGGATCAAAAAAATAATTTTTGCTTCCCCTTGCAGCATATACAGTGGCGCAATCTATCTTCGACAAAATAATAGCATAAGTTATTGAATTAACACAAAACAGCATTTATTAAAAAGAGCGCAAGTAAACGTTTTAAATCTGCCGTTGTTCCAAAATAAGTGCAAAATCTGCATAATTATAAATCCAAGTCGAAAACTGAATTGAAATGTATAAAAATATTTTTACTACACGACATCTTTATTTAAAAATAATTTTATTGAAATTGCTTTTAGGCCTGAAAGAACAACTACAGGTCAACTGTAAGAAAATCAGGCAGCTGGAGATGAAAGAAAAGGAGAGCATCAGAATGCTATCAAGTATGTTAATATAATTGACATGAATCCTTTGCAGCATAATTGTATTCATCTTCACCTCAAGTTTTTTTCTGCTGAATTTCTTTCAAGATGCGTTTTTTAAAACCAATTATGGTGTGTATTTTGTTACAGTTTAAGGACGATTAGCCCAAAATCAAATTAAGCATGCAGTATAGTTGTGTTGCATGTAAAATTAGTATCAGACACTTTAAAAACTTGAATATAATTAAATGCTTTTTATTAGGTACATTTTGGATAACTGTTTTTGTGGCGTTGATACTTTATGAGGATACATGTGAAACTATGTGATTATGCCAGTTTCAAAATACAGCACTTCCCAGAATGCCTCTAGTATATAATCACTCGATATCATCTTTGAATGATGTCTCGATATCTCAATTTTGTCACTTTTGCGTTTTTTGTTGAGCTTAAAATAAAAATGAAAAAATGCTCCAGTTTACAATAATATATTCTTAGCTTCCTTTTCACACATTTTTTTCAGGTTTTGGCAGCATGATCCACGTGGGCATAAAACTTCTGAAGGAGAAAGATGACGTAATTGCACGTATGTAAGCTTTGGAATGTTTGTGTAGTGGCTGAACTTTGTACAATTTTGCTATACTCAGTCTTGTGGTGTTAACATATAATCAAAACTCAAAGCATTCGCTTTAGAGCTAAAAACAGAATTTGAGAATCTTCAAAGAGCTGTTGGAGCAAACAAACAGTTGGTGCTTGAGCTTGGAGTGGAGGTGCAAGGGAAACAAGACAAGATGCAATGTATGGTGCCACCATTTTGTTACCTTATTATATTTTTGAGTAACTTTTTTTGTTTTAGCCCATGTGGTCAGCAAACAAGTTTCAAGTTTCAGAATTTTAGCTTTAATGTATCTAAATAAACTGCGGCTCAAATCATATGCCATCAATGTTCATTATCTATTTCATTCACACATGTCTTGTTATAACTGTCGCTCAAAACCCTCCTACAGCCAATAGGGCAGACTTTTCATTTGTGGACATTTTGCTGCGGAATTTTTATAAGCTTTCAATCAAACCACGTTGTTTAATACATTGTGCCACCTTTTGGTATGTTTAGGCCTATCATCGCCTTCAGATTCCGATGACGAGCCTCTACCGCCTACTACTCACCCTGTTCAGGTTGTCATGGACTACTGAATGTGAGATATGCTTTGGATGATTGACAAAAGACTAGACAATGAATGCTAAAGCTTTTTGACCGTATAACTACACAGCGAAAACTGATCACTACTAAGCTGTTACATAGAATTCGTCAACTAGCTCGGACTTGTTATGCTTTAACGCTCTAACGTAACTTCCAACAGTGGGCTAAATGTATAGCCCAGTGCTAATACTATCTTGAATGGCTACTAACTGCATAGTTCGGACTCAAGGATTCAAGCGAGTATGACATAGTTAACAGCGCCTGGATTTTGGAATAACTTTTAAGGTTACCGTTTACTAAGCCAAACAACTCGCAATGCTTATCTTGTGTACATTTACTCAAAAGCACAACATACCCAGCTGTTTTATAAGGGCTTGCCTTCATGCATGACAAAAATTCAGATCTATCGACAAGAAATCAAATCTCATAAAACATTTCAAACTCACCACTCTGCTTCTTGCGAACAAAAAAACCTGATCACAGAAATAGTGAGAATTGCTGCTCCGGTGCAGTGAAAAAAAGAAGCTTCCTTTTAATTTTTATGACTAGCATGTGGCATGATCACAAAATTATGAGAAATATTCTTCAAAAGGGTGTGTATCTGCTTAGGATAAATCACACTACCTGTATACTTTTTTCCAATAACAAAACTTTTGACTAATTGGCGTGAAATCTTCCCTTTATTCCGACCCTTTTATTAGCCACCACTTCAGTCAATTTACAAAAATTTTGCAAACCTTCCTATTTTATGGCTATGATAGCAATGGATTGTGGATTGTGGATTTCTAAGCTCATTCACAAATTCTCATCATGTTCACAAATGGACAAATCCGATAAACATGAATTTCTTTGAGAAATCTCTAACGATGTTCCACAAGATCTACAAATTAATTCAAGAAACACGTTATATCAGGCACTTCATACTTACCCAAGTGTTTGTAATTTGTGCACTAAACTGCTGTTTTGGGTGCTATAAGATTAACCGTGCACACTTTATTTTTTATATTTCAGACTTTTTTCTCATGATTGTTGTGAGTTTTAGTTTACTGTATTTCTACATTAATGTCTCTTTTCAACATGTTGTGATTTTGACTATTCTTCTGCGTACATTACTTCTCAGTTTTTAGCTTATTTTATAACTGCTCTATTCGTTATACATTTTACACAGTCCACGCTAGCATCAGTCTTCAATATGCTATTTTCTCACTACTTTCCTAATTGTTGTATTTGCTTGATATACAAGTTCATGTTCACAATATGAGCACTTGATTCGGTGAAAAGAATATCGAATAAAGGTGATTATGATAAATATAAACCCTTCAGTTGGTCGTAAGATGCTGCCATTATTGATTGAATTCAACTACTTTTACTAGCTGTGAGATAACTTCCACAATGAGAGCTTTTTTATACGTAACTATTTTAAAGTAATATTTGTGCCAAAAGAACAATTAAACATAATAAACTGATGCTTGCTGATGTTGAATCAGCCTACAGCTCCTATTGATTACTTACAATTGATTGCTAGATTGATTTTATATGCTAGTAAAATTGATCATATGTCACCAAGCATCATATGAATGCTAGGTATACTGTTTACAGTTCTTGTTTAGTAAAAGGAAACGGTGTTCTTGATGTTTATGTAACGGCATTATGAGCCAGGTATTGTGACTCAGATTTACCAGTGCACATGTTTATATTTATTCACTTTCTGCAAAGTTCCTCCATGAATATTATCAATGCAATCACCCATTTTATCGGAAAAATTTATTGTTTATAAAATTTGTGCTTTATTCGGTCGCTTTGCAGAATTTTTTAGTTTGCATGTACTGCATTTAAACATATATGTTAACCTACATATAGTAAATACAAAAAACACATCCTCATATTTGTATTTCAATTATTTTTTTAAGGTCTACTGCAACTAAAGTGTTTTCATATGTGATTAAGGCACTTTCTGATATATTTTTTTGTAATTAACTTGGGCGAATACCAATTAGGCGTATCGTTTTATTGGCATGAAGTCAATAAATGACCTGACTATTCTGTCACCTGGTGCAAGTCTGATGTTTTTACAATTATCATTTGTAGAGTGGATATTAAATTTGGTTGTTACTTGCCAGCATCAGACTTTGTTGTGCTAATGAGGGGTAGAGTGTATTGAAAATTTCACAATAAAATCGCGGTTTTAAATTTAAGTTAACCTCTACAAACTAAACATATGATTTTAACCAAAAGCTGGCACTTTGCCAATGTGTTCTTGTTGAATTGTTATTGTTTAAATATCTGTGGCTATCTAGGTAGTGATGTTTATTTAGCACTCATTTTAAATACTGAAGATAAGTTTAAACTGAAATTACCTTGTTGGATCAGTTTTTATTGCGAGGGTGTGAATAGCAATTGATAAGAATTATTATTCTGTCAATACTAATAGTCTACATGACCAGTCTTACAGGCACCTGAAATTTGACATGGCGCCACACAATCAAAGTCCAGTTGTCAATAAGAAATAGCCAATCAGCTGCATTGTGAGTTGAGTTGCAGCTCAGCTATTTATTTTACTTCCCCGTAACTGTCACTTCACGCATTATCTGCGCATACTAACAAAAGCAAGCAGAATTCCAACACAGAGTGTTATTTACATTTTCAATTTTTCATTGAATATTAATCTATTCGCTGCTCAATCTTCAAATTAATTGCAAGCATGAGAATTCCTTAATTTGCTGTCAACTAAAGATGCGTTTTATAATTTTATGTTATGGCATTGAGCTTAACAAAAGCATACTTTTTCGGCTGAGCTACGAAAAGAATGTTGTATAGACAGTTGGAGCTTTGATGTTGTAGCCATACATGACATTCGGGCATTTATATACACACTTGATTGTAGAAAAAGTTATTTATCATGAGCTACAATGTAGCAACCCAATTTGTGAACGAGATTAACAACTTGCATTCCATGATTATTTGGTGAAGTATGGGAGACTGAAGGGTGCAGTACTGTCATTTATAGTATTCTCGATGCGTTTGTTGAACAGGTGACAATTAATCGGAACTATTTGTAAGTGTGGAACAGAACATAGATTTTAAACATCATCATTATTCGATAAACTCTCACATTTTGCCAAACCAATCATTAAGGAGATAACTCCCAACTTGAAAAGTAATCCCGAAAAAAGTAAAAGTGGCATGGTAACAAACCAGTATAGTTTGTGAAGTCACTCTTTTCTAGTATGTTCTAAACAATGATCATTTATCTTATAACATTTTTGAAGATATAAAAACAGTCTACCAAGATGGACCAACTAGACTCGTTCGGTAAAATGCATTTATTGGCCAGTTTCATTTGCAGCCTACAAACAGTATAGTAAATGATAGTTGATCACTTTTTTTCATTCAGTGAGCGACCTTTTGTTGAAGCTGGAGTTTAGGGCAAAATGGACATTGGTTACTAAACTTATTTCTGGTCAGCGTATTTTTATTGCACTGTATATGGCAAACATAGATGATGAAAGCCTTATAATATGTAAACTGTTTTAGGAGTACATTTAGTTACATGATTTTTTTGAAGTCCAGAAGATTACCACCAGCTCACTCATAGAACAATAATACACACAAAACTGCAGAAAATTTTGATAGTCAGATCTACAGTAAGACAAGAGCCAAAGTTTGAGATATCAGCATGACCAACTGCAATCAGGCATAAAACATTGATTGGTACCCAATTCCCTAGTTGGAATTGTCTTTTTTTTAGGGTCAAAGAGTGCTAAATAGTCTCAACAAAAACGCTTAAAATAGTCATAAATTAGTGACTATTTATTTACTGGTTGTATCTGAAAATCTTTGTTTATTTACTATAAATACTATTTAATTTTTTCAGTTAAATAATGTATAATTCAGATTTGAAACAAATTGTTGTTGTTGACAACAACACACCAAAAACGAGAATCTGGCGTTTTTTCACACGCAAGTTTTAACTACTGATAATTTCAATCTTTTGATATTATTCGATATAAAAGCAATTTTGCTTTTCCCGTAAAATTGGTTCAGTTTTTGAGATATTTTCCACGTAATTTATCAAATGAATGCCAGTGTGTACATAATAGCAAACCTAACAATAACAATTCAAAATGCTTACTCCATTAAAACATCTCCAAAAAAAACTGAAAATTGCAGCAAACATAATTTTTCGTGCTCTTGAAAGTCTGCGCAAAATGATAATTACTACAGCAACCTCCTTTTACTCTAACAAACCAAATTTTTGCTACTGCACTTTATGGCCTTATATAAGTTCTTGCATACCAAAAACAGTTGAATACAACTCAGCATCTATTGCAATTATACTATCGATGAAAACAACGAAAGCACAACTCCCGAAAAAGAATGAGAAATAGATAAATTAGGTTTAATTCAGCCCAAAATCAGTGACATAACACTGATATGGTTTGGTCATGACAGCTAGTAATTCTAGTTAAATATTTACTAAACTGGCATTCAATACAATGTAACTTATAAACAGCAGTATGTTATACTAAGCAGTTCTAGAGAGTGCTTCGGGTTATGGTGCTTAGTTAGAGGACAAGTACTTCTCTCAGGTGTAACATATTCTTCGTATGCACTAAGGAGTGATTGATTGATCTCTACCGCTCAGCAAACATTTTCAAGTTGTGGATAATACTGAAGCGCAGATGACAAGCTTTATCACAGCTCTTCGCCCAGAGTAAACAATCTCAATATTTAAAACATCAAACTTTTATTCAACTGATGCTGAGCCAGTTTCTGTACAGACATATTGTAGTAATTAATCCTGAAAACAGTAACTAAAGCTGTAATAAATGTAAAGCTGGGGGCCACACGATCGTGCAAATTTCCACGAATTCGTGCAAATAAAAATTCGTACGAACCATAACCTGCCACACGGGGTTGTCTTCTTCCAATATCGTACGAATGATTTTACGCGTGTAAATTGTAGCCCGCCAATTAGAAGACAAGGTAAATTTAAGCCATCGTAGCTTTGTGATTATTAAGCAGTTTCATGTGTAGTAAATAATAATAATAAGCAAGAATAAGAATGCACACGGTAACAATAAAGAATTACTTCAAGAATAATAATTAAATATTCATTAACAATCATTGTTATTATTATTACTTATTATTATTATAAAAAAATTATAATAATTAATAGATAATAATTGATTAACAATAATTAATTAATAATAATAATTAAATTAATTAATTATTAAAATAAATAATAATAATCGTTATTTATAATTAAAAATTACTATCCATCATCCCTTAGCAGAGGCTAACTAGTGGAGGCATGAAAAAATTTGACTGAATGCTCTTTCTAAAATTGACCTTGACCTCAGTCTGACCTCAGTCAGCCAATCAAATTAACCATCGTGCAAATTTTCACGTTACACGAATCGTGCATCGTTAACAAACCACGATGCGTGATTTCGTAAGAATTCCACATTCGTGCAAATTAAATCGTGGAAATTCCCACGAATCATGGGAAAACTACTCCGTGTGGCCGCTCATTAAGTGTTCATTTAAAAATTTTAAATAGTTGTTTACACCAACCAGCTCATGTCTGTTTTTGTCAAGATATCTCTTCAGTAAAAACTGTGTTGAAGCAGTTTCTCTGAATAGAATTTTAGGTTAGTCTTAGAAAGTGTATGTTTGGTATAAACCGTGGCTAGATCAGCAATAATTGTGAAAAAAAACATATTTCATGCCAAAACATCGATTATATCTTCATTGGCTTCACTGAAAGTGTTGTAGTTCAATACTTTGTCTGAGTGCGAGCTTTCCACTATAAAAAGCAAAAATTGCAATGATATAGATAAAACAAACTCACTCGTAATATAGGCATTTGTGCTATGTTTACATATGCTAGGGACACACTAACACCAACATACCATGACTAAGGCATTTCAATTTTGTTTTCCTCTCTTTGAAGGCAACAGAATGCCTGAGGTGGGTGCGAACAAGTTCAAAAAGTCCTCGTGTAAGCCAGATTTTGAGGTCAGTTTTTTTAATGTGATGATGTGAGAGCCCTTTGCTTTTTGCATAAGATTAGTGAAAATTATTAAGGGTTATCATTCCCTCGCAATTAAATTTTAGTGAGATAACACACTTTTTTATCTAAAATGTAACGCAATTGGTACTGTTATCAATCATGTTGCACAACCATTAATTTATAAAATTAAAATTTGAACTGAACTCAGGTAAACCAAGAATTGGTTAATGACAGGGGGGGGGGAGATGACATAAATCATCATTGGCATGTCATTGGGAGCCGTTTATGATACTCAGTCTATTGTTATTTAATTATACTCACTGATAAGTGGTAGTGATGTGCTGTTGGCTTCTCATTAACTAGTTTTAAAGAAAAAGCTCACCAAGCTGACTCGTTAAAGCGTTCGACAAAACCAAAGTGCTTCCAAAACTGGCCATCTCTTTTGAATTGATCCAAGCACACAATTATCAAGCAAATATTCATAGTCAATTTGCTGAAAATTAATACAAAAAACAACTCACTCATATATTTGCTATAATACAAATGTTACCTCAATTATTCTCTCATTATTAATCCTTATTCCTAGTTATAATCTCATTGCATTGGTATTGTGGTTATTCCTAGTTGGAATGTCATTGTATTGATGTTGTGGTTTTTATGATAGGCATCTCACACTTTAATCTCTACAGTCATTGAATGCAATTCATGGGACAGTTTTGTGTGTTTGTGAAATGACCAAGGTTACTCGACAGTTGCCATATGTTGTTTTATTAAATAGGGTTGTATAAAGTCAGTGCAATCGTTCAGAATGAATGTCATATCTTCAAGAGTAAGCAAATCCAAGACTTTGCGTGCTCTATCATCTGGAATGAATATGATCAAATAAAATATTTTGACAGTACAAAAAAATAGAATGAATGTGCTAGAGTGCATAATGAAGCACATGACACAAAATGAACACCCTAAAAAGTCAATGATGAATGTGGGATATTGAAACCAGAGATGCACACTTGAGTCAGTTGTGTTCACTTGAGCAGGCCTTAAGGCTCACTTTATAAAGAATTGAATTGGACTCGAGTCAGCTCTTGATAGGAATTGAACTGAATTGATTTTTTCTTATAACTAAAGTAGCATGAATGGACTTGAATTGTTACCTTTCAACAAAGAATTGCACTGAATCGAGTCTGTGTGTTGTACTGATGAGAATTGAATTGACTTGACTTGAAACTAAATATTATTTGACGCAAAAGCTGTCAATTCTTCTCCACAAAAATGTGTGCAATCTCGGGTGAGAAAGACGATTGGTTATTGACATCGACATTGTCTCTACATTGTAATGTGGTAGAGACTATTATGTATACTTAATGAAGCCTGAAACCACACTTGGCAATAACACACAAATAGGAAAGTGTTTATTTAAATGGAAAGGGAGTGATACACATGCTGTACATGTTGTGTCATATCTTATATTACTAACATTTGTACATTTCACACAGAGTTGGTGTGAAAACAAATGGATTTACTACATTCTGTTTGTATTACTGTTTCTATTATTGTATTGCATGACTGGGACGGTATAAATCTCAAGTATATTATGTAAATATGTATAAATAAAGATTCGTACAGAATTGAAGTGTGAATTGAATTGACTGCTGTCATTGCTGAATTAGAATTGAATAAATTCTTTGGATCATGTTCTAACAAGAATTTAGAATTCAATTGACAGAAGTGACGAAAGAATTGGAATTGAATCAATTCTTTTGGTTATAGTTTGACAAGAATTGAGAATTGAATTGTTAGACATTTATAGGAATTGGAATTGAATCAAGTCTTTTGGATGTGCATTGAGAAGAATTGAGAATTGAATCAATTAAAACCACAAAAGAATTGGAATTGAATCAATACTCTTTTTAGAGCCTTAAAAACATCTCTGATTGAAACACATTTTGAAATTTTTTTACAAACGGCACTTCAAATGTATATGCTTAAAGATTCAAGAGCAAACATTACTCGTCTCAAGTATAGCTTTAGATTAATTTTTTTCTGCAAACCGCAGTCTTTTTTACTGGCACGTTTCCATTCAGGCAATCCTTTAGGGCACACATCCTTTGTCATAACTCCTCATATGCTGACGGTGGCATACATTAAGTTTTGATTACCTGTCTAAAAGTTTGTTACTTGAGGGGATAGCCACTCAGTGAAGTTTTCTCATCATGCCTAAATGACAAATCAAGCCAGTACTGCAGCTGTAACCTGAGAGAAAAACAACCTGATTCGACTGTGTGACAATGAGAAGGGCGCGCTGGTGTATGCCCCAAGATTGTTGCCCACAAATATTGACCAATCATGCTTAAAATTGAAACACAGTTTGAGATATAGCAGGCTCATTCACTTTTAAACAATAGTACACACCGCATAATACACTATTGAGTTGTACTCACTCAAGTAAGGTAAGCAGCGCTGGTAGTCATAAGTCACACTAAGTATATCACTACATTATGACATATTTGGATACAACTTCTAGTCTGCATCATTTACTTGCCAGTAACTATTACATTGTATTAATGTATTACTTTTTAAGAGTTTCATGGCCTGGATTTGTAGATAGCTGAAACCACATATTAAAGCTCAGGATCCCAAAATGTGTGAGTCATTTTATTCTCAAGCAGATGTTTTGAAGGATGATGAAGCAATCTAACAAATTTGGTAGAGGCTCAGTGCCTCTGAGATTTCTTTTTCATTTTACAAAGGTAAGCAACGGGTGATTTGGAGCCCAGGTTAACCCTACCCATAAATATATGGCAAACCTTTTGGCCAAAATCAGCTTGTAGATAACTTTTGTAGAAAGAAGCCAAGGATCGTATATTATTTTATTGTCTGAAAGGCCTTTTAGTATTCAATAAAGATAACTGTGAGATCAAACTACATAACAACTACATAATTTTGACTCTAGTTTGAGGCTGTTTCAATGGGAAAATGTTTTTTCTGCTTTTCGGTACAAATTTGTCACCCCCTAGGTCAAGGTCTTTCTGTTTATAACTAGATTCTCAAAATTGCAGTCAGCCACCGCAGCAGTAGTAAAGGAAAAGACCCAAATTTCTTTTATGTGCTAAATAAGTTGACCTCTGCAAAATTTCAGCTGTTAAAGCATGCCAGTGTGCAGGATTTCACTGTGGGGGTGTGAGTTGGTAGCTCGGCCTACCTGCACAACCTCCCGAACTGTGATGGCAACTGTGTCTAATGCTCTAGCAATACAATCCTCCCACAGGTCGACTTAGTAGGCTGAGAAATGGTGATTAACCATCCCAGTTACTAGTGAGCTGCCGATTGCGTTAGCTGTTGTCAGTGTGTGAAGCAAGGTCGAACTTTGAAGGGCGAACTAGTCAAGCTAGGTTTGGCCAGCAGAGGTTCGGTTGACTTGTTTCAGTGCAGTGCAGAGGTCGAACATTGAAGGCGAATTAGGCAAGGCTAAGTTCGGCCAGCAGAGGTTCAGACTGATCTGCTTATATATTACTACTCGAGTAATGGTGCGCAGTGAAGTTATTTGTTAAGAACAAAGAAACTTCTGAGAGTGTGCAAGCTGACTCTGATTTTATTGCTGCCTGACACGGCTATTTATACAAAGGATTGCATAACATATTGTGGGTGGATACAGTTAGACAAAAGAAGCCGCACCTAGCACGACTGGTTGGCTAGCATGAGCAAATCACACACAAAGGGTGGTACTAGAATAAATGGATGAATGCACTCACATGGCAAACGTATAAGATTGAATGTTAAGGTAAAGTAAAACAAGTGTACATAGAATAAACGTCTCTAGAGTGTATGCATAGAACTGACAATGTAGCTGGAATAATATAAGTTAAATGTACGTAGAATTGTTACTGTGTGATTCAAGATGGCGCCGGTCCTTCACACCAGCACTGAACATTTTTTTGTTCAGTTTCCAAATACTCAAGTCTTAAAACACATCTCTTACATGACACGAGCCCACTCGGAATGAGTACAGTAAACCGGTAATTGTCTGTTCACAATTACCATGTGAGCAAAGTAAGAGTAAGGTCTTACATTTTGGTATCATTCTATTCAGAATCATTTGCTGTATAATTCTAAATTATCTTTAATACATGGCCTTAGACTAGTTTTGACTTTTACAATTTTTTATTTTTGGTTTTTGTTCCTTGGCAACCAGCAATGGCGCACAGATTTTTGGTGCATGCGGTTGCTTTTGTTTTTAAGAATTTTTTTTTATAGATAGATTTTCAAAAAAACTAAATATAAGGATATTGAAAGCACCATGTTTTGAGCATAGTGACCAGTTTTGGTGAAATTTCGAGCACAGTAAGTGTAGTTTCTCACTCATTGTAATAATAAATAGTAATTATTTATTATTACCAAAATCGTCATTTTTTTCATTGTAATTATTTTTTCTTATTTAACATATTTAGCACAATTTTTTTTAAAACGAAGGAAGTACACATCCTAACGCTCACATTCACCAAGTTTCATACTGATTGGACAAGTTTCGGCTGACATGAATTTTTTTAACTTTTCGTTATTTATAATAATTATTACCGAAATCGGACTTATTTTCGAAGCTAATTTTTTCCATCAAAACGGTAGCGGCTGTCAAAATAAGTAAAATATTCAGAATCCCCATGGTCTTTTGATCATATACACCAATTTCTATGAATATCAAAACAATATAAGGTTGTTAATTATTTATCAATAGTAGCCATTGTTTTTTATTATTATTACCCACAACATCATTTTGGGACAAATAATTAAAGTATTTAAGAGGGTTCCATTGGCAAAATAAAACGTAAATTTGAGAGGTAACCACTGAAACAATGTCTTGGCAGTCTTTTGTTGACTTTCAAGCATTATAAGTATTTTTTTCTCTAGTTCATAAAAACCAATTAATATGCCATTACAGATGTTGCGCAATGGCATTCTTGTGGTTTTGTGGTTTTTGATTGAGGTTTTGAGGCTTTTTTTTTTCAAAGCCCAACCTAGCAAATAAATAATCATTTTAGAACAAAATTTTGCCACCTTTTCATTGCTGCAATTTTTTTGTGTCTAGGACAAATATTTCTTGTGTAAAATGCAAATCCATACATCGGCCTCCCCTCGGCCTAGCTTCGTGGTTACTTGCTATGTCGCAATAAGGGCCCAAAAGGGTAGGCGGGGAAAAATTTTTTGGTTTTTCTCTGTCCATGATAATGCCCCTATAATTTTTAAGGAGAATCTTATCGTTCTTTTGGTATTTGTTTCACTGTTGTAGCTGCATCGAGTGGGCCGCTAAAAAATAATGAAAATAAGCGAAAAACAACAAAAACCACAGAAAGCACCCTGTAATGAATGTGTTAAAGTATGCTAGCATTTTTTGTTGTTGTTGAATTTTGATTCTTAAGTCTTAAGCAGCAGTCTGATGTATTGAGTACCCCTCTAGGCCTACTCAGTGCTGATCTAAAAGCCATCAAAATACCCATCTTCCAGAAATGCTCGCCAATTTTTATACTGTTTCAAATTGACGTCATCTTCGGATCGGAAGTATATTTATTTCTTTGCCGTACAGTACATATTCGGCCGATCAAATCCCGTTATTTATTTTTATTTTATTTATTATTATATGCGTAATAAAACAGGAAACCTCAGACTATCCATTGTAACCGCATGACATCATTAGCTTGTGTGTGTTTATGTTTAATTACCAATAATCGTTTGTGGTTCATTGCGCGATTATTTATGAAACAGTCCAACTGATTTGAAATGAATGAATCTTAGCTGCTGGTAGTTAAGTATTGCAGTGATGAAACACAAACGGTAGCAATCTTTTCACCAAAAATTTACTTGGTTGTTTTTTTTTTATTATTTCTCACTAACTAATAATAAATAATATCATTTACTGAATGATAGCCAATGCGCTATTAAAATACATTGTCACCACACAGCTTCCCCAGCTAGCCAACAACTCAGTCATATTTTTTAATAAAGTATTGCACAAGATGAGAAAATGATAATAAAAGTAGACTGCAACGCTAGTTGGTTGAATGGAAATCAACAACAAACTGACTGCAACTGCTTCTGTGGGCGTGGTTTAACCAACGGCGATAAACTTTGAGTCATGGAAATATATGCCTTTGTCGCCAATTATTTGTGGTAGCAAACCACAGAGGCTGAGCGATAATTTTTCATGATCTGGAAACATAGTAAATGACTATTTTTCATTATTATCTCTTCTTAAAGTCATTTTTTTTATTACAAGGGTCTTTATTATCAGTTATTATTATTATGATGTAACAGTTTGATTAAAATAGATGATGACTATTCATCATGATATAGCCATAACGAATTATTATTGTTGTCATTATATTTAACGTAAGGAAGCAGCATCATGAGCAAATAAACATTTTTATTTGTTAATATTTTGTTATTATTATTGTTACCTATATTTACCTCAAACCTATTTTACATACTGTATATTAGTAGTTATAGTAATATTTGAAGTTTGCAAAATAGTGCTAGAATCCAGTGTGTTGTAGCAGTTTTTTGACACTCTATATGGAAGGAGCCAATTTTGTGTCTGAAGGAAAGCAAATCATTTAAAGGGAAAAGCATTCCTTTTTGAGAGGGAGCCAAAAAGTTTTTCAGCTTCCCATTTTAAAATTTGCTACTGACCGTAAGCATTTATGCATCTAAAGTGACTACAGATAAGCTAGTGTTTTTAAGACGGAAAATGATAAGACTGTTCTTTATGCTAATTCAAAGCTCACACAGTACGAGGACACCCTTGATGACTGCACTGCACTAAGCTACAGTGCATTGTCAATATTTTTTGTTTACTCTGTATCTTTTTTGTGGTGACTGATGCAGACAATATTGTATGGAATGTTTCGGCTAAAATAAATGCAAAAAGTTATGATATTTAGTCCAATTGATAGTAGCTATACTGTATTGCTAGCTGCTTAGTTTGTGATATAAGTGTTATACATAAAATTCAAAAAAATTTCCGACTCAAAACCCAACATCTGCAACTTCTTGGATATAAAAATTTAGCAGCTTTTGTGGATATTGCTCCGGATTTCTTTCCAGAAGTTGCTACAAAAAGAGAAGCAGTTGGCCTTGGCTTTGAAAAACTTACGAGCATTAAGAGAACCCTTCCACCATTGTGTCTGACCACTGCCTCAGTTAGTCTGCTAATATTCTGCAAAAAGTCTTACAGCTTTAAAAATCTCGTTTCCAGCTAAACTTCTCATCAACTCACTAAAATAGGGTCGCCCTAAAAAATGTACATAAATAATGCATTGACCAGCGGAACTGAAATAAACACTAGTCGGTTACGATTATTGTCTAACTTTCTAAATTCCAAGCGTGTTATAATTAGAATCAGAGAATGGTCGGGCTAACCACGCTTCAAAGTATTTGCCTCAGAAAAGTTCCATGTGCTACTTTCTTCTGTATAGACTTGTTTGTGTTTCTGCTTGTTGTATGTATGAGTGGTTTATAGTGGCACTTATGTAAATCTTTGATAGTCAATCAATATTTAGCTTCACAGCTATTGCAAAACCAGCCAGCTTAGTGGCCCCGGTGTTTACTGCCTAATGTTTTGTATCACATGGCTTTATGATGTAACTTTACTTCAAGGGAGCTGTCTTTTGTTTGTTTGCTACTGATAGATGTCTATACTGGTGAGATTTAACTAGAGGCTTGGGACCGCATATGTTACACAGAGTGTTTTCTGCTCAACAGAAAGCGTCACTATTGGTGAGTAACTATATACATATGGCATGCAATGAGTTTCTAGTAAATCGATGCTCTTCAACACACACAGAAAAAAGTGGAAAATTTGGGATTAAACAGGTGATTAAACGCCGTAATGATTAATATAAGAGTACAATCCGGCATCATTAGGGGTGATATCTGGTATTTCAGTAGAAAATTTGGGAGTGTTTGCTGGAAGGAGTAATTAAGGATTAAATTGAGACAATAACTTTGCCAGAAATTGCGGGTAGTTCAATAAATCACTCTCAGGGGATTAAACTCTGGTTTTAATCAGCTAGTAAGAACTTTACTCCTCAAGCAATTACACTGTAGTTCTACAGTGTTGTTATTCTATAAGTCCTTAATTGTTAGCTTTACTGACCCAGTAAGAACTTTAATCCCGAAATGATTAAACTCTGGCTTTTATCTTCAAGTTAAATTTTACTCCTGATATGATTAAAATGGAGAAAAGCCTTGGCATTTATAGTATGATTACCTAATAGCAAGTGGGGGTATCAATGATCACCTAAGCATACAGTCTTATTGTCCCTGAATAGGCTATTATTTTCCCGCTTCAATCACTAACAAAGAGAGCACACGAGGATGATGAAGGCTTACACAGCTGTCTCAAAACTCTAAGTTAATGATGACACAGAAGCAGGTAAATAAGATATACTATGAATACACAATTGTTTGTGTATTGATTAGTAACTAAGTTAAAATACTAAACTGAACAAATGATGTTGAATGTTGTTTATTAATCAATTGATTGTTTTCTTTTTTGTCACATTCAAAACTTTTGAACTTGAAGTGGCTGCAAATAAAAGTGGCAACTATATCATAATTCTGCACTTTAGAACTGTCACCAACTACAGATGTCCTTCTTTAAACGAAAATTGAATATACATGAAGTCAAGAGCTCACAGATGATGAACAAACAGCTGTGATATTGCCCAATCTTCATTTTCAACTCCCGAAGGCTTGTTGGATTCGGTTTATTTTTTATTTTGGAATACCTTCTTATTGTAAAATGTGCCTAATGATGTCACTCTTATTTTAGGAGCTTGAAGATCAAAATCAGCCATCATCTCTCAGTTTCAACTTGGGATCTATTGCATGTACGCGGAGTGTACCCCAGTGGAACTATGTCCTAATAGACTATACTATACCAATCATCATTCAATCGAGCCAGTTATTTTTATCGATTTTTTTCTATCTTCTTAGTTGGTTTCATTTGTAATCGATGTATTTCCTTTTTAATGGTGTTGTACTGATCTCAGTTTCCTTGTCCAATACAAGTTGCCATTACATTCTGAAATAAGCTTTGTCATTTTCTACCAGCTAGATCCAATACAAAAGAATCACCTCGAATTCAAATCGCTTCCAATATTTAATCGCTCTCAAAGAAAAACCGTACAGACTTAACACTCAAGGAAGATTAATATTGATCCTAACTTTAATTAATGACTGAACTAGCAATGCTCCAAATAACAATCATCATGCGATTAACAATCTGCATCTACAGTGATCAGAAATGCTCTTGTTTTTAATCCTTGGGAGACTAACTCAATCCAAATTTTAATCCTAAAGTGATTGAATACAGATCATTAACCAGTCCACTGGCTGTGGTAATAAATCACTCCCTGTTTAATCGCATTTAAATCGCTCAGGTGATTACATTCGCGGATAATAAGAATTGATTGAAATAGGATTAAAACTCCTCCACGTTTTTCTGTGTGTGAAGTTGATAAGAATTGTGATGTTTTTTATCTCTCCTCCCCCCCCCCCCCCCGCACTCCCCCAACCCAAAACCAATATTTTTTCTTAATTACTGCCTATTTACTCACTATTGATAACTGTCGCAACAGGCAGACTTAGCATTATTCATGTTATGATATGATGAAAGCTACAATCAACAAGGACTTGATAAACAATACTCATATGACGAAGGCTCAAATAATCAATTAATAAAATTTTTAATCAACTGTACTATTTTTGGTATCTGTTGTTGTCACCGCAACAAAATTTCATTAAATGCAACTTGAGAAATCTCCTTCATAAAATGATCCTGTATTGAACATTGAGCTCCATAGTTCATGAAGTGCAGGCTCATGAGACTGCTGAAATAAATTTTTAGTTAGACAGAAATTTTACTTTAAATTATCCGTAGATTAAATTATACAACCCTAAAATGTTGAAACTTACTGCTAACTAAATAAAGAAAATTTAGTACCAAATAACCGAAAATTGATGAGAAAATGTTGAAATTCTCCCAAGAGTTTTTATTGATAAAGGAACAGTTTACATATAATGCATTTGGTTATCAATTTTTTAGAAAAAGAAAAATGTTTTCTTCATGTTTTGTGACTCTAAGTGCTTTATTGTTTTCTATTTTTTGAGCTAAAAATGTATAATAACAATTGTTGTTCATCAAACCAGTTAATATTGCACAATCTAATTGTTTAGCGTTGTAAAGTTAGCAAGCATTTCAAAAGCTTATGAGAGATATTTACCGTAATTAATAATGTGTGATATTTGAATTAATAGATAAAGCTATAGGTTCAGTTCACAGTGCAAGATTTTTATCCGTGAAGCAGACAGCATGAAATGACCTGAATCTTTGCAGATGTGGATCAGTTGGAGTTCACCAGATATAAATGTAGCGCGACAGTTGCACCTGAGCATATAAACTAAAAGGTTACAGGGGAACATGACAATATTCAGTAATGCTCGACACTTACCTGCCTTTTTTAGCTTCGAGGTCCAAATACTTTTTTATTTTTATCTTGTGTGTTACCCAAATTAGGATTGCATAGCTGAAACAACACAGATGGTTTGGCTCAACAGAACTACACAACAGTAATGCAATGCATGATGGACGCTACAAATTTTGCTGATAGGAGTATTGATGATCTACAGTAGGTTCCTCCAACGACAATAGAAATAATCAAAAGGCCAACAACTTTAATCAATAAATGGGTATTTCGTTCGGAGTTGGAATAGGAAAAAACTTTGCTTACCTAATGAAAGAAAATATTCAAGGTTTTTCAAAGGTCCTGGTTGAAACAAAACACTAAATAAATTATGATGAGTTGCTGATTGTAATAATAAGCCGGTTTTATATCCTTAAAAGGAGGAAAAACTTGAGTAGATTTTAAAGAGAGGGTGACGGGAGGTGTGTTTGCAAGCCGAATTGTTCCATACATCAAATTAAATGAATAATATTTCTCGTAATTTGTTTAGTGCAAATAGGTCAGTAGCAATATTTTAGGTGGATCACAAAATTTCATTCCTTCAAAAAGGAATAATTGATTTGTGAGGCATTCTCATAGCGCGTGAACACTACCGATCCATCACATGAAGTTAATTCATAGCTGTGTAGGCGACGCTCACTTATGGTATTATTATTTTATTATTATTTGTTAATAATATAAGTTATGCAGATTGCATATTATTATTAATTATCATGATTATCATATACAATAATACTATATCATAAATAGAATGATCATCTTAATAAAAAAAGAGCAATTTTCTTAAAAAAAATAAAGAAACTTGTTATTGTTATAACTAATCAAGAAGGAATCACCTTAAAACAAACGTTACCATCCAGACAAACGTGAAACAGTTTATTCTCGGAGAATATGCCTTTAACCAACTATATTCACTTATGATGGAGTCATTTTTATTTTTTTTTTAATTGATTTTAAACTGGTAGTTATTTTATGCATACTATTTCTGTGATCTATAAGAATGTATTTATTAAATGTTGAAAATTTTGAAATTGAAGTTGTTTTCCATACTTGACCTATGGGTTTATGAGCAGTTATTTTTTTGTGCTTTGTTTTATTAACACGCCCCAAATAGTCTTAATACTAATCCAAATGAAGATTCAGCTGATATATGTCAAATTCCTAATAGTGAACTCAATAATAGTTTTCACAAAACCTATCAAAATGGCAATTGGTTAACGCAGCTCAATACACCGCAAACTACTCGGTGACAGGTAATTTAATGAATATTTTTTTGCTTATAGATATGTCTGAAATTTCAATGTTCAATTTACCACTCAATCAGTGCACAGTGAATGCTGGTTTTTCAATTAAATGCACTATTGTAGCTATGCTCAGATATAGTCATGCTGGAGCTGGTACATACCAAAAAGAAGTAAACAGCACAATAGGTAAGTAAGCTAACTTGAATAAAAAAAATTAAAGTAGCTCCTTTCAACATCTTATCTAGATTTACCTACAACAAAGAGTGTTTGCGTACGCTTTAATAGTTTGACAAACTTTCACTATGCCGATTGCACTATGTGTATTCAGTATGCAAATTATGAACGAAACTGACATCAGGTTTCATGGCAGTGCAGAGCGCCATTCCCCTGCTTTTTAAGCTTTCTTAAAGTTTTTTTTTGACTAGGTACATATAATTATGTGATACAATGATCGAGAAAGAGCAGAGCCATTAAATCCACCTGTATTTCACAGTAAAAGTGGCTGAACTACTAAAATCAGAAACTTTTAATGTAAACTGGCCAGAAATGTGAAAAAAATATGAGCATTTAATCAATTTTTCTTCCTTGTGACGCTCAGAAGTTTAATCATTAAACTCTGTTGCATAAATGTTTTTCCGGCAATGCGTATCAGTAATATTTGCAGGCCGCTTTTTTCTAACCACCTGCAGGTATCTGCTAAAGTTACTTATTGACTTTACTAAAATATATCTCGTCTGTCAGAATTTATGGCTAAGGATTTAATTCTGAAAGTATTTTGATTCGTTGCTCAAACAAGCAAATAATTACGAAACTTACTTAGAGTTCTATAATCTAATTATATACATGTGTATATATAGACACAATTACTTAAAAAAATGTACATTAAATTTTTTTCTGCTCTTTTAAAATAATGATTATTTTCACAGAAAATTATTGCATTGGGTTTAAGCTGAACTGAAATAATTTTTTCTCAGATTTTTAGAAATAAGCAGCTGGCTGCTCATCCATTTAAAGATTTATGATTTGATGTCGGCTCTAACTATACTTCAAAATTGAAATTTTAAGCGGAATCAAGTTTAGACACTTCAGCATAAGACTTATCAATTTTTACTTTCACAAGTAAAACAGATTTAGTTGGCAATTATATTGATAAACCAATTTTATACATTTACAGCTAAAACTAAGGTTTAAAAATGAAATTGGTATGTTCCGGGGAACTGATTATTTCACAACTTGATTGGCTATAGCATTACATGCACATCTTTGAGGCTGTAGTCTTAAGCTCGGTTTCCACTCAGCCGGTTTTGCTGCAGCAATCACTCAAGTGTGAACCGTACACCAAGGATACATGCACTGTGGCCAATCGACTGCCAAAACAAATTGAAAATTTTCAACTTTTCTGCATCTTATGATGCGCCCGTTTGAATGTGAACAAGGTTTTAGATAGACAGTGGTTACCTGTATTAAATGATATTTCACACTTGCATTTGACAGCAAGCATCGAGTTGCTACGTTTTGCAATGCTTCGTTAGTTTTTGCTACTCTTTTATCACCTTTCCAGCAAATCATCTACAAGTTATACTTTCATCCGATAGCAGTGCAGTTTTATCTTTATTGTGCACCTCTGCTACATATTATTGTCTGTTACTTCACTGTAATAGCTGTTTTAATTGTTATTACATAATCATATTAATGATAAATAATAATATTTAAGAACAATAAATTAATATATAAAGGCTCTCTTATTATTATTGTTGTTTATTATTGTTGTTAATTATGTCAAAAGAGTAATTCATTATTATTACTCTTAAATATTTTCTATGGTTGTTACTTACCAGCAATCAAAAATTAGTAATTGCACTATTATTATCATTCATGTTTGTTAATATAGAAATCTTGCCTATCTTTTCATGTTGAAAAGTCCTTGTAAGGGGTGTGTATTCTGTAATATCCAAATTCCATTTGTGTTTAGACAAATTTACTAATTATTTATTACAGGAAAAGTTAAAAGATCAAGTTTCTTTATTAGGCTTTGACCTTATTATTTCATTGCCGACTTAAATATCTATTTAGTCATGGTATTTGTTCTACCACACACACAGAAAAAAGTGGAACATTTGGGATTAAACAGGTGATTAAACACTGTAATGATTAATATAAGAGTACAATCCGGCATCATTAGGGGTGATATCTGGTATTTCAGTAGAAAATTTGGGAGTGTTTGCTGGAAGGAGTAATTAAGGATTAAAATCAGACAATAACTTTGTCAGAAATTGTGGGTAGGTCAATAAATCACTCTCAGGGGATTAAACTCTGATTTTAATCAGCTAGTAAGAACTTTACTCCTCAAGCGATTACATTGTGGTTCTACAGTGTTGTTATTCTACAAGTCCTTAATTGTTAGCTTTACTGACCCAGTAAGAACTTTAATCCCAAAATGATTGAACTCTGGCTCCTATCTTCAAGTTGGATTTTACTCCTGATATGATTAAATTGGAGAAAAGCCTTGGCATTTATAGTATGAAAACCTAATAGCAAGTGGGGGTATCAATGATCGCCTAAGCATACAGTCTTATTGTCCCTGAATAGGCTATTATTTTCCCGCTTCAATCACTAACAAAGAAAGCACACGAGGATGATGAAGGCTTACACAGCTGTCTCAAAACTCTAAGTTAATGATGACACAGAAGCAGGTAAATAAGATATACTATGAATACACAATTGTTTGTGTATTGATTAGTAACTAAGTTAAAATACTAAACTGAACAACTGATGTTGAATGATTTTTAGTAACTAATTGATTGTTTTCTTTTTTGTCACATTCAAAACTTTTGAACTTGAAGTGGCTGCAAATAAAAGTTGCTACTATATCATAATTCTGCATTTTAGAACAGTCACCAACTAGAGATGTCCTTCTTTAAACGAAAATTGAATATACATTAAGTCAAGAGCTCACATGTGATGAACAAACAGCTGTGATGTTGCCCAATCTTCATTTTCAACTTCTGAAGGTTTGTTGGATTCGGTTTATTTTTTATTTTGGGATACCTTCTTATCGTAAGATGTGCCTAATGATGTCACTCTTATTTTAGGAGATTGAAGATCAAAATCAGCCATCATCTCTCAGTTTCAACTTGGAATCTATTGCATGTACGCGGAGTGTACCCCAGTGGATCTATGTCCTAATAGACTATACTATACTAATCATCATTCAGTCGAGCCAGTTATTTTTATCGACTTCTTTTCTATGTTCTTAGTTGGTTTTATGTTGTAATCGTTGTATTTCCTTTTTAATGGTGTTGTACTGATCTCAGTTTCCTTGTTCAATACAAGTTGCCATTACATTCTGAAATAAGCTTTGTCATTTTCTACCAGCTAGATTCAATACAAAAGAATTACCTCCAATTCAAATCACTTCCAATATTTAATCGCTCTCAAAGAAAAACCATACAGACATAGCACTCAAGGAAGATTAATATTGATCCTAACTTTAATCAATGACTGGACTAGCAATGCTCCAAATACAATCATCATGCAATTAACATTATGCATATACAGTGATCAGAAATGCTCTTGTTTTTTAATCCTTGGGAGTCTAACTCAATCCAAATTTTAATCTTAAAGTGATTGAATAAGGACCATTAACCAGTGCATTGGCTGTGGTAATAAATCACTCCCTGTTTAATCACATTTCAATCGCTCAGGTGATTACGTTCGAGGATAGTAAGAATTGATTGAAATAGGATTAAAACTCCTCCACGTTTTTCTGTGTGTGCAGATAAATTGACAATGACTTTGTGACTAGTTTCTCATGACGAAAGCTTTAAATCGCATTGAGTCAGCGCAGTTTTATGTCTTTGAATTTACACATATATATGATGTTGTAACTCAGTGAGTTTTTACATTACAGATCAAATTACTGTTTTATGAAATATTTAGAAATTAGCCAAGTTTTTAAATGCTATTGGAAGCTACGCATGAATTTTTTATACCACACAACAGTACACCGCAACCTCAACCCGAGGTAGCCATGAGGTTCCCTCAAGTTGGCAAATCAAGTTCTTATAGTGAGCAAGGCACCTTACCACACGATAACATGAAAGGCAATTTGAGTAATAGGATGTCTGTTAAAGGGAAACCAAGCTTTTCTGGCGCAGAGAGACCAACTGGCTGTACAGGAAGCTGTAATCAACAGCAAGTGAGTAAATTTTATAAAAAATAAACTACAGCAAAAAAATTTTAGCAAAATAGATTCGCACAATTCAGCCGTGAATGCTCTTAGCGAGCTGTAATGAGTGCAGCTAGCCAGAGTTCTCTGCAGGATTACCATATTGATGACTTCGTTTCATGGGAAGTGATGAAATGTTTTACTAATTTAATTGATGACACTTGCATCATAAAGCCCAATTCTTCAAAATTTGTACAACATTGTTATTGATTTTCTGTTTTCAATTTGATATTTTAATTCAGAAAGATTGTTTGACTAAAACTGCTTATCAACTTGATACTCTGCATTGATATTTTAATACGCTTGGTAATTGGCACAAAATTTATATTTCAGGCTTTGTGTGTTCTTCAGATGCAACAAAAGGTCAACCACACCTACCAACCATCCAGATTGCTCAAGTTATAGATTACTCATAAGCTGTAAAATACTGATAATAATATGTTAAATGTGATAGCGCTAAAGTTGATGATTTCAACAGAGGGCCACGCGACTGGGGTTAAAAGCAGGAACAAGTTAACTAATACAACAACTGTCACCAAGCGACTCTTTCTATATTTTCAATCATTAACCGTGCTGGGGTTTGGTTATTGAGCCTACTAGGCCGTTTATTCTGTTATAATGATTTCAGTTAGAAAGCAAAATAACAATAGATTGTTACAAAATCATGACATGACCCTTCTTTGTCTGAAGTAGATCAGGTTAAAACACAATTTATTATCAACTAATATTATGGGTTGTTTACTAGATTATTACCATCATTCGATCAGGGTTTATTGAGCTATTGCAACAAACATTTTGATGCTTTATAATGGTACGTTTAGCTTTTTTATAAAAAGCCATATGATAACTTATGTGGGCAGCAAATGTGCACTTGTGGCTAATGCTACACACCATATCAACAACTCAACTCTGTCTGTAGTAACTTAATGTTGACATTGTTCTCGATTCAAATGCTACTACTTTGTTTGTGGTTACTGTTTATTGCTGCTGCTATTCATTAAAATTCAATAACTATACTTCAGGATGCGCTGGTAGGTACTTAAAACTCAGAGTGACTAGATAATCTCATTGTTTTACAATGCATTGAGAAGCAAACCACACAAGGATTTTGCATTCATATTTGAAAGTAAAACCCTCTAAAATTCAGCACTCTTTCATTAACTAAAAATTCTTACAAATGCTTTGACAACCCAGTATGTGGTATAGAACTAATAGGATTTCTTAACCAAGGTGAGCTACATTTATCAACTGGTTATGCCATTGTTCCAGTGCCATTTGTAATAGTTGCTAACAGCTCACATGCACTAAGTGGAAATTTGGATAGTTGTGGCCAGCTGCGCTTTGGTTTGTCTATAGCTCTGAATTTTTTTCAATTATTTTGGGCACGCAGGGTTTTCTCAATGACTATTGTCTTTGAAAAAGTATAAAATGTTCAAATACGCATGATTAGCTTGCTTGTTCATCAAGTTACAAAATAGACATCTTAAAACCAAATGTTTGCTTTATATAGCAGGTGGGCTTTGATAGATAACAACGAGACATGCCAAAAGATAGCAAACCACTGGTTTAAGATTAGTACTGACTGGGCCTACTACAAAAGTAAGTAGAAAATATAAAAAAATTGATACGAATACTGCACTATCTACTTTTGGAATGCTTTGCATATTAAGTTCGGGCAAAAAAGCTTGTTTTTGCACTTCATTACCATGAGTATGATAGGTGTCTGGTGACACTTATGTAAATTTCTGACAACCAATCAATGTGTGTCTCTATTGTTATTGCAGAGTGGGCCAATTCAATGTACAAGTCTTTTGCCTTGGCAATATCATAGCTCTATCACAACGTCAGCTGTTTGTCTTGTCCTCAGCTTTGTCCAATGTCAAAAGCTATGTGTTTTCCTCTCAACTAATTAATGTTCTTTTAATTCGTCTAATATAGATTCATAACAATGACAAATCAAAAGTGGCTAATTACTTTTAGGTGTTGATAAAGTTCAAGTTGAGAAGTCTGACCATTTTCCGAAGGTCTTTGAATAACAGACAAGTGCACAGCAGGTGAAGAAAAGGATTTGTGGAAGTGGAACACAGATATCACTTAGCATATTGTAAATGCAATCTTGGTCTGTATTTGGCAGCTAATTCAGAAGCAAAATTTTTGTGATCAAACTAATATTTTACCACTGCTGGTAACCAGAACAACCGAGCTGTGGGTTGTTTTTTGGTCGTTGCTACTGTGGAATCCCCACAACCAGCCTGGTTGAGCTGCTGATTGAATGAACAGGCAAAGCACATTCTGGACTGAGTTCAGTACTTGGCTTTGGCCTTCAATTACGATAATAACTTTATTTTTGTACATACAAACACCAGTGTAACACGTGGATTAAGCTTCAAAAACTAATTTTTACTTTCTATATCTCTATTAGTAAGCCCTGCATACTGAGAAGAGCGTGTTCTCTCCTTTGAGGTTTATTTCATGTCTTTAGACATCCAAATAATGTTTGATATTTCTCGTACTGATAATGTGTTGAAATTGGCACATGGCCATTGTGCTAAAGTGTGTCTGTACAAAGTAGCCTGAATGGCTGTTGTTGAAAGCATTCACACTTTTCACTATTTCGATTTGCAGCGAAAAATTTTAAAATGTGTGTTGAGAAGCGAAATATTTTGAGCAATTTGTGGATAGCTAATGATAAAATAATTTCTAGAAATAAATGTAGATTCTTTGGAGTGGACCATAAAGACCTTGAAGAGCCAGAAATGTTCCACTTAAATCTACATGAATGTAACATCGAGTCTCGTAAAGAAGGGTTGCAGCTGTGAATGGTTAGTTGCTCAGTCAGTTACTGAGGCAGATGCTATACAAATTTTAGTCCTAGTCATACCCCTTTCAACTAACGAAAAACATCTAATCTTAGAAAGCAAATTTTATTGACGCGTCAAGACTGATTTAATGTGTAATACCTTGTACTTATAGATGGCTGGACATGCACCTTCAATTCTGGGGCACAAACAATGCCACAACCACACATAGCCAAAGTCTACTGATCCTCAACTGCTACAAGTAGACGAGTAGAACTAAATTTATGTATTTTATTTCTGCTTCTCAATTTGGCTGATGTTGCTTTTAGAAATCACTGAAATTCTCTATTAGTCATTGATTTTAGGAATATGCATTTGGTGAGCAATATTGAAAACTTTCACTATACAAAATTTACGACATTTGTATTTTTTGAATAATTTTTCAATTTTAGAATTTTTAATTGCAATATAGTTAGTGGTAATCAAGTTGATTGCTACAACTGGTGTAAAATTCACTGAGTGATTCGTCAAACACAATAAATGCAGTTGTAGTGACTGAGAACAAAAAAAATTGCTAAATAGCTCAAATAGTGTAAATAAACCAAAAATTAAAAAATAATAGGAGCATAGTAGTACATTTATTGACTGCTTAAAATGAGCAAAACTCTTGGACACATTTGCGATAATTGGCTATATGTAGGTTAAAATATGGAGCATTAAGCTATTGAAACAAAAAAGTACACAGATTGGTGCCTTCAATATTTTTGAAATGACTAAATTTTCCAGCTGATCCATAGTGCTAGTTTGTAATAGTCTCAGTTGCTAGTTACAAAGTTGATCAGAAAAAATACTTTAAATTTTCCAAGTGCTACAATTGGAAGTAACAAAGTTGGCCAGAAAACATTGTGTAGCCAAGGTATATGAAGAATAAAGTCTATCAAATAAAATATATTCAAAGCAACAAAAATAATGTGGTCATTTTATTTCTAGTTCTTGTTTAATAATAATCCACTCCACTAGACATTTTGCTTAAGAAAAAAACATGTTATGCTTTCACCAATGAGCAGTTAATCACTTTGGCTTGGAATAAAGACCATTTGTTTATTAACCACCATTCATTTTGCACTTATACAAGCTGAATCAATAACGAAAAACTCCAATGGGTGGAGTAGTACTTCATTAAAATAAATCTTTGAATTTTGATCGAAGGAAACGATATGTACTAAAAATTGCACAAAGGGTGCCTAGTGAAACTCTTTTACTGAAAAAAATACTGGTGCTACTTGAAATTCAGTTTTTGTGGAACAAATGAGCAATCAATCAAATGTGTCTACAGATTGGCATAGCGATTGGGTTACTTGGCATGCAGGCTAAAAAACTATTGAGTCTATTACCAGGATTTTCAGCAGTTAAATGATACTTTGTTGCAGTTAGTTGATTTATTAAAACGAAGAAGTCATGATCATGTGAGACTTGGGCATCTGTCAATTGTAGGTGTTCCCTTCTAGGCTCTCTCCGTGAAATTGAGCAATTCCTAAACATAAAAAAGCAGTTCATTTTTGCTGAAAAAAAATAACAAAAATTGTGTTAGGTATCCTGGAGCATTTTAAAAAGTTAAATGTGCACAATATACAACTTAAATTGAATTTCTTTGGCACAGTTCCAAACCATATCAATTCCAAAAACCCAAATGCATTTCCACAATTCACTCTCTAGCATCTGTAACACATCTTTATCTGAAAACTAGCATTGTAATCTTCTTAATTGATTTTGCCTTTTTGATACTTAAACCCAAAATATTTTGCATTTACAATCACTATTCTGCAAGTTTTTCTAATGCACTGGGTGACAGGTTGGTTATGAACTTGGCTTTTTAAATAACATTTATTTTCACATCTTTTGACAGACAAATTTGACAATTCGTTTAGCCTATGTTTCTTGAAAAGTATGAATTATGTTCAGATTAAACTGCATTCTAGGAACTTGCGGATCGCATGAATCATGGTTAAACGAGTCATATAAGAAGTTTTTAAAGTTAAATTTCTGCTTATCCATGTATGCGATTCTGATCATCGATGTGATGAAACACACCTTTCAAATAATTCTATTTATACTATCAGCACATATTCTTAGAAAACAACAGGGTTATATATCTTATGTACTTAAAAGTCAGTAGGTCAAGTTTGAAACTGCATGTCAGTTTCCAACATCATTGTAGTTTAGTATATGATTTTAAATACCGTACAAAGTATAAAGGAAACAACTCCCAATTTACAATGTACTAATGAAACAATTCAAGTGGCATTGTGATAACCAAATACAGTTGGTGAACCTTGCCCATTTTTGTGATTTTATGATAAAAACTTTAATACATGATGCTCTTGGGAATGTAGAACCATTGTACGGCAGCTGACAACCTGCTCCACTTCACCAGTTTTTAGTTGCATTTTTACCTACAAACAATAGGAATAAAAGTTTATTGACTTTATTTTTATTTAGTGAGCAACATTTTGTTGATCTCTGAGCTCCAAACAAAATGATTAGTTATTGATTAAACTTAATGTCGCCCTGATTACATTTATTGTTTGTTGTGAAATGAAGAACAACCGACATAAAGTGCCATTATTAACATGCTGTGACACCAAAGTGGTCTGCTGCATATTTAATAGGAATCAATGTTGCAACTTGAAAAAAAGCAAAGCTGTACCTGCCAGGAGATTTGCATTGTGACGCAACTTACTACTCAAAGATCACCAACTGATTGGGATTTTTGTCCTATATTCATGTAGCGCAACATGAAACCACTTGCATACAACTCGGTCTTCTCAATTGATGTGTGGAATTCTTTTTGTCATTGGACGCAAAGAGCACTTGAAACGATCTTAATCAATCCTACAAACTATTTAATTTTTACCCTTTACAAATAATTAAAAGTTATTATTGTATTATTTCTTCTTTACCAGCTGTTAAGAAATGACATAAAAGCTCATAATTTTATCTCCCCTCCTAGAAAGCTAACCAGTTGATAGCGGCTGGTGACATTTGAAACTATTAAAAAAGGCGTACTACACTATTTATCCCCCTCATATTTATCGATTTCACGATATGTTTTCTTCGTCGCAAAACTACACGCAAGGTTATGTCTCCCCAACTCATTATCATTTTCCATTATAAAATTACCGGTGTTTACTATCTGGTACGCCTGTTGAAGTTTCTTCATACGAGAATAAATTTTAACTGTTGCTAGGTAGTTTTATTATTAATTTAAATAATGACAATAATTAATTTGTTAAAAACTTATTACTATAAAACATTAATTATTATTAGGATGATTATTAATTGATAACAATAATAAAATATTTGTTATTATAGTGATAATGATAAATATTATTTTATCAATGTTAGTTTTGTTCTTCCTCAGCACGCAGGTTTTAAACGAAATAAAATTGTATGATTTGATTAGAGCATACAGGATACAGATGCAGAGCATCAAAATTTATTTGAGTTATATTCCAATGACGATAAATAATACTGAGAAGGATATCGGATTATTAGGTTAAAGAATAAGTTATCACAGGCATACTGCCGTGCATTTGAGCCACCTGTTGCGACTAGTGCACACAACTTACGCAGAGCTCAACAGTCTGCACTAGGGTCACTAGCACAGACCGGCATTTTCCTTGTATCGTAAAAGCGATTTTAGATAGAAGATTTGATTTGTTTTAGGACGCCATTTTTACTGGTATTGTGTACTATATAAATTGTATATACGGAAAACTCCGCTCTGGCACCAGCGGCTCAGGTTATTTTGTACCTAAAGTTAGCGTTCTAGGAGGGGAGATAATTCTGTGTAAAAGGTTTAATCACAGAGTGTGCACTTTAGAAGGAAAGTTGGTCAGTAAAAAACATTTTCTCACCCAAACAATCTGTTCAGTAAATGTATGTTACGCAAAAAAAGAGTTGTAAAAAGTAGAGAAAACATTGTGTCTATTTTCGCAGCTGCTGATTTTACTTGACAATAAAAATCAAAAATTATACGCAATAGATTAGAAAGAGCTCGTACTTCATGAGCGTGATCCAAAACTTTAAACTAATATTATTAGTAGGAAGTTTTTTAGAATCGTTTAGACAGATCCATAAAACTTTGGCAATGAATCTGCTTGTACTCTTTTTGGAACTTTATTCAGCAAACTGTAGATGAAAAAGGGAAAAGAAACAACTTGTCTAGAAGATAATTATTGAAATTAGTTGAGTGTTGAGACATGAGTTACCATTTATGCTTAGATTGTTCAACAATTTAAAATATTAGGCATTTATTTCACTTACGGTAACTCAAGCTTCGAAGATGTTGGAGAGGACTAATTCTCTGTTTATGGACATGCTAGCATCACTGTGCAACTTTACGTAAAAGATCATCCTTTGTCAAATTGAATTGTTTTTAATTGTAAATACAAACTGCTCATTTAAGAATATTGCAGTATATATTAGGCGTGTTCGGTATGCTCAACGTTTACATTTAATCCTCAACGGCAGTTTTTTTTTCGAGGGATTATCAGCCCCTTTGTAGCAAGTTTTTTTCAACGTGCATCAACGCTCATTTTTGCATTTGTCAACGAGTTTACAGTGCACGTTGGCCAGCGAACACCTATAAAATTCAACGCGTTGGTTTTCTAAAGGAGTCGTCTTCTCACTAATTACGGCACTGTACCCTTTGCGACATTATAACAACAACGTGCTATCAAAAGTTCTGATCTTTTTTCTTGTTTTTTAATGGATGTATTATTACTTATTATTAATGTGATAGATTATTATTTTTACTACCGTCACTATTATTAATGCTATCACTATTGCCAATAATAATAATATAACTTTTATTCACTTTATTCTTATTGTCTTTGTCTGATAAAAAATATTATTTTATGACAGTGAATAATCAGCACACCATTATTAATTATTATTAATTATTATCAATTAATAATACATGTTTTTGCTTGTTGCTGTCATTGTTATTCATCATTGTCATTATTACTCTTATCACCATCAATAACAATACAATTTGTACTTGGTGGCTTGCTGAGTTTTAATAACACTTTGTATGAATAGCAGATGATGCAGTTGTTGTTAGGGCAACAAAAATCTCGCAATGAACAGCTAATTTTAAACCCAAAAATTTAGGCTAACAAACCTATGATTGCGGGGCTATACTTATCACTGAAGACACAAAAAAGAGGACAACTCTTGCAAAATTTTGTAAATTGTACACACTCGCCTACTCTTTTAAGCTATCGTTCGAGGGATAAGCGCGTTGATCAAACTTTCTCAAACCAACGCGTTGAGACACCGAAAACACCTATTGACAATGAAAACAACTCATTTAACTGCATTTTTTCTGACAACTGGTTAGTTGCTAATATAACACATAGAAAGTGTCAGTAAATATCAGTTTACATCCTTAACATTTATTATTTACTGACAGTCGTTTATGTAGATGAAAGAATTAGCTGTTTTAATGCACGTTCAATTCAAATCAAAATTTGGCATTTATATCAGGTTAAAGAAAGACTAGACTCAATACAGCCAAATTATACCTAATTTACATTGATATCAGAACTGGCAATAATTTTCTGCTAGGCTCACTAAAAATAGTTTACCAAACTTGCATAATAAACCGTTTTCTGTGATCAGTGCGAAGAACTATAATCTATAATGCTCCAAACTGATGAAAACTCAGGTTAAACAGCAAAGCTTGTTTCCTCATAGACATAGTTTTTACTGCTGTTCCGCTCAATGTCTGCATTTTAATAACTAATTTTCATTACATGCATGCTTTCTAATTAAAATGAAAATAGAAAACCAAGCAAAATTTTGTGCGGTAGACTTTAATCAAAACCAATCTAGTACACCCTATGAAAACAACGGTATGGATGACTGGATCTTTAATTTGTGAAGGCTATACCCACACAACTAGGGCTACATTGGCTTGGGGTACACCCCTGGGGGGAAACTAGTTTGGGAAATATATGATGCAATAGAGGCCCCGTTGTGGAACTAGCCTGGAGTCATTACAGGCGTAGGTTTTAGTAAGAAAATGTCTTAAATGGTCCATCACCAATAAATGACAGCTCAATTTACCACAATCCTTGAGCTCAAGCTAATTTTGTTTCAATTAGGTGGTTATTTTTTTAACATATTTAGGTATTAAACAATTGCTGCAAATAAACATTGTATAATGGACCGAAATATCAGTAAGCACACAATATGTTTGCTATTGCTTGACTAAGTCCTCCCACTAATACAATCCTATTGCAATTGCTAAGATTTTCATTTTCATGAAGTTTGGTTTAAACATTATAACTATTTTAAAATAACTGTTTTGAAAGTCTTTTTTATTAGTTTACAAAAAAGTTATTCATTTTTAACGACCATTTATTGCTTCTGCAAATGATATGGGTCTTTTGTGATTGCTTGGTCGGTGATTTGTATTACTAATGCATGCTAAATAATAAAATCGCTAAGGTTTTCTTAGGAGAAATGACTGAAATAAAAATTGGTTTAGACAATTAAAATTGTTTTCAAACGATCATTTTTGTTTCATTTTTGTTCAATAAAGTTTTTAACCAGACATTGTTTTTCAGTTCCTTGAACTGTTTGCTCCTATATGAGCCCATTATTACTGGAGGGATTACTACCAACGACTATTTTGGAACCAACAGTGTTTGGTTATAAGATTCGACTTAAATTGGTTGTAAGTCGGATGTTAGATTTTGTAATTGAACTGGTCCTAAATGCCTGGGACAAATTGGGTCTAAGTTAGAGACCAAAATACCAAAATACACTTTCATAATGCTAAATGATGTCACCCTCAAGGCATTGAAGCGCAAGCAAACATCCTACAGCGTCAAACTGGATTGCAATCAAAAACCAAATATAAAATCATAAAACAATCAGGCAGGTACTTTTTTTAGTAGCTAATAATTAAATTTGCAGTGTTGAGTTTTTAAACATGTTTGTTTGCGGTCATCACGAAACACAGCCATAAATGACATAGATAATGCACCTAAAGTGATCTATTTCATGATCGTTTTAAAGTGCAAGACTCTGGAATGAGTTGCTTGGGATTAAATAATGATAATTGATGAACTTGGTTACATCATAAACACACAAGCGTTTACTTTTGATGTACAACTGAGCTCGATGCGATGAGCATTTTTGAGTCAAACTCAATAATCTATAGCCACACTAGAACATGGCTTTAATCTATTTTTAAATCATCAATCAACATTGCAAAAGCAAATAAACATAGAGAGTAATGCACTTCTAACTATAATATTTACTCATTCTTTCATTCACTGGCTAGGAAACTATGACCTTTCATAGGTAGGTAGACAGGCTTTATTTTTTCCTCCATGTATCAGAAAGTTTCATGCCTTGGAGTGAAAATAATCGTGAAAAAGTGTTACAACATAAAAATAAATAAAAGAGAAAAATAAAAAGTACTGTTCACTAGCAATCAGCATATAGTTGACCTAACTTCTTTACACTTATTCAAGGTGAATCCTATTCATGCGAGTCTCTCTCTCGATGAAAATACAATGTGCAATGTAAGTGGACTTATTTGTATGAAGAGAGCCAGAACAGAAAAAGGTCACCAAAAGGAGGTAATTGATTACTGTTTCTCAATTGAGAAGTTCAGTTTTCTCAACGTAGCAATAATGTCTCCCTAGATAATCGGTTGCCATCACTAATTCTGTTTTGTATTACGATTACACATCCATGACTTGATATCAGGATGGTGATAGTTCGACTTGATTCAATTTTCTTCTCACAAAGGGCCTAGTTTTTTGATTAGATTTTGAAAATTCTGTTGATGTTTTGGCAGGTGAGTTGATTGTAATAAAAAATAACTGCCTCAAGTCAAGGTCACATTTCCATGTCTAACTTCAGCACTTAGAAAGGGTTATACTCTTTACTAGTTGCACATTTGGTAGACTTCAAAAACTATTGTTGGCAGCTATTATTAATACCATTGCACAGCCATTTTGTATTCTGTTGGTCTCATCTCTACCGCTGCATTAACTCATCGCAATGGACTTCTTTTACATTGCATAAATACATGGTTAAATGCAATGTTGTTCATAATAACTCTGTAAAACTTTACAACAGCATTTTTAAACTGGTTGTTAATCAAACTAAAATAAAACATAACTGGTGTTAATAAAAGAAAAACACAATTTATCTAAAGCTGTTTGAAAAAATAAAAATGTTCAAGGATTATTTTACAGACTGGATAACTCTCCATTCCCAGCATAAACATTTAGGCAGCCAAAATTAAATATTTGCATTCTTTTTAGAGTTGGCCAATTACATCAGTTTATTCTGAAAAACTAAGCCACATAAAGCTTAGTTTCCATACATCTCCCAAGTAATCGCAGCATCTCCTGCGAGCACTGGCGACTCACGAGGAGTTGCGATCCCCTGGTTTCCATACTTTTGCATTTGATGGCGCCCGGCTGCGATTCCTTTGTTGTGAATACATGGTATATTTAATTATTATTATCATCCTATTAATTTATTTTATTAATTCTGTGAAAAATAGCTATTTTTATCATGCAAAGAGCTTTTATGTTAATAATTATTATGATAAGAGGCAACTATAATAATAACGCAAGTTTATTGCTACTGCAGTTTAAGCAGTAAGTAATAAATAATAATAAACTATTATTAATTAATTATAAAAGGCTGTTGTTATTAAATAATTATCATTATAATTATTATTATTATTCATAATAATAATGCTCAACTCAATAGCATTATAAATATTTAATTAATCATAACAATTTCACCAGTGAAAATTCCCGAAACTATTTTTTATCTATCACTCATTGGTAGCTATTATTATTATATATATATTATTATATTTAATTAATGCAATTATTATTATTCAATCGTTATTTATTGTTAATATCAACGAACAAACTACTGCTATTGTTGCGCTTTTTATTATTAGAAGCTATAGGTTTTATATGAATGAAGTAAAAAAAAATATTATTGATAAGTCAATTTTTTTTGTCAATGACAAAAACTAACTATTATTTTTATAATAATAATATTACTACTACTACATAATTGCTTCGGCCATGGTCAACTTTCCTGACCTTTACCCTGATCTTTTAGGAGAAAGACACAAAATGATGTCCCCTAATCTTCAGAATCTATGTTTGGTCGCATGTTTATGGTCTCCATAGATCCTTGGCGATCGCCAGTTGTTCCCGATCGTGGGTGCATCGCAGAAAAGTACTTTGCAAACAACTTTCGTGGGACGTCGCAGCAACCTCGTAGGGAATCGTGGCACATCGCGTAATCACGGTCTCCATAAATCGCAGATCATGGTAGAAGCTTCTGCGACCTCGTGCGAGCGCTTGGGAGATGTATGGAAACCAGGCTTAACGCAATCACTCTTACTTTATGGAAACAGCTGACTAACGATGGTAGAATGAAGTTGTTCTGTCAACTTGATAATTTTTCTTTGATTTTTTATTGACAACTAATTTCACTTATTGAGCTGGTCTTTATAGACTCTCAAGTTTAAAATGAAAATTTTTTTGTGTAGAATTCTGCTGCGCCTTAGACATTACTTGTATTAAAAACCATTGGCTCCAAATACTAAAACTATTCTCAGGCTATTGTAATGAAAGCTTTTTTAATTACCCACCTGAAAACTTGTCAGCAAATTACACAAGCATAGAATGTTCACTTTTTCATTTTTCTAGCTAGGAAACTTTGAGCTCACTTTCGCAAATTGGCATTTGTCTAAGTCTTTATCTAAATAACTCCAGTTCTTTCATAGGAGTTTTATAAACATCCGAGCTCTTTTGTGTTTAGTGAATTGCTTAACAAAGTGACTGCTCACTGCTACAGCAGAGCCTTGCTCAGGATCAAACAATCCAAGTTTAAAGGTCAAACGAGTGTGTAAACACTGATACTATACTATTGCGCAGAAGGTTAAACATTTACTATTTCATCACTTTACGACAAAATATCAACAATGGTGACGATATAGAGAAATTTTCTTTAGAAATATCATTATTAATAAGCTGCAGGGGCATATTTTAAGGGACGACACAGCAGCACTGCCACCCCTGGAAAATCATAAAAACATTTTTCAAAAGTGTCACTTTTTGGCAGTGTCAAAACTGGGAAAAGTCTGTGAATACTGGATATTGCCGAACATGACAATTATTATGATAAGAAGGTACTCGATGAGGTTTTATTCATGAATTTATTTGAAACGCTTTTTATCATCCTTGACCTTGAAGGCAGATTTGGATCGAACATACACGCACACACACACACACACACACACACACACATATATATATATATATATATATATATATATATATATATATATATATATATATATATATATATATATATATATATTGAGATTTTTATTGATAGGAGTGCGAGTTGCTGTTGGCCTTATAAGAGGCGTGTACATATAGTGTATCGTTGGTAATGTATCATTTGATAGGAGGCGGTTCCGAAGCCTCTTGTTCGTTAAGAAATAGTGAGACGACAGGTGTAAAATCAGCATTGAAGTTGCTTCCCCATTTTCTCATCTCAAATCTTATTGAATGATTTCTAATTATAACATTTTCTTTCAGTTTGACATGATTTTCTCAGTCATTAAACTCATCAACACAATCTATTTCAAACATTGAGTTTTCACAAGTGCGGTTACTCTATCCAGAGACAAATTATTGATCAGCTCTGCTCTAATGAGCCTTAATTATGCAAGTATTTGGTGCGGGCTTCGCAAGGTTATCATACAGGAATTCACATGAATTCGTAAAAATTTTTAATTTTCCAGTTCGATAAGTGCTTCAAACCATCACCCTCAACCGTATTGAAGATGTCGCACAAAACCGTCATACATGCAACTTTACGACTTTGTAAATATTGGTAAGTTGATTGATGAAACATAATAGAAAAACTAATCAAATCTTGAGCAGGTCTCAGAGCATTATTAAGTTCAATATATAATATGTAGAACAACTAAAACCCACATGCATCTGTCAACGATAGCAAAAACATACTGAGAAGAATAGTTTACTTATGGTCTCATAACTTCACATTTTTCTTCTTTTTTCCTTTTCGACATTAAAAACATGACACGTTCGGTTCTTTTTCTTATGTGAAAAAAAAAGCCCACTCAAAAGCCTCCTATATGGTATATATATGCACTTTACACCTCCTATCAGTGGTTACTTAGCTAAACCAATGAAATGTATAGACTTTTGTACATTACAACAAACAAAGCCCACTCAAAAGCCTCCTATATGGTATATATATGCACTTTACACCTCCTATCAGTGGTTACTTAGCTAAACCAATGAAATGTATAAAATTTTGTACATTACAACAAACCAAGGCCGCACAAAAGCCTCCCATATGGTATATACATCTACTTTACACTTCCTATCAGCGATTACTTAGCTAAACCAATGAAATGTGTAGAGTTTTGTACATTATAACAAACCAAGGCCACACAAAAGCCTCCTATATGGTATATATATATACTTTACACCTCCTATCAGTGGTTACCTGGCTAAACCAATGAAATGTATAGACTTTTGTACATTACAACAAACAAAGCCCACACAAAAGTCTCCCATATGGTATATATATATACTTTACACCTCCTATCAGTAGCTATTTAGCTAAGCCAATGAAATGGATAAATATCTGTACGATGCAATAAACAGAGCCAACAGAAGACCCTCTTTTCTATATTACTTTATGCCTCATGTTATCTGTTACTTTTTACTTTTCATCAAAAACATACAATTATGCGCATTTCTGTGTTACACCGTCTATAAAATGCTGTTTCATAAATTAATCTCATATCACACACAACTCTACATGCCTCGATGGCATGCACCCTTTATAAAAAAAGTCAACCAACGAGAAGTTTTTGTTTAAACTATAAAAAACATGGCATAACACCAGTTGCCTTCTTACCGCTGTTCACATCAAAAGTTCACTTTACTTCTCTGCAGCAGCAGCTTATTCACATTTAATCAAGTGATTCTCTGTTTCCAGTTAATCAACCACCTTCTAAAAGCTTATTCAGGTTTTAGTCGCTTTTATGAATAGCTACAGGACAACCTCCATACAAAATAGAATTTAGTGTTTCTATGCTTTTCTTATCAAAGTCACTGTACTATTGTCCTTTAGCTACTAATCTGATTACTCCATAGACCAATTTGCAACTTCAATGGCAACGGCAATAGTTGGAGGCATTAGAAACTGAAATGTTTCACTTAAGCTCCATTGTAATCTCTTCAATTTACATCAACAAAAGAATCAACTCAGCAATGTGTCAAGTCAAGAACAAAACCATGTAGTCCAGTTTGGGGATAAAGTTTCTGCACTTGAGTAGCATGCCAATAGCACCACACTATGAGCTTTTTAAAGTCAACTGTCAGGGGTTAATGAAGTAAGTGTAGAAGGGTAAGTAATCAATTATTTATGCCATAAAAAATTATAAAAGTGTCTTTGTTGTACAATTGTTTGATTTGCAAGTTTATAATTATATCCGTGCGTTTTTCACTTTTATCATGAAGTAAAGAGTTGGCAGACTTTGTACGCTCACAACTGCTGCGAATCTCTTCCAAGATGTCACAACAATTTGGATACTGCTGCAAATATGCAAACGGAACAGTATGTCACTTATATTAATAGTCCAAATTATTATGGTGAATTTTTTTTCTAAATTCTGGAGAAGAGTTCCGAAAAACCAATAATCTTGAAGAAGCTATAGTTAGATTTACCGTAGATTTTTGTTATAAAACTTTCTCTCAAGCCAATTTTTGCAGCTTCTGCAGTTCTACAATATTATGTTCCTTGAAACTGTACGCTTTAATGACCAAAATATTCATTTGATAAACTAAACTGGATAATTTGAGCTTGATTCATTGTGACACCGATTATCCGTACCTCATTTTTAATTTGCTATCAAAAGTTGTGATTTCTCTTAGTTGTTGGATTCGCTCAGTATATCCACATCTTGATTAAAAAGACGTTAAAGTGAAAGCAGTACTTTCTAGCATAGTTATTGGTAAGTCATTTTGATGGGTTTCTCTTCTAAAAGGTTTTACTAATTTTGAAAATGCTTGAATTTTGGGTTTAGATTGAAAGTTACCACATTTTTTTAATAGCAAGTTGGCTGCTATTGCAGCACTTTTCCCGCTTTTACACTTGCTAAAAATACTTTTTTCAAAAATTCCAATAACTTTCCTCTGTTTCATTTTGAATTGAACTTGCCTTTTTTCAGTTATTGTCATTCTTTAACATTGATGTGCATTACATAGGAGCTACAAGTGAGAATGAGTGCTGCTCCAGAATGGCAAGATGGAGTTTGCTACCAGGCAGCAGCCATATTTGTGTTACTTCCGACAGAAACAAAGTGAAGGCCAAGTTTGATTTAGATAATGTGGAGCACATCATTTCAGTGAGTGTGATTACAACTCAGGATATCAGCAGTGAGTATATTTGCTTGAGCAGCAGTTTTTGCAAGTCAATTTTGAGCTAGAATGCAAAAATAATACTTGAATTGATAAAAGACTGGTTTAGATAGGACACAGAGTTGCAACACTTCATACATTCTATTTTGTAAAAGCGACAAACTGTTTTCTCAGACCACAGTACTATAAAATGACTCATCGTTGTATCTGGAGTCCCAGGGATTGCAACTGCACTGTGAAGGGGAATGAGTAACAATGATCATGAGATTAAACATTGCAGAAACTATGAAAAAACAATTGTGTAACATGCATATAAAATTTGTTGAACATATATATATAACAGGCAGTTTGTATGAGGGACCCTGTGTCTAAACTAATTATTAGTTTCTTGATAAACTGGCCGAGCTCAACTAATTGATTTTTTTTAATATTTAATTTTTATTAGTGGTAGAGTTTAGGAAGCTTTGAGGTAAAACACATATGTATGATATGTTTGGTGTCTACTCAAAAAAATCTCCCGCATAATTTTAGAATTTTAATTTGTTGCTACTTATAGGACTACTTCTTAGGAAAATAATCCTAAAGTGCTAAGTATACATTTGTAGTGTGAATGGTTAAATCCATTCACAAATTATTTTTACTCAAGTAATGGCACTGAATGTTGCAATGTTCATGTACGTTCACAATCTTCACAATCTTTTGGCATGGCAAGGCATCATTAACCTGCATGGCATGCGTGCATGGCAACAATTCATCCGCAAGACTCAAACCCTTAAACTAAATGATTCCACAGTTATTCAAGTAGAGTTATTCTTTTTTCATCAAGTTATTCTTTTTTCTTCTGTTTTCATACAAAAATCGATGGTTTGACTTGAATGCCTCACTAAATCTAGTGCTATTCAAGCATAGTAGCAAAAGACCTTGTTGAAAGGTATTTAATAAATTAGTAGGTGACTCCTATACTTTACAATAGATGTAAAATCGCATGCTGGAAGATATTGCTCGTTACCATTATGTGCTAAAAGACTTGTGAAGATAAATACCTAGTAATGATGTAGTTAATACTGCGCAGTACCAGCCATGAACATAAATAAATAAAAGATTTTATGATGCTTCTGTACTGAATGAAAACTTGGATGAAATGTTTCATATGACTAAATCTTACTCTGCTAGTCTTAAACTCCTCAGTTTAATCTACCAGCATTTATTTCTTGACTTTGAGCCGGTCACATTTGTAGGTGAGCTGATAACAATGATAACTTAATTATTAGGAAAAATTTCAAAAAATTTCAAAAAAAACAAAATCTACCAATTTAAGTCACATTGAAAATGTACAATAATTTATTTGTGGGTGGGTTTAACGAGAGATAATCTGCCAATATTATATTTGTGTTGTTCAAATTTTCACTTGAATTTAAACTATGCAAAAGCTGTGATACATGTGCTATGGTTGGATCAGTTTTGGATGCATGTAGAAATGGACATCAAAAACTATTTGCATCAGTTTAGATGACTTCTTAACTACCCTAAAAAATGGTCACACATAAAGTTATTTGAATATTTCTTGTATGCTTAAACAAGAACTTTTCGATTAAAATGCATTATCCTTTTGTTCAAGTATTATTCTCATGCATTTCGAAACTCGTGTAAACACTTTCAAACTAAATGCTGGAGTTTTCCAAACACTAACTTTAGTTGACAAAATGAATTCATGTGCTAAAATCAGCTTTTGCTATTTCCAATCTCAGTCAGTATTAAAGCTACGAGTTGTTTATTCTAATTTATTTCGTTATTATGGCTTTAGATGAAGAGCTTATGTTTGCAGACGGACTGATTGTGTGTGAGGAGTGTGTTCATACTAGTTGGAGGGGACCAGAAGCAAAGCATGGTGAGTTACATGTCTTTGGCCACAGTCCCTGTGAAACACAGACACAAAATGGTGAGTTCTACAAAAAACTTCACACAATAAGAGTATTTGCAACGTGTTCATCAAACAAGAAAAAATATATCAGGTGCTCGTACTTCAACATTTATAGATAACCGAACAACTCAAAAAAAAAAACCCCATTCTTTTAAATAATCAAGAAAAGGGGTTAACGGCATCATTTTCAACCAAATATATTTTCTACAGACATGCTTTTGGTATAGTATGTTTTTATGACGATAGTTATATCATGTTCATAAAAATTATGGGGATATAAAATGGGTCTGTCAAAATAAGCAAATTAGACTCACTCCTTATAACTTATTTAGTGGCCAGTTTCATTTGCGACTCACAAACAATGTAATAATTGTAACATACTTTTTGATTCATTGAGCTACTTTTGTGGATAATTGAGTTAAGTACACAGTTATTATTTATTTATCAAACATATTGCCAATCTGACTACTTCTATTGCATTTTGCTGGGCAAACGTAGGTCGGGAATACTCTTGTTCTTGCGCACACATTTTTATATTCATGATATTTTAAAAACTACTTTACCAGAGTTTGTAGTAAGTTATCAACAGTGATGGATCTTTGACTATCAAGTAGAACTATCTGATAAGCAATAAATTTACTAAATAAAAATTGTAATTTCAAGTCTATGAAAAACCTTTGATGAAATCAAAAAAAGAAGCTTGAAGGCCTTCAATATAAAGATATAGTTTTGATGCAGTTTTTTGTGATTAAAAATAATTTGGCGTTTCACATGAAATGATAAATATGCCATATCTGCTGTAATTTCATATTTGCAAATACTTGATTGCTGAATGAATCAGACTCTAACCCACTCACTATTTGATTTTAATCTCACACCAAGCAACAGATATGTAAAACGGAACACTAAGTTAACTGGCGCTAACAATACTTCAAACGACTTCTCAGAACATCACAGTGGGTTTAACTGTATGGCCATTCATAAAAAGTGTGATTTTTAACTGGTAAGAGTACTACTTTTGGAACTTACCAATTTTATACCTGTGCCTGTAGTGCTACAACTGTTAAAAAACTCCTACATGTAACGATGTTCATTTATTCTGACATTTATAGCTCACTTTTGTTACTACAAGTTAAATTTCATGAATCATTCAAAAAGGGTCAATGAACTGCAATGGCTTTTTCTCTGCGTGATTGATAGCTTTTGGCGCTGTTTAAGGAAGTTAAAGTCTCTGTTGTCATTTTAGATAATTTACTCCTGGCATTGCTTTTCCCGATTAAACTGTGCACAAACTTGTTATTCCAAAGGTAAGTATACCACTAGGAATGTATTCTGCGTAACCTGTAGCCCTCCCTGAAGTTTCATTATGAATGCATATAACTCAGTTATAAGTTTCTTAGTAGTTGAAAAATTCCATTTTAATCACATTGCTTCGCAATGCGATTCGATGTGATGTAATGTAAATCTCTGCAGGAAAAACTCTCTCATATATAAGAATATTGTAAAATGATTCTTGAGTGCTTTACTGTAGATGACTAAAAGAAAGTTGTTATTTTATCACACAAACTTAATTTTTCTCTAAATTGTTACAAGACATTTTAGCTTGAAGACTCAAGGTTTTTGTAGCAGCTGTTCAAGTGAAATAGCCTAGAGTTTAGTTAGTCCTGTTCTCAACATTGTAACTGAATGGCTCAGAAAACTAATTGGTTCTTTGACACTCTGATAACTCAATGATACTAATGATACAAGAAAAAGCTGCCAACACCAGATAATTTGACTTAATTCATTTCACAATGCTTAACCATTATTTTCAGTGAGTCTTTATTTATGAAACTGGTTTTTGACAATTCACTTCGGAAAGCTATGGTTGGCAACATATTTTGTAGAAGGAAGTGCAATTTTAAAAGTTTCAAAACCCGCAACTTCCTTGAAAGAAGAGATATTGCCTATAAATATATAAAACTGATTAGTTTTCTTTTATTACATCTAGCAGCTATCGGCTTTGCTTCATACTAACAAAACAAATAATCTTGTTAGCCATGTGCATTAAACCTTTATTCAAAAGAGTTTTATGGCACACTCAGCCAGTTATACTGAGTTTTTGCTTACAAACCTTAAAAATTCTATTGTCTTGGCATTATAGATAAAAATGGCACTCGGGCTATTGGTTGTGAACGGAGGTTCAACTCATAACAAAGTTCATTATAAGCTATGGTGGACGCTGCCAAACAGCAGCACAAATACTCAAGAGAGATAGGAACATGCCGCTTAAAATGCAATAGCTTGTCCCAACATCATAATAATTTATATGCAACGTGTGGCTTAGCGTGTAAGAATTGTTTCACAGTTCTGTCTATGTTGTGACATACTGTCACATGGACTATTCACATTATTTAAAAATATAAATATTCGCATATTTTGATAAATAAAACCGACACTCAAGACCCCTATACTTCATATACAAACTTTACACTTATATACATCTGCATGTAGAGATCATAAACTAATATATAAACATTTGTAAAATTCAATAAAAAAGCGAATACAAGATCCTCCTATATGGTATATGTACACTTGACACCTAGCATATGTTATTCACCAATCAAATAAAAACATTTGCAAGTTTCAATAAACAAGCTGAACAATGAAGCTTCCCTTGTGGAATTTGTATTCCACCTACCTTATTCTGCTTGCAAAACCTAGCTCACAATACACGCAGCTCTATTTGGATACTTTGGTGGATTTTGTTGTTTACCAAAAGGCACCAGTTTGAAATCGAATTTTTTGTTAAAAATTCAAAATGTATTACCTTAAATTTTCTAGCAGCTGATATTTAGTCAAAGCAATGGAATATTTCTCCTGTTGCACCAGTGGCTTTGTTTTTTGTCACCATTTTTTGCAAAATCATGCTTGGTTCTGTGCAGCAACAGCTAATATATGTATAGTCAAATAATATTTTTCGTATCTTGATTTTGTTGATGATTTGTACAATCTGTTATTCCTTTTCTATCTTAAGTTTTAATGCTTCTTCCTACTCTCATGGACATAAATGCAAGACTTTGCATGTTTTTTCTTTCAGAAAGCGACCACCGAAATTTGGTTTTTTCAAGGACTGAATCAAAATTGAAACTTGGGTTTCAGCCTAAAGAAAATTGTTCTCAGAGTTTGGTGTTTCTGTAGTTTAGTTTTCTGACTGAAGCAGATACACTATTGTCTTCTAGCTACTAATCTGTTTACACCGTAGACAATTATGCAACTTTTCATTTCCAACTACAAAAGCTGTAGTAGGTGTTAGACATTGAGATGTCTCACTATACTGCACTGTAATCTCCGCAAATTACAACAACAAAAGACAGAACTAAGCAATGCCTCAATTCAAAAGCTCACAATGCAGTACAATTGTGGAAAACATTTTCAATTTGAAGAGAAAGGAGTCTGCACCTTAGTCAGACCAGGAGAACATAGCACTGTGAGCACCTAAAAATATTTTTCAATTGCGGTATAAAACGGTGAGTAGTCAATTCTTTTTTCCAAAACTTTTATGTAGGTTTTTAATTTTGTATTACAATTTAGTGTGATATATTTTCGAAATTTACAGATCTTGAAATCATATAAATGTGGTTTTTTATCCACCATCTGGTAAAAATGTTGTTAGAGATTGTCCAAATAGCTAACGTTGTCTAACAAGATGCGGTTACTTGTGCTGCAGAATATCTTTTTTGTAGGCTTATAACTGTTGTAGGTTTCTACCACTATGTCACGATACTGCAGGAAAAGCTCAAATGGAACGGTATGTTGCTTTCGTTAGCAGCCCAGATTTTTTAGGCTGACGGCTCCATAAATGTAGAGAAAATGATGGATTACATTAGCCTTAAATAAAATTTTCAGACATGTTACTTAATTTTTAATGAATCACTTTCCCTTGAGCAAGCTATTTCAAGCCGCACAGTTTGTAAACATTCATTTTTTGAACTCAGCTGAATTTGTGAGCCAGGTTTTTTTCTAAACATTCTGAATTCTGCTTAATTTTTTATTTGCTGTAAATACTTTACTTAAAAGTGTCCACTCTATCGGAATATGCATTGCTTCTGAGGACTAACCGATCTCCAAAGCAGTGACTCTTTTGGAATCTGTTTAACATATTCACACTTTTCTCATTAAAAATTTTTAACTTGAAGCAGTACTTGCTAGTATTTTTGTTACTTAACCATTTTGATTGTTTTAATTTTGAAGCTTTGGTTAACTTTCAAAAAGTTTGCATTGTACGTTTAGATTGGAAACTACAGTATTTTGAACAGCAAGTTGCCTCTTTCTGTAGCACACTTTTTTTCTGTTTCTTGTTATATGAGAGGATTCAGGAAACAAATTTTTAATATCCAAAAATTGTTGTTAACTTGATTCTGCCCCAATTGCATTTGATTATTCGTTGTTCAAATATTGTCATTCTTCAACATTAATGTGCATCACATAGGAACTACAAGTGGGGATGAGTGTTGCTGCAAAATGGTTAGATGGAGTTTTTTACCAAGCAACTACCACATCTATTTTACCTCGTGGGAACAAAGTGAGAGTCAAGTATGAGTTGGACATTGTGGAACACACCCTTTCAGCAAGTGACATTACAACACGAGAGATCAACAGTGAGTGTACTTTTATGAGCAACAGCTTTTAAAAAAAATAACTGATATAAAATGTTTTTTTTTAACTGGTCTGACACACAGAACTCTAGATATATAAAAAATGGGTGCAACACTTTGTCGGTTCTATTCTATGTGTAAGACAAATTTACTTCCCATATCACACAGTATTATAAAAAAGATTTTAATAATACACATCAACTTATCTTTGAGTTTGAGGCATTGTAACTGTCAAATCTCACCTTAAACTATCATTTAATGGTGATATGCGGTTGAGACATGTAAAAATTATAAAACAATTGTTCAGGTTTGCTGTAATTCGTTTTTACTAGTGAAACGATATCGAAAAAAAGCTTGTTTTTTGTGAGTTTGCTCAGCTCACCTAAATGGTCCAGTTTCATTTTAAGCACTTATTCGCAGAGGAGTTCAGGGAGCTTTGCGACAAGACACGAGTGGCCTTGCAATTTTAGCGTGGAATGACGATGATGTTTTCATGGGTGAGACACATATTGATAAGGTTTTTGCCTTCAATGAATGTGAAACAAGCTGATTTTCAGCTCTCTCAAACTTTAAAACTTCAACTTTCTGGTGCATGTAACAACTGGTTATGTCGTTACGTTTAATGCTCTAAGTTTTAATCAAACATTTCTTATGTGTAATTTTTTTGATTCAACTGCTCTTCAGTTGCATTCAAGTTTCAATATTGATTGTGGAAAAATTCATACAGGCGAGGATTGCGAATAATTTTTGTCTGTAGATTATGTTTGAGATAAAAAGGCCTTAATTTGAGAACAAAAATGTAAAATTTTTGTTGAGTATGCTAAAATATTGTGATTGGAACATCAAAGTAAGCGCTCAAATATTTTTTTTTCCAAAGCCATACACTTATTCAGCAGAAAAATTTTTCGTCTGTAGTTTTGATGAGGTAATTGGTGTTTGACTCGATTGTACCATCAGAAATTTTTACAATCCTAACATAACAGAGATAAAAGTGTATTCACCGGTCAAATCGATGAACAGCTACTAGCATTTACATGTGGAGACCACATTGGTGGGCTATTATGTTTTATCATTATCATAAAGCATTATATCTTTCGATGTGAATCAAGTTGTGAGGACATTAAATTTATGTGTGCATAATAAAGAGCAGGGTTATTTTCACATGTGAAAACATTTCATCATGGACGCTTATAATTTCGTTAATTTTTTACTGGTACTAATAGCATGATGCTATGGGAAGTAGCAGGTAATGAGAACAAATCAAAAGATAACTTTACACTTGCCTGGGTGGTAACATACATTTCAAAGTAACTCATGATTGATTAACAATAAAAAGAACAATCGTCTTCATTGTTTGAATAAAATGACCCTCAATTTCATTGTGATGATCAAGTTATTTATACTATAGAATTATCGTACATAATAGTTAGAAATAGTGATGAAAAACAATAAATATAAGTTATATTATAAACAAATAATGATACTGAGTATAAAGAGCTTTGAATTAATTGTCACTCAAAGGGCTATGTGGACATTTTACGTGATGGGTTGTTAGTGTTCCTGAGCTATGATAATGTCCCGCCAGTAAATTTATTTTTTCCATCGGGGTGGTAATTTGCAATTGACTTAAAATATCGCCACTGACCTATCCGCATTAAATTAATTGCAAAAAACACTCTCAATCTAATTTATTGTATGACTCAATCCTTCTGGGGATTACTCCTAATGTCTTCTTGAAGTGTCTTTAATGCTGTTGCGGATGACTATATTTCTACAATAGATGTAAGGTTATCAGCATGCCATGATATTTCTCCGGTTACCATCAAGTGCTCCAGGACGTACAAAAGTAAATTCGCAGTGACGAGAAACTCAGTTTTCTGAGATCAATTTTATTTATGAGAATTTTTAGGCAGTACTACCATTCAATCACAAATAAATGAAAGACTATAACTATATGTTTCCATAAAAACAAGTTTTGATAAAACAATTTTCCCCACTAAATCATACTCCGTTGGCTTGGGACTCTTCACATTAATTTTCTGTATCCGTTTCTTGACATTGACCTGTTGAAATTCATAGGTACGTGGATGTCAATGACAACTTAGTTGTTATTTAATGTGTTTTAGAATGCAATAAGAAGCATATTTCAGTGATTCCGGTGACACAAATCACCTACACTACATGCTTTGTGGGTAAGTTGGACCAGACCTGATGCGTTCGCTATATTTTTGTGGTGTGAAATTGTTTTTTGAATTTTAAATCAGCGATAATCTAATATACAGCTGTTAGATCAAATACTAATGCATATAGAAAAAAATAATAAAGAACTGTTAGCATGAGTTTAAAAAGTCTCTTAATTGTACTAAAAAGATACTAACACATGAATTTATTTAAATGTGTCTCAAACGCTTACACAAATACTTGGCTATGAAATGAAGTAAATGCAGAGTACAAATTATTTAAGGTATTGGTCTCAAGCATTTTGTAGGAAAAACCACATGTAAATGCCTTCAAGCTACATGCTGTAGGTTTTGCAAAAGCTTTCAATAGTCAACCGCTTAAACCTCTGTGCCATAAGAGATTTTTGCTGTTTCCAATGCTTGACAGAATTACAGCTTATGAGTCATTTATTGTAAAAAAACTTGTCATTCTGATTTCAGATGAAGAGCCTAAATTTCCAGGGGATTGGTCGTGTGTGAAAAGTATGCTCATACTATTTGGTCGAGACTGGAAGCAAAGCATAGTAAGTTGCATGTGTTTGGTCCCAGTCTCTTTAAAAACCTGAAAACAAGTACCGCATCATTAAAAAACATCAACACATTGCTCCATGCACCTGCCAATAATCATGATGAAGATGAAGATCATTTTTAGGATTTAATGAACTAACCCTCATAAACATTCAGACAATAAAACTTTGAGCTCCTTCAATACATAGATATGTTTTTTAGGCATTGGCTGCAGTTGAATAGAGTCAAATAAATAGGTCCTTTCGCCGGGCAGCGAGTCGCTCAGTTTCAAAATTATTTCCTTATTTATTGGAATTGTTTGCTTTTTTTATAGCCAAGGCGACCAAAAAAA